>OZ030394.1:49910470-50403086 GCA_964023965.1 Melinopterus prodromus
ACACACACACACACACACACACACACACACACACACACACACACACACACACACACACACACACACACACACACACACACACACACACACACACACACACACACACACACACACACACACACACACACACACACACACACACACACACACACACACACACACACACACACACACACACACACACACACACACACACACACACACACACACACACACACACACACACACACACACACACACACACACACACACACACACACACACACACACACACACACACACACACACACACACACACACACACACACACACACACACACACACACACACACACACACACACACACACACACACACACACACACACACACACACACACACACACACACACACACACACACACACACACACACACACACACACACACACACACACACACACACACACACACACACACACACACACACACACACACACACACACACACACACACACACACACACACACACACACACACACACACACACACACACACACACACACACACACACACACACACACACACACACACACACACACACAGACATTTTTTTGGACCTTGGTCAAAAATGTTCAGGGGACCCAAAAAGACCTATTTCCGCAAAAATCTCAATTTTTTTTTTCGGCACGATTACAATACTTTACATACTGCGTATGATAAAGTAAAAAATTCTTACTACAAAATTTGTTTTACAATTAATGTAATTCGATCAAATTTGAATGATTTGAATGGTATCAAATTTTAATATCTTGTCTGTTATCTGAGCCTCTCGGTCTGCATAATTCATTATATCCATTTTCTCACGAGGATAACTGGATGAATTTGAAAGCATGAAAATGTTTCTAGATAACTACTGGGACCTGGTGCATTTCATCCTTAAAGTAATTGTTCCTGCATTAAAACTTCTCCACACCTCCGAAATTAAACGAAGGATATAATTTATAAAAATCTAATAGAACTAAAAGACAAATGATATACGTGCTCTCTTTTTTCGCGAAACCCTCGGCCGCGGCCCCGTTTTCGCCTTCAACATTCCGTTTCGCTGCTGCGTGGACTCGCGAATCGCGGATTTAGTGTCTATTTCTCTTAATTTTTCGCGAAAAGTCGACGTCCGACGTTTTCGCCGCTAGATTTCTTGAAAAAAAAAAATTCTGGCGGGTACACCAACTACACTTTCCCGAAAATTGGAAACGTTAAGTCCTCAAAGGATATGTGGAGAACCAACAATGGGCGCTCTACCGCGGCATTATGGCTCGAAACACGATTCTTTAATGCATAGGCGGCCCTATTTGTTTATATTTTGCCCAGTTTTCGTATTTTTTTCCTTCAATTTGAGTAAATGTATGGATATCGGTTTGGATCAATAACATAACAGTTCTGTGTTTGACATTCTCAAAATGACAACGCTGTTCGCCTCGGTGCTATGGTTTTGCTCGAAATGGTTTAAGTAGCGGCCAGTATATGCGATAAAATGTTATCGCGGGCGTTCTCTAGTAACTAGGCGACTATAATTAGGTTTAGTTTGAAGAATTTCCAACGGAAAATAATAGATAGGCGCCGTGGACAACCAGTGCCTCTTTCGCCACTTTAAAAAGAAAGTATGTATTCCGAGCGCTCCGTCCAGGACCAAATATCGCGTACGAAACGTAGACGTCATTGTAGTGTTAATTTCCTGAACGATACATAGCGTTGACAAAACTGTTGTTGAGTGACATTGCGTCGAATTCTACTACATAATATAGATATGCAAAGGCAACACCCATCTATGAACAAAAATTAATTTGTATGTAGGCGAAACTGGTTGGAATATTTAGATTTTAGATAAATAGTCCGTACTTCGAGGGTATTACGTTTTTGTTGTGTTGGTTGCCTATGGGACCCCAGATGAAACGGTTGGTACTGGTACCGTTCGACTGACCTGTCAAAACAATTTTAACAAGATGACCTATTATAAGTGCGTGTATGTTTTATACGGACGACGCCAAGATGTTTCAGAATTTCCTGGGGAGTTATTCGTTACTGGGCCACGTTCCGCAGAGTCGCCGGTAACGCACCGACCGTAAAACCCATGTAAAACCTTAAACAATAAATATTTGAGTTACTTAAGCTAATAAATAACATATTTAACTTACCTAATAGTAACCACCAATCTTTCTTCAGGAAGGATGGGCTGGTTATGCCAGTTGCACCAGGTTTTGGTCAACTGTACTTCAATTTTTTGTAATATATAGGTGAAAGTTGCAAAAGTCATCCTCATATATTGAAAAAATCTATCATCATGTTGTTTCAACTCTTGAAATAAATGATGATATTCACCATACGTTCTTCTCTCGCGATTAATGGGATGTACACCTTGTTTTTTTCGTTGCATCCGTATAATACACTATCCATTAAAAAAAAGTCTTTGTCCGATGAAGAACTCGACATGTTACTTTTACGGGAAACTACTACGAACTGGCAGATTTACCCGTAGTTTATAGGCGTTACTGTGTGCTCCCTAGCAGAATGTAGGCGCCTATATTCAGCGCCGACATTCGGCGCTAGTTTGCCTGCTTTCTTTCTGTGCGTACCTTTATGCTGGAAAGATGGTTGAATTACTACGTGGAAACGTTCTATGTTACAAGTCCCCATTGCCACTGCGAGACCTACAAAACACGGAAGATGATTGACAAATGAAGTTGATTCGTATGATCAACAAAACAAAAGCGGAAACATTTACATTAAGAAAGCAGTGCTCGTGAACCTACCAGCACGTAGGTTTGGTTAAACTTGACAAACTCCACCACAGCGAGAGTGTTAAAAGAATATGGATGTGCTATCGATATAATGGTCAAATTAGCTGTACATGGGGTTGATCAATCCTTCGGGAAGCAATCGGATTGTAAACATGTAATCTCGGAATGAGATTTGAATCTATTCATGCGTACCGCTATTATTCGGAGTGCGGATTACGAGGTATTGCAGCGTTAGAGGCTGTATCCGGTGTATAGAAGGTTAAACAAGCGAAGCATTTGCAATTTAAAAATTTTTGGCGAGGTATATTTCATTGCGATATGTCGATCTTAGGAAACGATGCTCGTATTCCAAGCAGGAAGGCGGTCCGAGGGTTTTTAATTTTTTGTAGTATAATAATTTCTGTCAATCGAATAAATTAAAGTTACTTATTTATCACCAAATCTCCGCAATTAAGGGAAAACGATATAATACCAAAATAAAATTAAGAAATATGACATAAATACACTGTAGTGGGTATTTAACCTATATTTTTAATTCGTTGCTACTTTATTTTCATTTATGTGAACTTCGGAGATGTGCTGTAAAAGTTATACTGCCAGAAAAGCTGCTGCAATAGGTTTCAACATGTTGACATTATAAGTAGTATCATAATCTAAAATATAGATTTATCTTATAGAATTTCATTAAAAGGTTGACAGCTTGCAACACCACTTGCGAATTAAAAAAATATTTTAGAGGCAGTATTCTAGTATATTGATTTTAATTCCTACTTGCAAATTTGATGCGCCCTCGTCGCTCACCACAATTCGCGTTCATAGAACTAAGTGTATTTTGAGAATAAAAATAGGAGCGATCCCAATATTTTTTGAAATTACGTGAAATTACGTATGTTAGTTCAGATGATATTCAAAATGCATTAACCGACTTAACTAACTTGACTAACTTTACATTGAATGCCAGAAAACCAGACATTTTGGCTATTGCCTGAAGTCTTCTGACTGAAACAATTGTTAACTTAGGCAATATAAGGACAAACTATGCAGAAATAACTCGTTGGCGACATATAGATCCAGACTCAAGGTCCATTCCGGATTTCCAGGACTTTCATTTTTCATTTTCATTCCAGGATTTCTTCACAGTTGACTATATTTTTTTACTTTTTTGTTTTACGGTGGTCTATATCCGCAATTAAGGCCAATCACCGACGCTGAGGGCAGGCTACACACACCCAGGAATTTTGGCGAACTGAAGGAATTCCAACCTCCAGTAAGAGGTTCTTTAACGTGCATGTCGCATCATGACAGCACACGGGGCCAACGGCTTTACTTCCTCATCCGATGGAACGCGGCATGCAAATGTATTAGTTCCCTGCCTAAAATACCAGGACAGTCGAGTTTAGCCCGAGCCCAGATTCGAACCCGGGCCTCCAGCGTAGATAGCAGCCATCCTATACGCCATCGACATCGTTTATCGTTAATAGTTAAGACCCAGTTCTACCTGTGCTAAAACGCGTTTTCTATTAGCGGCGTTGTTTATGGTCCAAAATTAATGAAATTCTTAGTTCAATTCTTAGATAAATAAGGAGTTTGGCTAGGCCAAAAATAATTTCTTGGTAAGATAAAAATGAATTTTACTTCTACGTCTTTCTCTTTCAAATATAATATCCCTAGCCAAAGTCACAATACAATAATAGATTTTTTACCTAGGTACAATTTCAGCCTAAACATTATAACTTTTCCGCTAACCGAAAAATGCGATAATTGTCAGATATATAAACAATGGCCATATTTCGGCTGTTACGTATGGTCAGCTTATTGCAGACACCATAAGCTTTAATCGATACGTAAACCACGGCATAGACACGGACCCCGACAGAAAGACGTCGAATCTAAACATTTTGTTTCGTAGTTGCGATGTTTTTACAACGGAGCCTTAATCGTTTATCGTTTATCGTTTATTGTTTATCGTTTATCGTTTACCGTTTATCGTTTACCGTTTATCGTTTATCGCTTATCGTTTATAGTTTATCGGTTATCGTTTATAGTTTATCGTTTATCGTTCACCGTTTATCGTTTGCCGTTTACCGTTTATACTTTTTCGTTTATCGTTTATCGTTTATCGTTAATCGTTTACCGTTTATCGTTAATTGTTTGTCGTTTGTAGTTTATCGTTTATCGTTTATTGGTTATCGTTTATAGTTTATCGTTTATCGTTTATCGTGGACTAGATTCGATGTGCTTTGACCAGGAGAGCTTGTTGTAAAAATAGAGATACTCTGGTTTGGATGAAGGGTGATCGACAGTCTTACTATAGTTAGAATGGAAACAGAAAAAACATCAAATACGATACAAATGTCTTCTTCGTCATTTGGCCTTTGTACATAAGATATTTTGAGGGCGAATGTACGAATATAGTTGCATGATCCACTAGTAGGTACATTGCTGGCAAAAATGCAGCATGGGTCGGTCGAAAACAACATGCAAATGTATGCGTGCGCCGGACACTGTGACAGTAACGGTGCAGGTGATGTTCGCAAATTGCAAATCATTATTACCGCGTATAACTAACAGGAACAGCTGAACGCAGGCCGGGCAGAGGCATGGGTTTGCGGATCGGTGACGTGGGTATTATCTCGCTATATAAATCACTCATACAATCGCGCGCCGCTCGCTGTACGGGCGCCGGTTCTCACTTCGCGCTAATCCGCCGTAATTGAGAGGAATGGCGCTGGAATTGCTTGTATCTGTAAAACCGGAGACCTCCATTACGGCCCATTAATGGATTGAGTGGCGGGCTTATATCGAAATGCAACATCGAGCCGTTGCCTGCCTCTGCCACCGCCTGCCTGCCAGCCTGCCTGCCTACACTTCCTCATCCTACTTCGCCGTTGTGTAGTGCAGCCCTACCACCCTGCGACGCTAAAAGGGTTGCCTGATAGTTATTGTCCCAGTTGACGTCAGCCAACCCCACGGTAACGCACGCAACCTCCCCAAACATCACATTAACACACCATCACTACGATCGAGGTAATCAGACCCTGGTTTCTTAATAGGTAAACTCTGGTATTGGTATTTCTCTTGTCGTCATTAACGACTAGAAAGTCAAATGAAGAAGGTTCGTTTTGACGTGAATTTTCCAGATGTAAAATTTATTCGCTGGTAACTGGTCTACGCACTAAAAAGCAAATGCTCAATTCAAATGTATATATTTCTTCAGAAATATATATTTACTTGGAATATACGTATGATTCCACCAAATGGATTCGATCACTTCAAATAAAACATGTTTCTTCCTACAAGAGTAATTTTTTATCAATTTATTTAATAGATTTAAGATTTGTGTTTCTTGTTTTAAATAGTTCATATATTCAACTGAATTAAGGATATGGCTACTATATCTATATTGATTAGTTTCACTAAAAATAGATTTAATCATAATCACAGATTATAATATCGCAGGGAGTATCTTTGTGTCTACAGCGTCAAGTCGAGAAATCTATAGGAGTAAATTGAAGAAATATATTCAATGTTGTGGTAAGAATCCAGTATAATCAAATGAATCTAAAGAAAAATTATCTATGTACCCCCACCGTGACAGACCCATCTGACCCAGCGCTTATCTTGTAATGTTTTTTATGCATTTTGTGTTCGTCTGTACAGTGTTCCGGTTGGCTTCTGACAGTGTATTATGGAAATTACATATAATATGTACCTGCGTTTTTGAAATAAAAGGATACTTTCTATGTTGTGGGAATGGGGGTTCTAAAGCCTCATACCGACATTTGCAGGCAAATGTTACTTTTGTTAATAAATAAGACATAATTCCGCTTAAATATATTTCAACTACTACCTTTTTGATGCAATCTTACAATTGAAAAAAATGGTGTAAAAGAACTCCATATTTTAGAGCTTCTAGATGGGGTGGGCTACACAGATGGGAGTAAGTCCATAAAAATAATAAACAACAAACATTATCGTGAACTACTGTTATAGATGCTGAGTTTGCAACTCAGCTATATGTGCTTCACCTAATTCCCCCAAATGTAGAAGCACGATTAGAAACAAACATTGGAAGTACTCCACTATCGGAACAGAAGAATCTATGATCAGTTTTGTTAAGGTAGATAATAATTCATACTATAATGATAACATGACTAATGCAATATATTTCAGACTCCTGGGGTTATCGAACAGGGAACTGTGAAATACCAAAAATGTTATTTCCTATATCATTTGCATATGTATTTTTTTAGTCAATTTTGTTCAGGTTCAATCTTATTTGGGCCTAAACATATTATAATTGGTTAGCTGGATTGAAACTGAATAAAATTGGCAGAAAAAACTTTAATTTACCTGAAATTTGATTTTGTAACATAACACCTTCATGCGCCCACTTCTACAATTTATTTAATACGAATATCATCAAACGGTTACATTGAGTATACCTCTTTTTAAATCAATGAAAAAAAAATACTAGAATCAAGGTGGGAGGTAAGTTGTTGAGATAAAATCATAGTTTCATTTAGAATATATGATCAGCCCATTTTAACAAATTCTTACAATCATACTGAACGATTTCATTAAGGTGTAATGCCACACTAGATGTCCTGAAAAATCGAGAAAAAAAAAAGTTGTTGCTATGATTTCTTGAAATCTTAGAAATAAGGTACTATAAGTCTCATATTTGAAAAAAATGCTTATTTGATGAACATACGGCCAAGTGTCGAGCTGAGCGTACATGCAAAAAGTTTAGCTTGAGAGTTTACAGCCTAGATACCTATACGCTCTTATCTTATTTGGAGGTATTACATCCTATGGTGTAATAAAATATATCATAAAATAATACAAAACACAAAGATTTTGCGGAAATATCCTCGGTACGTTCGTTGAACTGACGCTAACCGCACAATGTTATAGCTGTTTGATGTTACATGTGTTGTTCTTGATTAGTTGGTAAAAAATAGCAGAAATATTTAGTGACATTCCCGGAGTATAACGTGATCGAAAGGAGCAGCAGATTTTCAAGCAGGACTAATATGCCAAGCATTGAATCATTTGGAACTACAGTCGCCTCTGCCGAAAGAAACAAGAGGAAGAAAATATTAATTTGGATAATAATCATATAGTCCAGGCATCGCCGACTAATAGTAATATATAACAATTCTATACATCAAAGTTAGATAATACTTTAAACCGTGTTTTCTCAAAACTGCATTTTTCAAACTGGCCGGAAAGATAACTTCAACTGATCTCCATCCATTCACTTAAAATTTATATGCAGCTTCACAACAACATTATCTAGAGAAGTACGTACGGATTTTACGATAAGTTCGAAACTTTTTTTGTTATAAACAATTTTTAACCTAATTTTGTACCTAAAAGTGATAAGTGTGTTCAAACGTGCGCCATTTTGTTTTAAAGCGGAATTTTCTAATTTCCGTACGTACTTCCCGAGATAATCTTATATAGAATCAATGTCTTTTTTTGTTTTTATGGTTAAGGGAAAAACTGCGTGCAAAATCTTTCCGGCCGTGCAACCTTGTCCGCCAGAAGAGGTTTCCTTTGATGTCGTTTGATTATTTTTATGAATATTCCTCAAATTATGAACATGCAAGGGCCTTAAAGATATTTTGTAATTCATTTACTATATGTATTATAAAAAATATACCTACAAAAGCGGCTATTTTTCTCTCGCGCTAGAGTGGCATTACCCCTTAAATTTGATTAAATGGTATTCTTTACTTGATGTGCGATATAGTCAATGTGAATTACATTCGTTCTAAACACATCATACCATCAACTTTAAATATATTTACGTCTTGGTTGAATACGATATTTAATTCCTTATATAGGATCTTACCATTTACTCAACCTGAAGCACATTTATTCATGCCAAGTATTTCTTTTTTAGTGTGTAACTATTATGATCATAATTGTCCAGACACTTATTGTAAAATCGATTGGAAAAAGATTGGAATAATAATGCAGATCTCCGGTACATCTCTTGGTACCATCACCTCCCTTATGATAAAACCTCTTCTTTTCAAATTCCTGATTATTTCTGAATTTCATCAGTATTTCGTGATCAACAGTATCAAACTCTATTGTTAGATCTAAAATGAATGATGTCTCAAAAATTGCTCACTTGTAACACAAAAGTTAAACAAAAAGTATACACTAGGCAAAATAAAATACCAATGTCACAATTTCTATTTATTTACTTCAATCAACTTGCTGCTTTTAAAAATAACCGATATGTGTAATTATATAGCAGTTAGCACTAAAATTGTGCGTAACTAGCACCTTCCAGCCGTTTATGGTATATGTATAAATATAGCTACATATAAATAAAGGGCAAATAGAGAGTTTGTTGACGCTATTGTTACATGTTAACATGGATAATTATCACATTCTAAATTTAGTCTTGGATGACTGAGAGCCGCTGGGATATAAGATCTTCACTTGACGGTACATACTACTAAGGTGTGGATTCCGAACGTAAATTATTGCTAATTTTTGATTATCATAATCAGTGATTATGTAATAATAATTTTCACAGACTTTGAAAATCAGGCGTTATTGATTGACAAATACTTATGTATAGCTGCTGGAAGTGTAACTTCAATAATTGGCACATAATTGTGATATCATAGTAATATTTTGTAGCTACTGGTACTTCGCTAAATTGTATTCGTATGTTGCATTTTGATTATTAAGTTATGCAAGAAACAGTTGTTCAGAAATAAGGTCAGGACAGTTTTAAGAAGAAAACTACTTTTTACATTTGTAATACGTATTCAAAAACTGTGTATTGTTTTTCCTCATCAGACATATAAAGTAATCTATAATATCATTGAATTCGAACAATAATACATTAGAGGTTAATAATATGGTGATATACAGGCGGGATGTAAATTTTAAATAAATCAAAAATTATAGCCACTACCTGGATTTGAACCAGGGACCTTTGCGTTTCTAGCACAATGCTATCCCATCTGAGCTACTGAGGCCTTCCTATCTTTGATTTATGACAAGCATATCTAACATATGTCATAGCCTCAGTAACTCAGATGGGAGAGCATTGTCTTACCTTAAATCATCCTTTTGAAATAATTCTGTCATTGTCAAGCTACACTGACAGCATCAATGACTTACAAATGTACTTTAGCACAATGACTTGACAGATTTTGACACTCAAAAAATGTACGACGGGCGCTGCGACAATCATTTTAAAATCCATGACTACCCTTGACCAAGGTAATGTTTAATATCACGGTACATGCCTCCTTACTTTTTATTGTTTTCTTTTGCTTAAAACTCCACACGGTATTTTTAAGTTAGAAATTAGCTTTGTTTGATTACTGTACTCAATTATCAATGTTGGTCTTGTATACATAGATCTTTTCTAGGCCGAAAAATATATTCATTTTGTTAAGTTTTGATTTAACAATCGTTGATCATAGGGGCTCAAATTTTTTGTCGATGTCATAAACCTTGTACCCTTACAAAAGTCGTTCTTACTCTGAAATGTAGGTTCAAGATAAAGCTTCGAAGTTAAAGCACAACAGGAATGCATTTTTGGAAACTTTTCTAAAAAAGCCACTATTGTTTTTACATACACTTATTAGTTTATCAATTTCAGTTAGGCATGTGAACAACTTTTTCTGGACTGTTCCGAATTTGTGTTTGCTCCATTCCTTAACAGACCACTGTTACTCTTTGATAGCAAGAGTAGAAAAAACTTTTTCACTCACGAACTTTAACGGGATCTCTTTTTACATGATAAATAAGAGTTACTCTCAATTTTCTGTTCGAAAGTTTACCTTTTGGTTAATGTAATCAACATGGCTACTGATATGTTGAATTTCTTTCTCTGATCAGTACTAAACGTGGAACAGAAGAAAACTTCAGAATTTTGGCAAAAATCAGCAAGTTGGTGCAAGTGCGAGTTGGTCTTAATGTTTGTGCGGCAACAACTTTTTTGTTCCGTATTTTCCATCATCTTCTTTAGATAACGCTTTATTAGCTTCCCCATGCATTTTTAAATAAATTTAAATCCCTTCAGTTTGACAACATGCCTGGGTGTGTATATTCATTATGATGTCACATTTGTATTCTTACCTCAAAATCCTGGTACTGAACAGATATTAAATTCACAGACATTTATGCAGTACGTGGGGAATAATGTGTGAATAAGAGGTTTTGAACACGTGTTTTGTCGGGTTACATATACGAGGTACACCCGAAGAAAATTATATGGTAACATGACTGCAGCTAGTGGACACCAAACGTAGGTCGGAGATTGTCGGTCGTCGTATACCTACCTACCTGGTAGTCATAAAACCGAAGGGTCACTTCTGTTTCATTTCATTTTAAGTTTTCTGTATATAGATGGTATGAATATGAGTTTCGTATTTATATAAAATATTTTCGATATTCGGAGCGAAACTGTAGCTAAAGATTGTTACTCGTTAATATTTTTGTTTCGATATGCAATTGCAGTATTATTTCATATATACTAAAATACATAGTAACGTTTTTAATGTAATTTAATGTAATTTTAATTAGGCACATATTAAAATACTTCATCATCATGGCTACGTCGGTGTATGTCTCAAGGCAAACCGATTACTACATCCGATATCCGCTGTCAATAATTTTTAAAGCAGGTAATTCCAGATAGGAAGTTCCTGTAAGTGAAAAAAATCTAACTTATTTTTCTCGGTTTCTACAGCGTCGCAGACCGAAATAATATACTTTTATCTCAAAATGTTTTATATTTATTTAATTTACGTTATCGCAAGTAATGGAAATTGCATATAATTATGTATTCAACAAAAATAATATAAATATAACATGAGTATAGTATAGATAAAAATAATACATAGATGTATAACAGTAAAAAAATGATATTTGTAATAATATAACATAAATATATGTAATAACAAACATAAATATATGTAAAAACAAACATTTAATAATATAGGAAGTCACAACGTTATGTGATACATATTTTCAATATTTGCCTAATTTGCCTATCCCAGCAAAAAAGTTTATTAAGGAACAAAACGCGACCCATAGTGTAATAAAAATACCTACCTTTGTGCTTGATCGTCCGGTAGGTCGGCCGCAATACAAAATATTATACAAGGAACTAGTGGACTTGAAACTTTTGCAATACGGCGAAAACGATTGAGTAACATAAATATAGATTGAAATTTCAATGATTTTATTATATTATTTTTTCAAAGATGTGATATCATTCATATTGGATTGTAAATCCTGCCCTTACATGTCACACATAAAAGAAAATTGTGTGTGGATGTTATTATAGAACGTAATGATATAATTTTAATAAACATAAAAATAACAACATTTTTATAATTAAGCTAAAATGCTGAACAACACTGTAGTATCAGTTCTAAAGGGCATATCTGCAGCAAAGTAGAAACCGGGGCAAATAAGATTTACAACTACATGCAAAAAATTCATTAAATATTACAGTGCACTTTTGTCAGTTTCGGATATCGGAAACATATAAATAGACGAAATTCGATTTCATTCTATACATACAGAAAAATAAAACGAAACAAAACAAAAGTGACCCTTTGGTTTTATGACTTTAGCAGGTATCCGACAACCGACAATTTCCGACCTACGTTTGGTGTACACTAGCGGCGGTCATGTTACCATATAATTTTCATCGGCTGTACTATCGTGGCCATATATTATGTCCCTTCTTTTGACGTCCATTTTCTCGGAAACCTAGAGGCGAAATTTTTTTTAAAAATTCTGATGCTGTCGTTGATTAATATGCTACAACTCATAAAAATTAGAAAGCTGTATGTGTTGGCGTTTTCCCGATTTTTCCAAATTAAGAAGAATTGGGGCTGTTTTTGCCACGTAATTTTTATTCGTTTAACTTTAGCAATTAATTACTCCGGCAATAATACATAGATTTGAACGAATTAAAAAGTAAAATCACCTGCGGAATGCTGGCTTTCAATGTGCATTTTTGTAAAATCATCGGATTAGTGCTTGATCCACAAAAAGCTATATTATGCAATGCCAGCAATTCCTTTATTAAAAGAGCTAGAATAATGAAATATTATAGACTATAGGCTACCCACTAATTCATAGGTTTAAAGTTTATTACATAATCATGGTTTATCTTGCATTTTCCCTACAAAAGATCGAGTTGAAGCATCTCATGATTGCTGCAGTTGACGCGGCGCTCTACGGTCCTTGTGGCGAGCGGGGAAAGGGATCGACAGCGACGCTGCCAGTAGTGGCGGATCCCCCTTGCATTAGTTACTAGGAGAACAGTGTTTAGGGGACACAATACATAAAACGACACGGCGATTATGCCTCGCCACAGAAATTTGGATATCCGGCGACAGATTACCGAATTATATCAAGAGTTGTAATTATTTTATATTGTTTCTGCATGTATTTCAATATTATTAATAAATAAGCTGTTGAAACTGTTATAATAGTTTGAATATTTATACATATAACAAAATCGGGCATACCTTTTAAATATTTTGTGGGTTTATCAAGCAAGCTTAATTTACTATTCACCACTAATCTGCTAACTCCATATTATTAGATCTATCCGCGTCCATAAAAATCTTGTTGACAACCTTATTGTAAGAAAACTGAAGAAAGCATAAGCGCCAATCGATAGAAGAGATCTCTCGTACCGGGTCACAATATTATAATCAAAATTATGCAAATATTAAGAATTTAATTGTTAGTTAAAATTACTACCTTGTCAAGTTATGGTTCTTTTGGTGTATTGATAATAAGCTGTCCCGGTTCTCCCAGCTGTGTCGCTTCTCTCCGACACGAACGCCTCCTTTCCCCGCAGTACCCCAAAGTCCGTAGAGCGTCGGAATTCACGCGGAGTTTCAGCACGATCTTTTGTATGAAAAATGCAAGATAAACAATGATTATGTAATAAACTTTAAACCTATGAATTTTTGGGTAGCCTATTGTCTATATTTCATTATTCTAGCTTCTAATAACGGAATGGCTGGCATTGCATAATATAGCTTTTTGTGGGTCAACCACTAATCCAATGATTTTATACATTGAAAGCTAGCATTCCGCAGGTGACTTTACTAATTCGTTCAAATCTATGTATTATTTCCGGAGTAATTAATTGCTAAAGTTAAACGAATAAAATTTACGTGGCAAAAACAGCGCCAATTCTTCTTAATTTGGAAAAATCGGAAAAACGCCAACACATACAGCTTTCTAATCTTTATGAGTTGTAGCATATTAATCAAGGACAGCACCAGAATTTTTTCAAATTTTTTCGCCCCTATGTTTCCGAGATAATATACGTCAAAAGAAGGGACATAATAGATGGCCACGATAGTACATACCATCTTGAATATCGTCGGTGGTATTCAATTTAGAGTTACCTGCTTTTACACATACGTGTAATCGATATACAGCTTTGTATTTATTTGTAAATCTCGTTTGTGGCAAAAAAATCAGATACAAGGTCTTGCAGTTTGGCCGACGATTTTACCTAGCGTTGCCAACCGTTCGGTTTTGAACCGGACAGCTCATTTTCCCAATGTATTGTGTGGTATCCGCTTGCAGCAAATGTCCGGTTTTCAGACACATACTAACAAAAATAAAAAAAGTATGTGGTGACACTTTATTTTTTCGAGTAGGGGATCAGTAATCATCCAACACGCGAATCCCTTGATGGTAACTTTTCCTACTACGGTGTTGTGTTTTGATTATTACGATTAAGTAAGTGATATTTGAGGAATGAAGGATTAATGTCGCTTAACCACAATTGTCCGATGGGTTTTCTCTAGTTATAAATTTTTGTATTAAATATGATTCTAAATATTTTAATATGTGACTATTGTTTGATCGTAATATGGACAATATAAAATGACTGGACTACTAGGATAAAAACTCTTACCATGTTTCCAATAAGAAAAACACTCTTGCTATAAAAACTACTTTTTATTTATAATTTTTTTTATTTTGTGGCATGTAGTAGTTTGATTGACTTTTCCTAAAATTCCTAATTTCGAGATATCAGATCTATATTATTTTTAATTTGAATGTAGTATCTCAACATCCGTAGTTGCGATATTACAATCCAATTTGATATTTAAGTACCTATAAAATTGCTTAGGAAACGATCAAATTTAATATGATCTCTTTTATCCAACCTGTTTGTTAAATAAAAGTTCTGTAAACTCTTAGCTGCTGAAATCAATTCCCTAAACCAACTTAAAAGTTTAAAGTTCCCAAGAAAGTTCCCAATTTGTGAGACTTTTATTTGAACCTTTTTCGAAAACTATACGTTCTAGGAAGGTTGAGTTATCAATATTTCACAATATTGAATTGTATTTTTCTCGAAAATTTAACAACGCAACATTCAAACAACAATATATAGAGACAGCCTCTAATAAATTTCAACGATAGCAATATATACTATTTCTTTCGAGTTTGTAGTATAATAGGTTTGTTCGAGCAGCACCAAAATAAGTGCATAAAGCACTTATTTTTACTTCTGCGCGTACAGAATGTGGGGTTTGCCCGTCCAAAACCTTCATTGTGCATGCGCAGAAGAATACCCAATTGTTTTTACTGCTGCTCGAACAAACCTATTATAAATCATTACGTTTAATTTTTGGTCCACATCAATCAGATTATTAGCAAACAACTTATGGCTTGTTCCGTTTCTTCTTTTGATACAGTTTTTTCTATTTTACATGCATAAAATCTTTATTTATCAATATTATGTAGATCTCAATATTTCTCTTATCACTAACATGGCACATATAAGAACAAAAGAGTGGAACCCCGCCTTAAGACTTAATTCAGATGGTGAAACCTTTCTCCTGCTCTTTGCTGTAGCCTTCAAAGTAATTTGGCAAATGTTCAAGATGATGTGAACTTTCAGACTGATATTACAACCCTAACGTTAAGCTACAACCCACAGCCGGCGGTAACTAAAATATAGCCAAATTGATTTATCCCAGTAATTCTCCACCAATTAGTAGAGTTTCTAAGAGAGGAGGTAAAAAATAAGGATTATAGTGACTTTCCTTGACGCAAAAATTTTACTTGGTTGTTTGACACAGCCTTGATTGTGCATATTTTCTTTAGACCATATACAAAGAACCAATTTCAGGACAACTTACATAAATCCTTGCGCAAGAAATACCCACAATGTCCGATTTCCCATTATTCTCTCGGGTTGATCCGTTCGCCTGTAGGCATATCATCCTCAGCGAGCATCCTGAAGAATCAGATCAAGATTAATCTTAAAAAACTGTACACCTTTTCATTACGTGGGCGGAGGAGCTGCCGGCTCGAAAAAAAAAAAACGCGTTCCGCGAAACAAAGGACAATTTCTAATTACAGTGATGACTCTCTTCTGAAACAAGCGTCTCGGCTTTGTTTTCTGGATGCAGGTGTGTGCGTCTCTAGAAGTCGTCGCGGCGGTGTACATGTGCGCCTTCATTATTCCGCGACACCCTACCCCCCCACCCCCACCCGTTCGGGCGCACTTGTCAGTAATCTAGCCGAGGCCCCACAAGCACTCGGATTACTTTGAGAAGACAAGAGTACGTTAATTAAAACGCGGGACGGGCGTGGCGACCAATACGAGAGCATCCCGGCTATTTACTAATCACGAAGGATATGCTACGTTGAGAATATTTGGACGAGGTACACATAAACTTGCCAACTAAAACAATGGAATATTCTATAATCTCTGATATGGCAGAAGTTGTAAGTAATATTTCTAAATAAATCCGAGTAGGTACTATTTCTGACTTTAATTAACCGCAATGCGATTGTTCATGGGATTATTTGCGATAATTCAACTGTCGACGGAGTAGTTGGAATCGTGATCATCACGACAGTATCACATGCAACCTTCTCTGCAATTATAAAAGATTATGGGATAGGGTATTTCCAATTTCAAACGAACCAACCACAACGCGCTTATTGTGGTAGCTCGCACTTATCTTCTACAAATGAAGAATCAGACTGTGAGTTAGACCAAATAGAACTTTGCCAAACTGATGCACAGACGATTAACAAATGACTAAGTGATCCAGAAGAAATTTAAAATATAATAATCATCGACAGCTCTAATTGCTCTTTTCTGCAAGGCAAAGATCTTGGATGCATGAGAGGAGAACCTGTATGCAGTAAGCTATACGGCAATGGAACAACGCATGGTATGCTAAAAATTCTGCCGACTGATTTATAGATTGGCTGATCTTCCGCACCGCAAAGCTAGCTAATGATAGGGTTGCTGTAAGAATTTCGACTTGTGGTAGCCATGTAAGTCTGGTCCAGGGTTATTCCCAGGAACTTTCCAGTATTTGTTTCTGTAACCTGCTTCCGCGTTGTGAAGAAGTGCACTGTAGTTTTGTCCGCATTAGTGCTAGCTTGTTTGACTCAAAGCAGCTTATCAGGTCTGCAGTGGCTCCCTCCGTAATCTGGTTACCATCCTCTTTATTTCGGCATCTTGTAAAAGATCTATGTTTGCTGGAACATCATTTATGTATAGGACAAACAGTAGCGGCCCTATTAGGGATCCTTGGGCAACGCCATATCGACCTGTGCAGCAGCTGCCATTTTTTCCTCTACATACCACCAACTGCTAACGATTTCCTAGTTATGACTCAATCATACTTAGCGTTATACCTCTTAGACCGTAGCGCTCTAGCTTTCGAAGCAGGATGTCATGCGAGACGCAGTCAAAGGCTTTACTGAGGTCGTAGAAGGTTGCCAGACCTTGGTGTCCCTCCTCAAACGCGTTCTGGATTAAGTAAACTCGCTGTTCTAATGCATTCGCAGTCCCCTTTCCTTTCTGGAATATACTGGTGGGGGTTTATATGCTTTCGGGATGTGATAAAGTCCACAATTCTTGATGTCAGGATTGACTCAATAACCTTACCAAACACAAGCAGTATAGTGATAGCTCGGTAGTTTGAAGGCTCACCACAATCTCCCTATTTATAGACTGTCACCACCTTTCCATTCCTTAAGCGTTCTGGAAAGATCCCTTCTTTAAAGCATGCATTGATAATGTGAGCCATTGGTGTACATATTAGATCTGATACTGATTTGAGTGTTTAGACTGTTAGTCCATATACATAAGCGCTTTTCTTTTGTTTAAACTTCATTACATAGCAGTGCACCTCTGTTGCAGATGTTGGGAAGAGGTACATTGACATTTCGTCGAGTGGGATTTTGTAATCAGTGTTTGTACTGTGGGGTATGTGAGTCATGATTTTTTCCACTGCTGTTGAAAATAATCACACATCTGCTCGCACTCAGAAATTTTTTGTTGTTTTATTTTCTGCTCTACTTATTTCTTCGTTTACTTGTAGTTTTCGTGCTGTTTCGCATTTCCTCACAAAAGATTTTTTGTAGTTGGAGTATATTTTAGAGAGCTCAGGGTCTCTGGACATCATAAACGCATCGTGCATCATGCCTAAGGTCTCTTTCATCTCTATTAGTGCCGGGTCGTGGGTTCTTCTACGAGCAGGTGGTATCCATGTTTTTTCCAGGGAAGTTGTCTGAAAGTTGTCTGAAAGTGACTCATGAACACCGAGAAAAAGGAGTTAAATTTTCCCCCAGGCTCCTGAACATGAAAAACCTCTAATAAAAAACGATTTAACCGGCATCCTTAAAGGGGGTTGGTCTGTTACTCATAATTATTGCAAATCCATATTTTGCACTTAATTTAGTAGAATGAATTTTATTTTGTATTTTTGTTCCGAACAATATGCCATTTACACATCTTACAGGAACTTTTTTATTTACTATCAGATGTATGTAAATTAAATGTCTCTTTTGTCCATGAATTCGCAGGAAACAAATTAAACTTGTTTGTCTCTTGACATGAGTACCATTTTGGTTTTATACATTTTCGGGTTCAGCATTTTACCTTAATAATTTGATATGGCACAAAGTATAATAGAATAAAATGGTAAAAATGAAATCTTACCGTGCCAAAAAACTACAAATTGTGAAACCGTGTAAAAATACCTATATAATAAACAAAGTATTAGATAGCAATTTAATTTACTCAACTTTTTACTTATTTTTTCCTGGTAGTGCTTTTTCTTCATAGCAAATTTAATGTTGACTCGTTTCTATTATTATACGAGTACGTCTAAATTTTAATCATATACCTAGGTATCTAAATTGTAGACTTCCGAGGTCTGAGTCAATGATATATTGATTTCCGGGTGGAAACCGCGTTGAGGACTTTGAAGTAGTCGACGTTTCGCGCTCTGTTGCAAGAGGCATCTTCAGGACTAAGTTATCAAACCAAGCGCTAAGAAGATACTGTCGTCTGTTGGGGCGGGTCTTTATATATGAGGGGACTGGTGTGACCAGATGGTGTTTGGAGTGGGGGTAACGTAGTGGAAGGGGTGGGGTTAACAGGTGGGGGTAACGTAGTGGAAGGGGTGGGGTTAACAGATGGTCGGCCAGCAGGTAGAAGCGGTTGGGACAGGACTGATTTCCAGGTATGATGTAAGTGAAAACCATCATCTCTATTAATATTGGAGGGGTGTTTTAGGATTTCTATTGATTCACGGATCCTTCTAGGGTAGTAATGGCATTGCCGGGCGAGGACTTTGGTTTGTGCAAACAGGATGTCATGTCCCGTGTTATATCTGTGTTCAGCGAGAGCTGAACCAGCGATTTGTCGCAATCTAGTGCAGCGTTCGTGCTCAGATACTCGGACGCTTACTGATCGCTTCGTCTCGCCAATATAGACACTTCCACAGGAGCATGGAATCCGGTACACACCAGAGGAAAGAAGAGGAGGGATTTTGTCCTTTGTAGAAGGAATTAAGTCCGATAGTTTGGAAAGGGGTTTGAATATCGGTTTTATGTTGTGCTTGCTTAACACACCTCATCAGCATCCCGACGTCCCAATCGCAACCGCTTTTCTTCCTTACGTCCAGGGTACGACAGATCGTATTGGACGCATCCTCCGCAAGCACAACATAAAACCGATATTCAAACCCCTTTCCAAACTATCGGACTTACTTCCTTCTACAAAGGACAAAATCCCTCCTCTTCTTTCCTCTGGTGTGTACCGGATTCCATGCTCCTGTGGAAGTGTCTATATTGGCGAGACGAAGCGATCAGTAAGCGTCCGAGTATCTGAGCACGAACGCTGCACTAGATTGCGACAAATCGCTGGTTCAGCTCTCGCTGAACACAGATATAACACGGGACATGACATCCTGTTTGCACAAACCAAAGTCCTCGCCCGGGAATCCCATTACTACCCTAGAAGGATCCGTGAATCAATAGAAATCCTAAAACACCCCTCCAATATTAATAGAGATGATGGTTTTCACTTACATCATACCTGGAAATCAGTCCTGTCCCAACCGCTTCTACCTGCTGGGCGACCATCTGTTAACCCCACCCCTTCCACTACGTTACCCCCACCTGTTAACCCCACCCCTTCCACTACGTTACCCCCACTCCAAACACCATCTGGTCACACCAGTCCCCTCATATATAAAGACCCGCCCCAACAGACGACAGTATCTTCTTAGCGCTTGGTTTGATAACTTAGTCCTGAAGATGCCTCTTGCAACAGAGCGCGAAACGTCGACTACTTCAAAGTCCTCAACGCGGTTTCCACCCGGAAATCAATATATCATATACCTAGGTATTACTGTGTATTTACTCTTTTGCACACACCATAAACTAGGTACGCAATTTTGCCGTAGTCGAAGTCGGAGTCGGAGTCGAAGGTTTTTTACCGACTGAACAACCATGCTTTGAAAAATATGAGTCTTTGGTATTTGGTTTTATTTTTATTTTACTACATAACCTCACATGGACAAATGACGTCCGGACATATTTTTTTATCGAAACGTATTTTTGACATTTCGTTTTTATTTAATTAAATAAACAATACTAAATTATTCCCTATATATGCTTTGTTCGATTTTGTTAAATGAGGGTTTATATAAGGACTGTTCCAACACGGACAAAATACCGTTCAGGTATTTTTTTCTGTTGGACCAGATGTTTCAACGCTCTTTTATCATTGAGTTGCATATCGTAACATACTAGTTGGTCCATCATAACATACGATATCGTGTTGAAACAAACTTTTTGCGGGTGAACGCAATGTACTAGTAACTTACAAAGATTTTACATCAAAACGTAATTTTACTTAAAATCATCAATTTATGAAGAAGTTATCATATACAACAAGCGCAAGCAGTACTTCAATTTAGTAAAGAACAACGTCTGGGGTTTACTTTGAGATCACGTTTGAAGTTTTAGGAGATTGGACCTAAAACTGCTGAAAACTTGACCTTATACCTTCCCTAAGTAGTTACGTCTTGTACGAATGAAGGATCCCGGTTCTTAGTCGGCTTTGCTCATCAGTCATTGTTAACAATTCTACACAATTTATCTGAATGTCACACGATTATTCGAATGAATAAATAACCTCCATATGAACTTCAAGAGTTGTTTTAGCTATATACACATTAATATGGAATCGGTGGAGACTTTCTTCACCAATACTGAATGTTTTGTTAAAGCAGAGTCTCGAATGGATTCCACTTCTAACTTAATTATTTGTCAGTTTCTTGACTGCACCATGCTACTACATCTATACACTGGTATAAAACCTCAGTGATATTCTATCACGGTCAGTTTGCATTTTCAATACTCGTCCCTTCAATTATTTTTTATTCTTAAAACACATTCCAATGCTAACACTCTCATATCACAGATTCACCTGACGCGATCCCAAACCCACCGTTCTGCCCCTTCTTCATCCACCCAGAACAAATATTTGGTAAATCAAGAGCTGCTTATTGTCGATATAGCGCGTTTTCGTTTCAATTTCTGGCGCAATAAAGTATCGGAATTTATAGTAACTCCTTCAATAAGTCTCTATTTCGTTATCGTGGAGTTTGGGTAGGCGGCATCGTGGAGAGTGGGGTGGGGGAGAGGAGGGAAACCTATTCCGTGACAAGGCGGGCATTTTCCGGCAGCCAGAAGCGGCGAGAGAGCGCTGAGAAACCGTCCGGAAAATTATCAATTCGGTCTCCGACCGGTGTGACGCGACACCGAGCGAACGAGCACGGCAACAATAACTGAGGGACTTCCCGTCGGTACTGATATCCGCCGCCTCCGCCGCCGCTGGTACTGCTATCGCCCCCAGAACGGACACGAAACTGTTTTGTAACGGAGGCTCCGCGGATTTCGAATTATCTGATCGGTTTACTTCGGATATTCAACTTAACGTAAGGCGATCCATTCTGTGTGTATGGTTGCTTTTATGTTAATGGTTTCTTGTCGGGAAATTGAGAAGTGGATCGACGATTTTATTTAAATATCCTGGTTGTTCCTTGAATATGGTCGCTGGAAATAATGTAGTTTGTTTTACAATGATTTCACTCATATATACAGAATGCCAAGGCACATTTTAAAATTATTAGCGTGTATACAGGCTGTTTCATAAAGTAGTACCAACCCAAACTTATGTTTTTTTTTTTAATGGCCGATATTTCGGCACAATTATGGATTACTCGCTAAATTTTACGCCAGAGAAACATAACATTACCTACACAAAACTTTATACTTTTTGATTTATTGGCATTTTTATGGAAAAACAGTAGTTTAAGAAAAACTGTATATCTCAATAAATGTTTTTAATTTTATTTCGCACGCTTAGATTATGATTATGTAAGAAGCGTTCTATCTAATAAATATTTTTAAATGAAACACCCCGTAACTAAATCATTTTTTTTTTAATTCTACGCAGCATTCAGCACAAAAAAGTACTAGCACACAAGAGTGCTAAAATAAACTCATTGCTGAGACTTCATAGTACAAAAATCGATTTTAAGTACTGTTTTCTCGCATAATTTCATCTTTTTTATACTAAATAAAACATTTTATCATATCTGCAATTTAATATTTAATTTGAAAAATTTTACTTATGCCTTGTAGGCTGTGGAAAACTGTACTCAAGAAGTTATTAAGGTATCTGGCAGTGGTATCTGTCAACTATACTTCCCAATAAAGCGTTTTTGTTGCATTCGCCAAAAACCCACACCATGTCAATTAGTTCCTCCTGGGAAAAGTTCGCCATATTTCCCAAAATCATCCAAAACTTTTTTGTGCAGAACGATTCGTAGATACCAAAAAATTAATTAGATATAAGATATTCTATTTAAAAAAATTAGCTTTTTTAGGAAAAACTGTTTGCTATATTTTGTTGCAAATTATTGCCACCCTGTACACAATTTGGATATGGTAGGTAATCACGCTAATAGAACGCTTTTTAGTTAATCGTTATCAAAGCGTGCGCAATAAAATTAAACACAGGTATTGAGATATACTGCATTTCTTAGACTGCTGTTTTTACAAAAAAAAAATGCTAATAAATCAAAAAGTATAAAGTGTAGGGTAGGTAAAGTTATTTTTCATTGTCATAAAATTTTGCGAGGAATTTAAAATTGTGCCGAAATATAGGTTGTTCCATATATAAAAAAAAACATAAGTTTAGGTTGGTACTACCTTATGGAACATCCTGTGTGCACGCTAACAATTTTAAAATGTGCACCTCGGTGTTCGGTATATATGAGTGAAATCAGTTTTATAATATCTTCATTAAAAGAGGTACAATCTTCCGGGGTCGCACTGTACAGTATGGTATTTCCTTAGTGAAAACCATGGTAATTAGAAGCTCCGAAGAAGCTAACAGCTGAATCCACTAAATGTGAAGCAGTGTTAACAATGACGCACAGCATTACCCGGAAACTGCTTATTTTTAAGTAATTCATGATAATGGCTTCTAAAACCACAGGTAGCATCACTAGAAACCGGAGTAAATCGCATAAATCGTCGATAAAATCATATGAGGAAATTATTCTTTGTCTGTCAAAGCCAAAAGATAAAAGGATATAACAAATAATTAAAAAGAAAATCATGAAAATCAACTCAACATTTTACACCTTTTGACAAACGACGGTTGTATACACTATGTATTAATATAAATAAGTAATCTACATACACAGCAGGTAGAAGGAATTTTTACATCAGATTTCTTTCATAACAAGCAAATTCACTACATTCGACAATTAACATACCTCTGTACTAGCAACTACATACCATTCAATTTCGAACCATTTATCCACTGCACCTTGTGTCAAGAAAACATATACCTGTTTTAATTAAATACACTCTTTTTCGATAATACTATATTTAAAAAATGTTTCCTGAAAGTTTATTTTTTTGTGAGGAGTAGAGTAGCAGACCAAAGGATGACCAAAGATGTTTAGAAAATAAATCTTAGTAGATGAATCCTACGTCCGTCATTTTCAGAAATTATACTCCATTACTTTTATATTAAGATGTCAATATTCATATTTTTTAATAAACAGTTATATTTGTTTATTTTAACTGTTCGCCTAAAACACATTAAACAAGTTCAAATCCCTGTCATTTTGCGAAAAGCTTTCTTCAATTGACTATAATAAGGCTTAGTTTACATATGCATTAAATGTGAAATGTTCCATACTTGGAAGTAATGTCAGATTGGCGCAGTAGAAGAATAAAAGAGGTTATTGAAAAAACGTCATTTTTAAATATTTACAGTTAAAATTTTCACGGAATATACTTTATTAGTTTGGCATTAACACGAGTATTCTTATTTTCAATCACCAATTACTTTCCAATTAATATATGTATTTTTTAATTTGGCCTCCCCGTCTTTTTACCGTCACAGCAAATAGATGCGCTACGAAGGTTGGTTTTGTTTGCGTTAGCAACTGATTATATACTCTCGTAAGAAGTTGCACTATAAAAAATAGACCTGGATTTGGTAAGAATTGGGCGAAAGCTGTAGCAGATCAAAATATAGAACTGTTCGTGCTGATGAAGGAACTTTTGAAGGGTGCTGGGAAATCTCGGACGATTTTCGATGGTACAAAAGCTTATTCTGTGATTTTCTAGGATAAGAAATATAATTACATACTGGCGTCCCCATTCTTTTAACATTAAATGTCGCGACTAAGTTAAATAGATTTCAAATTGACTTATTTGCTTTTCAATTCGTTCTAAGTATACAAAATATCAAATATTATTGGAAGCTTTAATGAAGATTTATTTATATTTAAACAGTTTTTCCTGAACATTTTATTATAACGATATATCCGGTTTTGTATGTGAGCTCTAATTAGTTCGACAACTTAAAACTGGCCTACGTGCAATCGCTACTGGATCCTGCATACTGCATACATCAAAAATATTGAATTTAAGTGCTTTTTTGTATAATTATTGGATAATTATTTCCATCGTATGAGTTAAAAATGTTCATTGTATTGTGATAGCGATGTTAGTTTTTGGAGCATACAGGAGTAATTATAGTACAAAATAATGCATAACCGAAAATGGCGGAGGCGCTTACATGTTTTTAATTAATTTTATTTCGCTAGTATTAAATTTTTATTACCATATAACTACTTCCACTAACAGATCTACCCAATTGTACCTTCAATTGCACGTATTTTGTGAATCAAACTTCAAAAGGAAACAACATTATAAAAATCAAAACTGCCCAAACACTGAAATAAACATATCTTAGCAAACATATGTCTATAACCTACTAATTGTTGCATACATTGTATTTACTGTAATTTTTCTTTTATTTCAGGTGAGTACCAGAATCAACGTCTTTATTCACTAATATTATATGAGTGCTTGAGTAAAGAAGGGGTAAGTTTCTTCAAACTAAATTCTGCGCACCCAACAAACTTCAATAGCATCACATCTATAAATCATACCTCGGTGCCACTCCAACCTTCTCTACGAAAAAAGAGCTCCCTTTGACGGCATTACAGTAGATGGGAGCATTAAGGGATCCCGGACTAAAGTAGAAAGGGAATTGACAGGACGAAGAGACGCCCCCTTAGAGAGAAAAGTAGAGAAGCGAATGCTAGAAAGTTATATATATATATATATATATATAAAGGTGCACCGGGGTACCGCCTAAAGTAAAGTTGTCAAAGTGCATGGGACTGTTTACGTGGGAGCCTGAGTGTTTTAAAAGCTTTCCTGACATCTTGACCGAATCGGACAACGTCCGACACGGAACAGCTTTCACGCCCACCCCCCACCGCCGAGAGGGTGGCCGAAAGGGCACTCGCGTCATCGATCCCCCGCCATCCGGTAGAAATTTTATGAATTATCAAAACGACTGGCGACGCGACCGATCCGCGACCAACTAAAAGCGACCTCGTGTTTTTCAGTTCAGTGGGTGAAGGTCACGGGCGTGCAAAGGAGACAGAGAGCGCGAGCTGGGGGGCCTGAATCAGCTGTGTTCAGCGTGGAGTACGCGCTGCCGCCACCCTCCCTCCGATCCCCCTTTCGATCCGCCACTACCGCTCACGATTTTCACAGCCTTCGTCACTCCATTCATTCCAGACTGCTGAATGTAAACGAAATCTCTTCTCTGCCTCTCTGGTCGGATGAAAAGTAGGCTATAAATATCAAATGCTTCGCGACTGTGGACTGGCTTGCCGGTTGGAATACAGAGTGATCTGTATTGTTTGTTGGAGGTACACAAGAGTCCCAGGATTGTGTTGTTCATAAATACGAACAGACATGAAGCAAACTCGTATTTGCTGTGCAAATGTAAAAATTGTGTTACAAATTGGGTTTAATATATTAGGCGTTTTGTTATTAGGTGTTTTTATTTCCCAGTTGCATTAAATTTGGAGTGTTAATAGTGCTAATAAAGTGTTAAGAGTGGAGTGTTAATGCTGCTATTTTAATTTTTCTGAAAATAGTAAGACTCTTCGGATATACTTGAAATTTTAAATGTGATCCTATATTATTTTTCCAATATTTTCAATAAGGATGACATTTTGAACACAATTATTGTATATTAATATTAATCAACAATGGACAAGGTAACTAAAAATTTACCTACTTCTATTATTAGACAGAAAAAATCTGATGTGGCCAGGCACATGACTTTATCATACAATATATAAAATTAGTAGTTTAGCTGCATGAGATTCTATTTGATCGAGAACGATCGTGTTTGCAATAAAATAAAACCAATTAGCCAAGATTTGACAGATATTGACAGTACGTATAGTCAAAAAATCAGCCTTTGACACTACCTACTGCTATTGGAATAAAAATATCTGGCAAATCCTGGCTAACTTTATAAAAATGCAGACACGATCTCAATCAAATAGAATTTGCTTCTACAGCTAAACTAGTAGTTTTACCAAAAAATATCATAGACATAAATTATACAAAATTTCGTCTATTTTAATTTATTACTTAACAATTTTGACGAAATTTCTGAAATGGCGGCTCAGTTGCAAAATCCTTAAAAAATTCATAACAACATTGGCACTCAAAATACACATTGACTTTGTGTATGACACCAAGATGTTTCAATATTGTTTCACATAGCGTACGTGCGCGCGTGTTTCTCCATGCATTTGCGTGTTGAATTGACGTTTCGCAACGGATGACGTTCTGAATACTGTCAAAACTCGCAAAATATCCAGGCTTCCTACTATTAATGCAGAAACGATTTCGATCAAATAGAATTTGCTCCTGCAGCTAAACTATTAATTTTACCAAAAGATGTTATAGGCATAAATTATACCAAATTTCCTCTACTTTAATTTATTATTTATCTATTTTGACGAAAGTACAGAAATGACGGTTCATTTGCAAAATCGTTGAAAAATGCTACGAGTAAATAGCTAGTTCCTTTGGACCGTTTTGAACCAAAAGCTTTTCAGCTCTCAGTTTGGTCATGAAACTTCTAAATCTGAACTTTCGTCCCGATACCTTTAGTAGTTTCTCCGGAATCATCGTCACAAAAATCTGGTACACACAGACATTTTTTTGGACCTTGGTCAAAAATGTTCAGGGGACCCAAAAAGACCTATTTCCGCTAAAATCCCAATTTTCTTTTCGGCACGATTACAATACTTTACCATACTGCGTATGATAAAGTAAAAAATCCGAATACAATGGTATAAATAAACTTCCTACTCATTTGTGTACCAGTTAGAAGAGTATTTTGAAATACTATTAGTGTCATAGTTATTTCTTTTAGCTATGACAGATTTTCAAGTGTCAATGCTCATCATGATGTTTAATCCCAAAAGTGAATAGATTTTGCGTTAGCAGATGGTGATATCCAGGCGGGATGCAAATTTTAAATTAATCAAAAATTACAGCCACAACCTGGATTTGAACCAAAGACCTTTGTGTCACTAGCACAATACTCTACCAACTGAGCTATTAAGGCCTATGATAATATAATTACAAAAAGATTTCTGTTTATAATAATACTGAATTCCTATGAAATTTGTATTTGATCGAAATTTATTAATAATAAAAATATTAATAAAATATTAATATGTAATACTAAAAAGTTTTTATTTTGTTATACCACAATAAATTTGCATACTACAGTTATTAAGTTAATCTAATAGTTAATCTAATATTATTTATGTACCAAGCGCATTAAACGGATGTTTATGCCACGAGGGTGACCGTTTAAAAGTCAAGTAAACATCAAGTAATGCCCGTGGCACATACAAAATTTTATGTGCTACAATGGTTTTGTTCCTCCTTTTGATTTGAATAATATTAATAAATATTTTGACGTAATCAAGTGACATGCGTTTCAACGGAGTTGAATAACAATACAAACAATTCGTAGTTGAGTGACAATACAGACATTAATTATCAAACAGAATAAGTTTGATCGCCAATAATTGACATTAACGATTTATAATTTACAATTTGAATGTCAAATATTCGATATATTTGACATATAAACCATGGCAACGGTTAATGCCCGCGCGGGCAATAAGAAGCTGTTTTCGCCCCGGTATCTAAGATGTAAAATATCACTTTATGATAATGTAGGACATAAAAAATAATCGATTAACCTTTGAGTCTAAATATAATATATTTCCACGTAAGTAATTTGTTAAGAATACAATAATCTAAGCTAAGTGACTATCCTAGCCAAAAAACAACTAAATGGTGTGCTTTTTTTCCGTACAATCTAAATTTGAAAGTAAACATTCCAAATTGTGTCTAGTTAATAGAAAAGAAAATCATAATTCCTATTCCACGGAAAACGCATACCAGAAACAGTTATCACTTTTTAGATTTTGTTCATAGCTTAAATTATTGTCGGTACTTGAAAATATATAAAATGCTCTGATATCTAGACTCAAAAGTAAATTCGTGAATTCTTTCTATTAATTTAACTGTGGCAATAAGTTTATTGCAGTAAAACGGTTGTTGTATTATTTTTTGATTATTATTAAATTCCACTAATTCTTGATTTTGAGGCTCTTGAGGAATGTGTTAATATCAAATAAAATCAAATCAAACATTTTATTTCCGAAAATACAACAACAGCATACAGAAAGTAAAAAAAAGAAAACCACGTAAGAAAAAAAATGCATTACGAGATAGAATAACCAAAAATTTTCGTACAAAATCGAAGAAATCGCTTACAGAGTAGAAAGCCTCACTCAATAACATATTTTTTACATATATTTTAAATTTGCCCAGTGGTAAACATTGTGCAATTTCCCCAATGGTATTAAAGAGCTCAACACCCTGATGCATAACGGAACTCTGTAAAATGTCCAGTCTATGAAACGGGATCTCCAGATTCTGACTCTCTCTACTAAGGTAATTGTGTTCATACTCGATTTTATTAAAACTAAGGTTCTGTATATATACAAAGAAGGAACCGTCAGAATTTTCAATTCCTTGAAGTATGGCTTACAGTGTGCCCTGTAGTCGGCGCCCACCAGGATACGCACAGCCTTTTTTTGTAAAATGAATATGCGCTGCCAATGCGAACAACTAGCCCACAAAGCAATAGAATACACTACAATACCCTAAAAAGTTGCAAAGTATAATATCCTGGCTGTTGCACTGTCCCCAATTTCCGCAGTTTTCTTAATCTTGACATATACCTGTATTCAATTTATTTGCTAAATAATCTATTTGATCATTCCACTTTAAAGCGGAGTCAATGTAAACACCCAGTAGTTTAACAGTTTCAGACTTTGCAGGTTTTTGTGTAAAATTTATTGTTTGAGTTTTTGCCTTGTTTAGTTTCAGATCATTACAACTAAATCATTCCTCTGCTTCACGTACATTTATTTTGTGTATCGCATTTAAATATTCTTCATCTGGATCGATATTAATAATCGTGGTGTCATGAGCAAATAAAATTGTGCGACAGTTCGTTATATTAGCACTTAAGTCATCATGTAAATTAAAAACAAAAATTAAATATGAATTCATCGACCTCAAATTTCACAGAAATTAAATATGGAGCATGGATAAGCAAGGAGCAGCCCGAGACGACCCTGCAGAACAAAAGAATACATATATTATTGTATTTTTTGAAATTAAGTACTTAGAAATATGTGAAATACCTTGATATCTACAGCTTGGATGGAACGTTGCAAGTATGACTCAGATATTAGTTCGTGAACTATCAAGAAGTAAATTGCTTTGTCAGCATTTAAAATAAACAAGAGGATCTACAATCAGTAGATGCAAAAAATATTAAGATTTAAGTTAAGAAAATTGTAGCGTAATCCATTTTTGGACAAGAAAAATATTCCCACGGACTTCCCTTTCTTTCTATCAAAAGAATAAAAACTCGAGTACTCTCTTAAATATTTGTAGCATTCTTATTACTGTAAACACTAGATATCAATATATAAGAAGCAGTGTCCTGTTTCCTTTCTCCTTCATCGTCCTTTCTCTCAGTGGGAGCTTGTTTATGCGGTATCTCATTGCATATAAAATTTACTATATCCTATATCATTTAAGCATTCATTTCTGTTTGTACGCACAACATGCAACATCGACTTAATGAGATTTCCTCGATAATAAATATTTGTTTAATTGACACTGAAATAGATCAATAATAAATTACAGGATTAATTTTCATTATTGCTTATATATACTTAGTCCAAGCAGATGGATTAAAAAGAAGAACATAAACCAGATTTGGTTGTTTGTGGACAGTAATTTGGTACCAATATAAAAATCTGCACTCAATTAACGAAAATACATCGTTTTCAAAATAATGTGTTTGGTTTCCAAATTTTGCAACTGGCAATTACCTGTGGTAAGTGCATCATATTAATGTTAAATCAGCGAATTATCATAACTATTTCATAGAGAACCCAACTGAAGCCAATATTTCATCAGTTATATTATTATTTCGCGCCCTACGTGACGTTTTTAAACGGATTACAGATGAAAAATACTCCCATTTACCCCAAGAGTGCGTCTGACAACGCTGTGCCGGCCGTTGCAATATATTAAGTAAATTAAATTTTGTTGGGCACATTCATTAGGCCATTTGACATGATACAGTAATTAGAACTAATGAACTAATTCATCATTAGGGCTAATTTGCATTACAATTATTAAATTAGCCCGGCAGTGCCACCACTCTTCATAATGACGCACACGTATAGCGTGTTGTTAAATTTAGGTACTGCGTTATATTTGAACAGTTATTAGCCTTTCCGACGCTTATAGTTACCTCTTGTGGTGTTTAAAATATTATATAATGCCATTTAAACCTTAATGTCGTTCTGCATATGTATGTACGAATGGAAGCACTGGTTATAAAAAAGTTGTTAGCAATTTTTTGAGTCCGTATTCGTGTTCAGCGGACATCTAGCGGACACTCCTATGAAATTTCCATTAACAATATTCATGTCCCCAAAACCAAAATCACCAAAATCAATATTAAAAAAAATAAGTGTATTTTTTTCCGTAAATGTATTAATATTTTGATTTCCTGATCCATTTACTTTTTAGTTTTTACGTTTACCTATTTTATGATAAATAATGCTAACCATTCCTCACGCACATGACAAACATTTTATATCCCGCGGGTCGTGAGAAATAACTAATTTCCCACGACTTTCGAACAAATCATAGCTCTGGATTTTTATTTCCCTCGTGTTTTGAGACTCCTTAGCAGCATTGCCATAGCGTTGACGCCGTTGATAACGTAGTTTGCCGAGCGCAACAAATGGTTTTAATCTGTCAACGATATTTTGTTTTATTGTAAATTTTAGTGTTTTTCTTGGCGCAGATTTTTGTTCTGTTCCTTTTTCGCGTCCTTTCTTATTTCCATAGAATGAATTTCTTTTGTGCTTTTTTCTGATTACCAAACATTCTCTCCAAGCTTCAGAGATAGTATTACAAAAGAACGGCTCATTTTTACTTTATTTGGGTGTTTCGGGCCAGAATAATGTTTTTTTTTTTTTTAATGGAGATGGCATGAGTTCCACTGTTATTACCAAAGGTGGTCGGTACTCTCTGCTGCAAGTATTGCAGGGCATTGGGGTTGTATTTAGAAATAATGTTTATTTTTTAATTCTGCATCGTTCCACATAAGAATGTATGGGTTCCAATTTAAAATAAGAAAAATAATACGCTTTGAAGTTTGACAAGTTTGACACTAGATTCTGGTCACGCTGTATAATTTGGACCAATGACACTTGGTTAACAAGACTACTAGATCTAACTTAATAAGTACTTCGCAAAATTTTATTAACGAGTTGCATTTCGTGGTTTTTATTGATTTTTAAAGCAAACAATGCAAGATCAATTTTTTCTGTTTTTATTTTTTTGCGCTGCAGTCACTTAACCGATAAAAGTTTGGTGGTAAGTAGGCAACCATATGGGGTATGATAGAAACTTATGCATCAATTTTTGCAAAAGTTGGCAAGTTGCAAGGTTGGCTTTTTATACCAAAACCGGAACGGTAGTTCCGGTTTCCGTTAACCCTATTTTTTGATGTTGGCAAGTCTTAACTCAACCCATGGCCGGCATTTGTTTTGCAGCCCCCTGAAAATATTTCTTCGGGCGCCTATGGAAGGCGTTTCATGTTTTACTACTAAATTGATCTAGTTAGGGTTAGTTAATTGTTAGATTTGTACTATTTCTTTTTAAACTACGCTAATGGTATATAGAATGTCTCCCTGGCCAGTCTCATATTCGTTTCCTTGCCCGCGTTAACACATTGGCACATTAACATAAGCTTCGTTAGATATGGATCCGAACGTTAAAATACCATGGCATGCATTTATTAGTTAACCTAAATAATCCCATATCATTTCTTGAAGCATCTACTCATCGAATAGGTATTTTGAGAATTAAATGTGCGTCCTCCCTTGTTCTAAGCGCGTATATAAAGCGTTGTTTGATATTACGCTCTCATTGGTCAGTGAGTCACGGATCAACCTGGTGATCGTATTTAGTACGGTGACTGTGGTCTCTTCCCTGGCAAGTCGTTATTATTGGATAATTTACTTCATCATTGTTTTATTCTCTATTTATAATAAAAAGTTAAATTATGTACCTGCTAATCGATTAGATCTATACAAACATTACTTCTTCTAGGCACATCTAAATTTTCTTAACAATGTCTCACATCTGCCATAAGATGCCGGATATTGACGAAAACGTGTTGACAAGTAATTCGGTCTATTCTTCATATATAGTTCGGCATATACTTCCCTTCAAGTTACTATAACTACGTTTCTATCTGGATCTCACTTGTCTGCCTGGACCAGAGAAGCAAACCTTTCCAAATGAAGCATCTTCGTAGACACGTCATTATAGATAAGCTATAGTTTGCTGAAAGCATACTGGGAGGGATTTATCCTCTGTCTACAACGTGTCGCAGTGACGCAGTGAAGTTTGCCAGAAAATAGATGGCCTGACTAGGATTCTAACCTGGAATCTTCTGTGCACAGATAGAAGAAATTTCTTGCTTTGAAGAAACATATTTCTTTCATGCCAACAATATTTACTTCATTGAATACTCTAGTTTATTTGCTTTTAGAACTCATTTGTTTGGAATATTTATTGGTCAGAAAAAAATATACTTAGATGCAAACAAAAATTACTTTCCTTTAAAGTAATATTTTTGTTTTATTTAAAAAGACATTAGCTTTACATAGGTTTACTTCCGCCAAACAAACTATAATTGCATTAAAATAAATGTATTTTTGTACACCTCATCCGACTGAATTATTTGATGGTGCTGTAAACACTCTCTTCGCAGTTCGGCCTTATCTTGAGTACAAAAAAAAAACTTTCAAACTGAAAAAAAAACCTTCAACTGGAATTGTGCTCATGGTGCGACTTTAACAATCAGGCTTGCCAATATTACGCCACAAATGGACTGGAAGCTATGACTGAATACGTGAGGCAAAACGATTAGACTCGTGGCTATAGTTCAGCATAACAAGCTAGCTATAAATAGATCAGATATTTCAAACTGAAGTGAAGACACGATATCTAAAACTCGTTTATGGACTATGAAAAAAATATAAAATCGAACTTTGATTTTCTGGTTCGTTCGTTCCAAAAAGTCTTGTTAAAAGTTTATAAGCGGGTGTCGATCGTATGTATTGGGCCAACAATTGTGATGCTAAAAAACGGACGATAGCATAGTTTGACGCATTGTAAAATATAATGCGGCCGCGGCAGCGACACGCCGGCGGCGGCGGTGTTTTTAATGAGAGATCGTTAGGGCCGGATGCCGGGAGAGGGCGTTTTTCGCCCACCATCCATTAGAACAAATTGACACCTGGCACTGTTAAGGGGAAGAGTACACTTCACATCGACCTCGTCCTCGTTAACAATAACGATGCGGATTGGTTTTCTACTGGGATTTCACAAGCCGCAAACCGCCAGGAATCCTTCAGGCCAGCCACCGAGCCAACGATGGATGTAAGAAATTTAAGTCGAGTGGAACTTATTGGTTTAGTTTTACATTTCACAACCTAATGCCTACACTGCTCAATATTGGCGAATAACAAGTATATTAATTTCTTCTCATTAGACGTTCATTTATTAACCATGACTGAATAACCAGAGATTCTGAAGCAACAAACAGGTGGTTTCTGATTTTAGCATTTCTAATAATTCTGTTGATAGGTTAAATTGAATTAACTGCCCAGCAACGTATTGGCCAATACATACCCTAGCCTTCTGAATGTACAGTAAAAACGTACGGTTTGGAAGCTGCAGACCATTAATAAAAAGTCGAAAGATGGTACCAGCTATAGAAACAGCATGAGGAAATGAAAAATAAAAAAATAAAAGTTTCATTTGAAGCTTTTTTTTTTATTAACGTCACTGAAGAGACTTAACAAGAATTTGTTTTTTACCCTGATTCTCAAATTACGGCGATGATAGAAAAAATATTGACACAAAACTTCTTTGGTCTTATAGGATCTAATCTATGCTCACACGGTTTACATTCCTTATGTTTCAAAATTTGCTACGATAGTAGTATGGCTTGCTAGTATACAGCAGTCTATTCATATTTATTGAAAAAAAGTAAAAAACAAAGTTTAAGCAAATTAAACAAAAATTAAATTTTAAATAAATATGTAATTTATATACAGGGTTGGGCAACTAAATGGAATATTGCCTGCACAGCGTAAATTATTAGTTGTATCAAAAAGTTTTAAACATAAAAGTTGTTTGACTATTTTTTCCCCATATTTTCATAAAATCTAATTATGTCTAAATAATAAAATAAAAGCATGGCGACTATGACGTCATTTTTTTAAATGGCAACTTATGACGTGTGATACGTCGTTGGATAGCTCTATTTCTTACCTTTACAGCCGTATAATACATTCCTCCACATTCATAATAAATCAAATGTAAATTAATAAAAAACGCAAAAAGATCAATAATTTAATTTATTATTAGAAAAGAGAAAGGTTATACAGGTTGCTTACTTAAACTAAGTAAAGCGAACTTAAATTTAAATAATGAACCTAATGCAAAGGTTCGAACTGAGCACCATTTACTTCTTGACAATAATAAAGTCTGTCAATAAAACCCTGTAGTTAGAGAAGGCCTGTGCTGGAGTGCGTATTAACTCACGTCGGATTTGTTCCTTCAAGTTTTCTAAACTATCCGGTCTATCTTTATAAACCCTATTTTTTAAATCACCCCATAAATAAAAATCTAATGGGCTTAAGTACGGTGAACGTGGGGGCCACTCTATTGTCCCCTTCTACCAACGATTTTGAAAATAATTATTCAAAATTTCACGGACTGTTGCGGAATAATGAGAAGGTGCTCCATCCTGTTGCAACCAAACCGGGTTGATGTCTTCAATTCTTTGGATATCAGGACAAATGTTTTGTTGCAGCAAGTCTAAATATTTCTGCCCAGTCAGCGTCCCGTCTATAAAATATGGACCAATAATGTGGGTATTTAAAATACCAACCCAGACATTAACTTTTTGGGGATGCTGGGTATGCGCCTCCTGTATCCAATGTGGATTTTCTGCCGCCCAGTAACGACAATTGTGACAATTAACAGTGCCATTTAAGCAAAATGTTGCGTCTTCGGAAAATAGAATCTTCTTAACAAATTCATTGTTGTTGTACAGCTCGGTCATCTGTTCACAAAACTGTAACCTTCTATCGTGGTCATCTTCGGATAGCTCGTGCACTAAATGAATTTGATATGGACGGTACTTCGCTTGTTTGAGAATTCTTCCAACAGATCGACGACTTATTCCAACATTTAAAGCTAGTTGCAATCAACTTTTCAACACGATTGCCCTCAAACATCTACCAATGTAGATGTTTGAGGGCAATCTTGGACAGACAACAAAACATCCAAGCTCGTTTCTTCGTTTGTTGCTGATTTGGTTCGAATTCTAGAATCGCCACGTTCGCTTCCAGTAGCATTAAAGCATGCTAAAATTTTGCTGACGGTTGACTGAGTAATGGGATTTCTGTCGGGATGGACATCATTGAATAAATCGGAAACCTCTTGTTGCTTTCGTTTATGGTCTCCATAACCTACCATCATTAAAATTTCTATTTTTTCACGTTCCGTTCATCTAGCCATTTTATAAACTAACTAAACAAATTGTACTATTAACCACCACGTGTATACCATGAAAATTGACAGTTGACAGTTGATTTATTATGAGTATGGGGGAATGTGTTATACGGTTGTAAAGGTAAGAAATAGAGCTATCCAACGATGTATCACACGTCATACGTCGCCATTTAAAAAAAGTTACGTCATAGTCGCCATGCTTTTATTTTATTATTTAGACATAATTAGATTTTATGAAAATATGGGGAAAAAATAGTCAAACAACTTTTATGTTTAAATTTTTTTGATAAAACTAATAATTTACGCTGTGTAGGCAATATTCCATTTAGTTGCCCAACCCTGTATATTTTATCAACAGAATTATAGAATAATGTTTCCTTCTCTACTGATAATGCGGGAAATATTGTTCTGATTGTACTGATGTCGTCTTTATAAAGTTAGGGACAACTTAAAAATTTAACTCTTATTTTTAACAAAATGTTTTCGTTGTTTATAATGTATGCAGTGCTGTTGTAGCGCCCAATTTTGTGTTCCTAATGGAGTGGTTGACATTTTCTCTAACATTTTACAATTATTTTATTTTTTTAAAAATAAACGGGGAAAACAATTAAAAATCGTAAAATATTAATCACTCATAAGAAAATCAGATTTTTAAATGGAATGTGAATAAGTGTTTTTGATAGATATACCTATTTACGCAGACCGAAGACCCAACAGTTTCCAAAAAGGACAGGAAAAGATCACTATGTTAAAAAGAAGTGATATTGATATATTCTGAGGATTTCTAACCCGATGCAATAATGAGCTAATCTTCAAAAGAGTCTCTTCGGCGGCGTTACATTAAAAATAAATGGACTGAACGTATTTGGTTATAAAAGAGATATCCTATGATATCGCACACAACCTACCTTTCCTGAGCTGTTTCTAGAGTTGGTAGGTACCATACGACTTAAATCAGAAGACGGTATAACTCATTAACGAATCGCGTTAGGACATGTGTTTATATATATTTATTACTTTAGAATAGCCAAAAATAGAAATAAAATAACAATAAATACTTGTTTTTAGCAGCGTTAGCATCCACAAGAACAATTTGATTGGTTTACAGGATTTAAAATGGAATATTTATAAACAGTTGATCAGTGGAACATTTATAACAATATTACTCCAAGAAATTTAAGCATCAGTTCTTAAGGGACATGTAGAGACCTAAAAAGTAGCTGAACTTTGAGACAGTTTTTCAAATAAGTTGTAAGAGATATTAATATTTTTTGCCGTATATTTATCGTACTTTAGTGTACAAAAGGACGTAGCGCCATAGAAAACTATATGCAAGAATTGGATACTGTTGTAGCAAGTATCAGGTCCTGTGCGGCGTGCATGTCTCAACGACTTGCATGATTGCTCTTATAAAAATAAGCAGACATCGAAATTTCATAAGCGCTTTGAAACTAGATGAAATTAGTTGGAAGCGAAACCAACTTTTAGTTAAAAAACTTGAAAATTAACAAAATGGCTGCTGTTTGAATTTTAGGATCGATTTTTTACAGCTTCTTTTCGGCTTCTAATCGTTATAAATAATATAATTATTTAAAAGTTTCACTTATTATAAGGTTCAGCCTCCAATAAAAAGGTATTTTCTCTAAGGGCAAAAAAGAATAACTCGATCCGTTAAACGATTCAAACGTAATCGCGCAAGCCAATTTGAAAGATCGTGTTCCTAGAAAAAACGTGTCGGTTGTATCGGTGTAAAAAACTGTACAGGAGAAGGTAGAAACATGATACTTTTTAAAACTCTCTTTCTATAAGAATTCATTGACATATAATAATTTAATAGCAGCTTCATCTATACGTTCTCTGTACTGTATCCAAATTTCACATTTCTTATTTAAAGCGTTACCGAAAATTATCATTTGAATAGACACATCTCTTTGGGCCGCCTTAAGGTGGGATTCGAAATGAATAGACAACCAAATATACCTCATAAATTTTTAGGTCAGTATTTCGTGGTATTTCACCGAAATGATTAGGTATTTCCATTCAAATTATACGTCGATCAGAACTTGTAACCTTTGCCGATAATAAAAAAAAATATTCGGCTCAATTCTGTCGGGTCTAGGTGACGGATTTTACGATTGTTGATGGCTATGCCGTAGTCTTCTTACGTTCAACAAAAAGCGCCGATATTCACAGAATTCGTCACCTATAAAAGACAGAATTGAGCCGGATATTTTTTGTATTATCGGCAAAGGTTTCAAGTTCTGTTCGACGTATAATTTGAATGGAAATACTTAATCATTTCGCTAAATTACTCAGAATAATATTAGAATAATCAGAATAATAATATTATGAACTATATTTGGTTGCCTACTCATTTCGAAGCCAATCTTAATGCAAGGTTTCAAAATATGAAAGGAAAAAAATATTTGCTTTAACCGATTACATAAGAACCTCCCCTTAATAAAATGATACGTTTTCAAAATAAAAATAATGTTGTAACCAACCAGATGACAATGAGGTTATGAACCTTTGAGACATCGGTAGCATCATAATGAAATATTCTAAAAATAGACCGCAGAATAGCTTGACGTCAATGTTACTCGTATCTTTGAAACAATGTAGAAACTGGTAAAAAAGGTAACGAACACTAACAGCGTTTGTTCCCCGGCTTAACCTAACCTTTCGCAAAATTAGATACTAACTGTAAATTGATAAATAAACGTTTTACACAACGTATCTTAATCTCAACTGTACATACTCAGTACATCAAACTGTGTTGGTCTGATGTCTATTATGGTATGCTTTATCCCGTCAGGATCTCCGTCTGTCCACAGACTGACAAATGATCTCCAAGAATCATTTTACAAATATTGTTTTATCCCTCCAATATTATCTTATCCAGTCTGCCTTCCTCAATTCTAAAGCTTACAGTTATAGTGCCATAAATTTTGATATTATAGTCCTGAACAATCGTAATCTCTTCCAGCAACATTTGCGCCATCTGGTACATGGAACAATTGACAAGAAAGAGCCCATCATCGGAATTCCGTAAGCTTGAAGCCATGTACGCAATGCAGTCTATTCTATTTTGCTCTGTTGGTCGTGACCAGTAAAAGCTTTCGTGCGGCCGGGGCGGGGACAGCAACCACCGCCACCGCCGCCGCCACCGGGGGCCGGTTGCTTTTAAACCTAATTTGATTATCAAGCTGGTGATTCATTGCCAATGCCCGGGAATCGATGTTTTCACTCTCGTAAAAGCGCGCGAACGGGGCCGAGTCGGGCATTAAAGGGAGCGCATTACATTACCATACGGCCCAGTGCTATTTTCCAGGACCCGGTCGCCGTTAAGTGCCTTGCGTTGTACGCCAGCCCCGGCGCTCATTGTCTGTCACTGAAATGCACTCAGCCCCTGCCCTCTGTCTCACTTTTAGCTTAATTCGACTACAGGAATAAGCAATTTTAAACTTGGCTACGACGTATCTCCAACCCCCACGCCACAACCCCAGCCGCCTGCGCTTAACTCCTTCGGAAGCTGAATTCTTTTTTATATATTATATACATTAACCGTTTCGCTTCTCGATTAGGGAAAATTGACATACGGTTTCGATTGACAATGGTAATGTCGTCCCCTGAATAATTCCCCCTTCCTTCTCTCATTCTCCCTGGGATGGTAAAGAATATTCTGTGGGTTCTCACAGTCTAACCAGACTGCAGCATGATAACGTTGAGTACATAAAAACACTTCATACCAGTAGAAATTGTTGAAGATCATAATCATTTATAATAATCATAAATTAGGTTTCCTATTTTTATCTTTCTTTTTGTGTTGGCTATCAACTCCAGGCCTGATCTATCTTAAGAGGTAATGCCACTCTAGCGCGAGAAAACATAGCCGCGTTTGTAGGTATATTTTTACAATATAGTAAATGAATTACAAAATTTCTTTAAAGCCCTTTATTGTTCATATTTTGAGGAATATTCACAATGAAATAAAAAATATATAGGGAAAAAAAATGAAGCGCTAGAGGACATCAAAGGAAACCTCTTCCTGCGGATAGGGTTGCACGGGAAGTACATACGGAAATTAAAAAATTCCGCTTTAAAAAAATGGCGCACGTTTGAACACAAATTACCACTTTTAGGTACAAAATTAGGTTAAAAATTGTTTATAACAAAAAAAGTTTCGAAATTATCGTATAATCCGTAAGTGCTTCTCTAAATAATGTTGTTCTGAAGCTGCATATAAAATTTCAAGTGAATTGACGGAGATCAGTCAAAGTTATCTTTACGGCCAGTTTGAAAAATGCGGTTTTGAGAAAACACGGTTTGAAGGATTGTGTAACTTTGATGTATAGAATTGTTATATTTTGCTATAGTCGGCGATGCCTGGACCATATAATTAACTTTTGAAGTTAAAATTTTCCTGCTCTTGTTTCTCTCTGTTCGATTTTGACGACAGACGGGTCTGTTTTGTAGCGATGGTTCTGAAAACATGATGCGCCGTGCGTCAGCCTTCGCGCAGAAATTATTGCAGTTTGGCCCTATGCTCATACATAATACCTCCATAATCTTCATAAGGCTAAATAATTAATCATTGACAACACATATGGCTATACTTGCTGCAATATCCACAATTAGTTTGCCACTTGAAAGTGAAAATGAAAATAACATCATCAAGTGGGCAATTCTCGTGCTGCGGCATTTCATCGGTCAGAATGTACTGAGCAGTGTCGCCCAGATCTATTTTCTTCACACACTACAACTTGATAAATAGCAGAAAACACAGCAACAAAGTTCAAAAGATGATAATTCAACGTCGTAATAATCTTCAACCGATATTACTTTTTGGCAGGTGTGGACTGTGGATACGATCAGGCAGAGGCGACTCTAGTTTCAAACAATTCCATGCTTGTCATATTAGTTCTATTTGAAAATCTGCTGCTTCCTTTCGACTCCTTTCGATCACGATATACTCTGGTAATGCCACTAATTATTTCTGCTATTTTTTACCAACTAATCAAGAACAACTCACGTTACATCAGACAGCTATAATATTGCGCGGTTAGCGTCAGTTCAACGAACATACCGAGGATATTTCCACAAAACCTTTGTGTTTTATATTATCTTTTATGTTATATTTCACACCATGGATGTAATTCCTCCAAATAAAATAAGAGCGTATAGGTCTCACGCTAAACTTTTTGCATATACGCTTAGCTAGACACTTGGCCGTATGTTCATCAAATAACCATTTAAACATTTTTTTCAAATATGAAACATATTGCACCTTATTTCTAAGATCTCAAGACATCATTTAAGCAAAAAAATCGATTTAAAAAAAATCTAGAGTGGCATTACCCCTTAATGGTATATTATATTAACAGTATATCCTATACCACCACATCAAAAAGCCACTTTCTTGTCTTCTAGGCATTTATTTGTTTTTTTATTTATTTAAGTGTTAGGTGTACAAACATGAGGTGCCCAAGACAGTACACACTTCCAGACAATAGAAAATATGCAATACAAAAATAAGAATAAAAAAACAATGCGTGCTAGTAAGTAAAATAAGAACTAAAAACTAACTGAACCAAAAATATAGTTAACAGATGGACAAGTGAGGCGCTGTTAAAGCCCCTTTCAGCTTGCGTTTGTAGGATAGTAAGGAATTGTGGAATGGATCAATGGAACTGTGGAAGCGGTTATACGAATCTACTAAGCAATTGAGAGGGGAATTATGGAACGAATTAGTATGACATAGTTGTGGACGGAGGAGGTCAGATGCGCGAGCGGAGCGGGTGGGGACGTTAAACATAAATAGCTGAAGCAGTTCCGGTGAATCAATGAGGCTGTTAAGAATTTTAAACAAAAACACAGAATCCCGAACATTTCGTCTCTGTCGGAAAGGGAGGAGCCCAAACACACGACAGCGTTGCTCGTAAGAGCAGGCAGGTAGGTGGAATCTTCTGCTTACGTAATTTACATAACGCTTCTGAATCGACTCCACCTGATCAACGTAAACTTGGTACTGCGGACACCAAACCACAGAAGGACAATATCCTGTTGATATACGTGTTATATAATGTGTTGATGGTCGACAAGTTGGAGAAGGACGAGGACAACCTGATCACAAAGTCCAATGCGCGGAAGGACTTACGGGTTAAGTGCTGTATCTGCAAATTAAAACTGAGCTTACTGTCAACCACCACTCCGAGATCCCTGACGCAGCCAACGGATGAGACAACATTTTCTCCAAGACTGTAGTCAAAGTCATATGTGGATCTACTTCTAGCGAATGTAATCCGCATCTCCAAATATGCCTTCTCCAATGCTTCATAATTGGCCAGCTGCAGTAGCTTTTGCTTTCGAACTTCAGATGAGTTGATATTAGGGCTTCCAATATCGGGATTACGGGATCCCGGGGATACCCATAAATAATGACCTTTTTCGAGATCCCGGGATTATAAATCTAAATCCCGGGGCCCCGAAAAGTTGGATCTAAATTATTTTCTTGTTTTATGTAAATTGGCGAAATGTGGGCACTGATCTACAATAAATCAATTGAGCTACTATATTTTAAGTATGAATTTCAGTCTATAACAGCACCCTTGCTGATTAAATTAAGTGTCAAGCTTAACATGTTCGTTTACAAAAGTAGATACAAGTAAATCTCGAGACAACATGAATCTTTTCAGCTTGCATGTATTTGTAGTTACTATACCGTCAACATGAAATACAGAGAAAAAAATATATTGAAAATAAGTATCAAATGAAGTTAAATTAATATATGATACGCGTTTTCCTGATACGCGTTTTCATGTAGTAGTTTGAGGATCGCAAATTTTGACCCATGCACGTTGTACGAGACGTTGTCGAAATTTCTTTAGCGCGTTGGTAGGAATTTTCGCTGAACGTACCGCGTTATAGGATAACTCTACTATAGATATCCATTATGTATGACTTCTAAAGCTATCCAATTTTATCTTAAAGAAGAAAAAAATCGTCAAAATGATTGTGATAAATAAACAAAATTTAAAGTTTGACTCGATCAAACAGTTTCTTTTGCTGTGACTATTCCTGTAACAGTTTCCAGAATTTAGTTATAGAGTTTAAAGTTTGTTTATTATTGATGTCAATACGCACACTTTGACAAATTTTTACATTTTAAACCGACAATTTTGGTTTTCTACTTGTAAGGTAAAGTTTGAAAACGTTGATCAAGTTTCTGGGATATTGTCCGATCAAGTAGGTATATTTTAGGCGTTTCTTACTTCGTCATTGTAACTACTTGTTGATCTTTTAATAGATCTCTCATATTTGCTGAGTATTGGTAAGTAGCGCAGTATGTCTGCAGTAGCCGCCATCCTGTTCATGACTTTTCAAGTTTTCAAATATTACCTACTTTAAACATTGAACAAATCTTGAGAGAGGGCCTCTTCAGTACTTTCTTGTCCTACATCATCGTTTAAAAGACACTATCTACGGATATAAGCCATGAGAAAATGTACAAACCAGAAATGATGAGATTACTTAGTTTTGTTCCAGTCACGCTTACATTTCTCGGTACAAAGTACAAAACATTAAAAAGTTGTAAAATTGTCTGATCAAAACGCTAGGATACCCAAAGTTGCCAAATCAAGACAATAAGAAACGCCTAAACAAATGTTACAAATAATTTTTACTTTATCATACGCAGTATGATGAAGTATTGTAATCGTGCCGAAAAAAAATCTGATGTGGCCAGGCACATGACTTTATCATACAATATATAAAATTAATAGTTTAGCTGCTTGAGAATCCATTTTATTGAGATAAATCGTAGGTATTGTCAAAGCATCAGCATTTGACACTACCTACACTACGGAATAGCGCGACGAGCGGTGATGCGTCGCGTCACCGAAGGCAGAGCGTCGCCGTAGCACGTGAGCGCGTTTATTGCAACGTTTATTGTGTTGCTTTTTGAGAAACGTGTATTTAAAATAAAATAAATAAAAAATGGTTATATTTCTGTATAGAAAATGGTAGGTTGGTAACACTTTGACGAAATGTCAAGTTTAAAAAGCTAATTCAAATTCTGACAGATTTATATTTGTTGATGTCGCAAATGTCACATCCGTACCAACATACTAAAATAAAACTACAGTCATCGCTATACTTTTCTACTCAATTTATCGTTTTTAGAATTAGATATAAAGACGGGTTGATATTTCTTATCAACAAACAATCAAATTGGTAATCTTATTTAATTTGAAATTTGTATTTTGTAATTTGCCGCAGTAGAGCGGTAACGTTCCATAGCGGTTCTGGGTTCTACAACCTCTGCTGAAATCAGCTGTTTTCGAGAGTGACAGCACAAAAAAAATATTTGTCAAAATCCTGGCTACTATGTAGTTTCATATCAATGCAGATGCGACCGATCTCGATCAAATAGAATTTGCTCTTGCAGCTAAACTTTAATTTATTATTTATCTATTTTGACGAAATTACAGAAATGACGAAAATCGTTGAAAAATGCTAAGAGTAAATAGCCAGTTCCTTTAGACCATTTTGAACCAACAGCTTTTCAGCTCTAAGTTTGGTCATAAAACTTCTAAATATGAACTTTCGTCCCGATACCTTTAGTAGTTTTTCCGGAATCGTCGCCACAAAAATCGTTTACACACACACAGACATACATACACACACACACACACAGACATTTTTTTGTACCTTGGTCAAAAATGTTCAGGGGACCCAAAAAGGCCTATTTCCGCTAAAATCTCAATTTTTTTTTTCGGCATGATTACAATACTTTACCATACTGCGTATGATAAAGTAAAAATTGAGATTTTAGCGGAAATAGGTCTTTATGGGTCCCCTGAACATTTTTGACCAAGGTACAAAAAAATGTCTGTGTGTGTGTGTATGTGTGTGTGTGTGTGTGTGTGTGTGTGTGTGTGTGTGTGTGTGTGTGTGTGTGTGTGTGTGTGTGTGTGTGCGTAGGTGTGTACTCGATTTTTGTGACGACGATTCCGGAGAAACTACTACATGTATCGGGACCAAAGTTCATATTTAGAAGTTTTATGACCAAACTTAGAGCTGAAAAGCTTTTGGTTCAAAAGGGTCCAAAGGAACTGGTAGTTTATTCTAAGCCTTTTTCAAGGATTTTGCAAATGAGCCGCTATTTCTGTAATTTCGTCAAAATACTTAAATGATAAATTAAAGAAGAGGAAATTTTGAATAATTTATGCCTATGAAATTTTTTGGTAAAATGAATAGTTTAGCTTCAAGAGTAAATTCTATTTGATCGAGATTGGTCGCATCTGCATTGACATGAAATTACATAGCAGCCAGGATTTTTCAAATTTTCGGTTTAATGCATGTGTAATGACAGTACAGGTAGTGTCAAATGCTGATGTTTTGACAATATCTCACTACATCTACTGTCAATAGTAAAAAGATTTCATATTGTGATACCGTGTACGGTCCTTGCCTGACGGCGTCGGATAGGCAGCGTGTGTTCAGTGTTCAGTGTTCAGCGTGTCCAAACTGCATATGTTCTGTTTGTTTTTGGTTTGAGGAAGTATGATCATGTATCGAATGGGCTGGGCGACTTGGGGTGGTTAAACATGGATAACACTAGGGCGTTTCATTCAGCAATATTATCTCATAAGTTGCTATCCAAGAGAATCCCACAATACCTCATGCGGAAGATACGCTGTAGAACGGATGTCCATAACCTTAATTTAAGATACAGTGGTTTGTTTGCTCCACCTGCCCATCGCACTGAGCTGTATAAACGGCCATTCTCTTAGCAGGTCAGTCATATATACACTGGGTCTCAGGGAAGATATGAAAAACTTATCGTTAACCAGTTTTGGGGGAAAGGTGAAGTGTTATCTGTTTGCTCAACAAGGGGGACTTTAGGCATTGAACGCACATCGCAGGCTGTTTTAATTTTTATTTTTTATGGGCGTGTGCGATGTTTTGTTGAGTTGGATTTGCTGCAATTACGCGTAATTAGACTCTAGAGTAATTTTTGTTTTGATAAGTTCTCGAAATGATTGTTATATTATTGATACAACTATTTAATTCTAGTTTGCGTAAGGGGTTGAGTGGAAGAGCAAGGCAATTTGGAAACAAGTGTGCTGATCGCTCTAAATATAAATATTATGTTGTTGCATTTAATATTGTTTTGTTAATAAAGGAATTATTTATTTATTTAATTATTTATCAGTCAAATCCTGGCTAACTCGTTTTATTTTAATGCAGACACGACTGATATCAACCAAATAGATTCTCATGCAGCAAAACTATTAATTTTGTATATTGTATGATAAAGTCATGTGCCTGGCCACATCAGATTTTTTAGCCACAATTTGCTCAATGTTTTGAAATTTTGTCTCAAAAGTAATTGTTTGGGCGTGGGGTCGATGGCAACCACTATAGCACTGATAAATGTAGTTACTACCCCTTTTCACTACCTAGACTATAACGTAAGCATCAACCTGAAATAATTTTTCAATATATTTGGGAGATTCCTACACACGTGTTCGATTCAATGAGTGTGAATCAGTGAAAATGAACTGTAAAAGGAAGCGATTGGTTAAAATGGCAACAAATCAATATAAATTCAAGATAACTGTATAAAATACTGGTACTTTAGTATACCTATTGATAAAGTTTATGGAGTTCCGTACCTCTTGGGGATGATAATATTTTTTGTTTTTGATCAGTCTTGTAATATCTTATCAAATATATGTTGCCATATTTAGAAAGATCACAGATCAAACCTTTTTCTTCAAGAGCGGAATGTTGTGTTATTTTCATTCTATGCAACTGCATAGACTATGCACTGCGTAGAAGCTAAGGGTTAAATTGGAATACAGTACCACTGGAAATCGATGACTTACGAAACACTTACCCCTTCGGTATTCTCATCAAGAATATAAATTATAAAATATCTAATAACATTAAATGTCTTCAGTTAAAATCAATACGAAACAGTGATACTATCCGGTTGCCACCAGTAGCCCTCGTGTTCTTTTTCTTTGTTGTTTAAGCCGGGTCCCTCTCATTGGATAGCGGGAATTACACCACAAATGAGGCGAAAAATAAGCTGTTTTCGGGGGTCTGAACAGAGGAGCGACCTGGGCGGCGGCCGTGTTGGCGGGAGCGAGAGAGCAATGGCACTTTTAATGCCTTTCAGCCAATTGCAATCTAATCCGAAAGCTTTCAAAAGCAATCACCGGGAATCTTAAAAAGCAATTGAAGCCAAGTATCGGAGTTAATCGAATAGCCCTGAAAGCTAACCCACACACATATACACGCTCACACGCTCAGTGGGATCAGTTTCCCATTACCACCACTTTATCTACTGCGACGATTATAAAAGACGACCAACGAATTTAATGGATTAACGTTTTTGGATTAGACCGGATGCAACTAAAGGCACATTTTGACTAAAGACTTTTGAGTAATGGTAATGTTAGCAATTTTGGAGAACGTTTCCTTCAGGATACTTCTGTTAATATCCCTATTTCTATTCAGGTGGCAATACGTCATTTGTTTCAACAAACGTCCAAATATTTTAAAAAAATTGTGCATTCTGAGTTTGCAAGGCTCTAGCCCGCAACACATAGACCTCAACAAAACCTTGTGACACCAATTCTACCCATCCAACCTTTTCAGCTATATGGATGGCAAAGGCCAAGACTGAAGCAGTTTTCCGTCCAGATTTGATATTTGTCAAATTAATCAATTAGCTAAGACTATGACTGGAATAAGCAGGAAATTAATGAACACTAATCCTAATAAACTTCAGAAGTTCCCGTAAAATCAACACAGGAAGTCAGCTACAACGTTCACTTGTTTAGTTGTCACTTTTGTCGTATGTGCAGAGGTCTATACCTCTGGTTTAAACAGTCCGTTGTCTTAATTGATGTTCTTTAAGCTATTGTTTGGTCTGCTTCAGAAACTAACTATCCGATGTTAGGAATCCAACAACCGGAAAGAAAGAAGCCATGTTTATGGTCTATGACTGCATTTCATGAAAGGCATTATATAATGCTTGATGTTCTTGTACCTATAACCAAAGCTGTAGGATTGATGTACAAACAGCACATTGTTCACTTAATTGGCTAGATGGAAGATCTTCAATGCACATGCGATTAGAATTATGCTAAGATGAGGATTATACTCAAATGCCTGGTATTTCAGTATTGATTAAAACCAACTCTTAACTGGTCTTAAGGATTTTGGATAACTAAATTCGGTCTATGGTTTAAACTGGCATTAAAAATCTCAGCAATAGAACTTAATCTAAGTATAAGGTTCGACAAACCATGGACACTAACTACACTTTCTTAGATAGTTGGCGTTGTCGCTTTGTCTGCTGTATATGTTTTTGAAACCTATTGGTTCATTTCCCAAAAGAAGGCTGGCCTGATAGTGACCCGAAACTTATACGAGGTGAAAGAAGGCACATTTCGCTTAACAGTTCCCAGAAAAGTTCGATAATGGCCAGCCCCGCAAAGAATCTGTTGATAATATCAGTCAAATACCAATAAACCTTAGGCGAGAGCAACCCGAAAAACGACATTATTTGCCATGGGACTATTCAACTTTATTGCTTGGTTTTGTCGAACTTTGTGATCTTATAAATTTCCCATCCTTTTCATCTTATTTTGCCACTAGATAAAGAGTTCATGAATGTAATGCACCCAGAAAAGTAATCCCTCGCAAGAAGAGAGAATTACTTGGATGAAGTGGTTGGTAGTGTCGTAAGTAGGCGAGAGATTGTCGACTTCAACTGAGAAATTATTTTCTTGTATATACCTAATGTTCTACGTCCAAGTGATTATGCATTAGAATCCAGTAAATACGTTCAAGAAATTATGTTTTCTTGCTTCGTAGTAATCACTTTTCTGTGTGTGTGTGTGTGTTTTAAGTTACGCAAATTGTACTTTCAGCATATCATGTTTTCTGCTGAGCAACTCTGATAACTAGAGTGCGGATTCTAAGCATTTTGCTTGGACAGTTTTAATGTAAGTAGTTTAAAAAGCTTAAGTATCTCCATGAATTCAGAAAAAATAAAGCATTTGGCGCTATTTTTATTTTGCTTATTTTGCCTTTTTTCTCGGATTTTGCAGATTTGTGCTTATTTTGCTATATCCCTGCTTATTTTAACTTTTTTAGGATTTTCTAACCGGTTTTTAGCGGGTCAGTGCGACGGTGACAAAAACAAACCGAACAGATTCGATCACTGTCTTGTATACGCCGAGTGGCCGGCGTCAGGTTGAGCATTGTGATTGGCGTATTTCTAGATATCGTAGGTCTGCGCATTTCGTCTCAAAATACGCAAAAATCGCTCAAAATCGCCTCTAAGGCATTGTGATAAACCGGCTATAAATGTGCGCACAACACAAGGGTTTTTAGACTTTGTATTGTATTTGAAATGCTAAATATTAAAGATAAATAGCTATCTGCCACGTAGATAAAAGAAAATCCCGAATTAATTATTCAAAACAATGATATATTCTGCAGAATGCGCATGAAAAGCAGTAAGTTACAATTATTTATTTTACGGTTTGCCTCTTGGTAGTGATTGTTTTGGTTTTAGGCATATTTTGTTATATTTTGACGCTTTATTTCACAGTATTAAAATGAAAATATTGAAGTTGAACATTCATGTCTTAGCCATACTACATTAATACATATTAATTTAATTCTTTTTTTGTTCAATTTGTTCAACTACCTACGTTTAAATATAGACAATTTGGACTAAGAAGAATGTGTCACGTGGTTAAATCTTATACCAATCTTTTCTATGATGTGAGTGTGCTAATAAATACATATATACAAAAATAATACAAGGTATATGTATTCTTAAAACGCTTTTTTGTGTGCTTTTTTTCTCATTTATCGTGCTTATTTTAAGCGCTTATTTACCAAAAATAAATGCTTTTAATTCCGCACTCTACTGATAACTGATGGTGTTTGTAAAACCGACAGATTGACAGGTATCCTGAGGTATCCTGAAACTTTGTTTACCACAACTGTTTGCCAAAACCACATTTTTTGATATTTTGATCTCATCTTTTTCGAAAACCTTACGTGGTAACAATCATTTGAGTGCAGATTGATTCAGTGCAAAGAAATCCATAAAAACTGCCAATCACAAAATCCGCGTGTTCCGAATTGGCCGGGACAGTACCGAAATTTTATAAATTGTCCCTGCTACATGAATTTAGTCAAGGTTGAATCTTATTGAGTAACTAGATCTGTGCCTTTGAGGCTTTTATTGCTCAAATAGAATATATGGATTTCGTAATCATGCAGAAAGTACATCTACAAAATAATAAATAATCAATCGCAGATGTTTGTGGAGCCAGTTTCTTAATTTACTCAAAAAGATTTTTATTTATTTTAGATTTTAATCGATATTTGCTTTTTCAAATAAAACATTGTTATTACCGGATTTAAAATAAAAACAATCATAAACTTATGGTTCCAGTAAACTCTGTTTTCGAATTAGGCAAAGCATTTTTTTTAGCACGACATTTTTGTAATCCTAAGAAATCAGAAAATGTGGAGAAATTTTTTGTATATGCACATTTAACGGAATTTTAAGAAAAAAGGGGAAGGGTTCCACAACGTCTTTGGAAGTGAAGAAATAAAAATGACAAACAAAAGAAACAAAAATATTTTGCAGTGTACAGAGTTGCATGTTTTTGTTTCAGTTTTAGATCACTCAGGAGAACATAAACGAAGTAATTATATCAAATGTTTGTCATTGGATTGGGGAAAGTTTGAAAATAGTATAACCACAACGTTTTCCCGAGTTAGATTGCTATGCTCTACCAAATTTTGGAGAAGAAGATAAACCTTCCCATAACAAAAGTTGTGATTGTACTTCCAATAGTTAAACTACACTAGACCTTTAAAAAAATTATCCACATTTTCTACCAAATCTCTGAAACGGTTTATTTTAGGACCCATGTTGATTTGACTTTTTGACTCATTTTGGTCTCGACACTAACATTTTATTAGGGTCTGTCTTGCCAAGTTTCCTTATGTCGAATATATTTCCAAAAAAAGTCACCAAAGGTATGTATATGTTACGGTCATAGTGATAAATAGGTTATTATTAATAATTACCGGTTATTATTAATAATAGCCAGGGGAGAGGTTCAAGTGAAGAATACATGAACCGGCTATTATTGATAATTTCCAGAATGCTGTGGTCAATGTGATATATTTTAATTCGATATTGATTTACGGTGATGCTACAATATAATAGCATCAGATTTGGAATTCTGTTAGTATCTATATAATCGCCACACAACGTAACTATTCACTGAGTTTTCAGTGTTGGGCCTTTAGTGACGTTAGTCCTGGCTAACTTATTTAGTTACTACTCATGACTAAAATAAGGAAGATTATCAAAACGAGACTAAAAAATACCAATCCATACTAATTGCATGCACGAATATGTAACTCTTTGGGTCCTGCTTATTTGCGCAATTCTTAAAAGCTAAGTAAGTAATAAATTAGAAACTCGGTTTATTCTGCTAGTGCATACGTACATAGTGCTTCTGTATTTTACAATTCGTGGCAAGAAAAATTGTTTTTATTTATAACTTATTATGTATTTATTATCTTTTGAGTACAAAACTTTAAAAAATATTTTATATTTAATTTTGAATACAAAAGTCCTTCTAGACCTTTATTTTTGTTTTGTGGTAGTACAACAATTACACCATTTATATTGTAAAAATAAAGCAAGATAAAGTTTGGAACAATAGGACGTCATCTACTTTCCTTTTTGTATTTTTTATAAAAAAAAGTACTGCAAAAATCATAGTAATTGTATTTCCGTTGATTCCTTTTTTTACTCTACCGACTATACTAACGACTCTACCGAATTCAACGTGTCTGTTGCAACTTCCATGTGTAACAATTTGGGCAAAATGGATCATTTAGACATGATGAAGACAAGGTTTAAGGATCGAATTATGACGCTTAAATCAACAAAAGGAAAAGGTCATCAGTTATGCTCTAAAGATGATGATCATACCTTCTAGTACATTTACAAATAACTACCCACATGCATTAAATATAAAAATGGTTAACTTTCGTTTCCCTCATTGAGCCGTTGAGTGTATACTAAATATCATTACTAATTATTTCCAGTAGTTTCTAAAGTACAAGGGAGACAAAAGAAAACATTCTAAATTATGAATGTTTTGCATTATTCGTAATTTTGGTCAATGGACTAGCCGTACTGATGATTTGCGTCGAGTAAATAAATATAAGTATAATAGCTTACATCATAATCAAAATACCTTAGCTAACTTCTTTGCAGACTGCATACAAAAGATCTTTTGTAAAAAGTAACGTGTTTATCACTTTTACCGTGCTCGTTAGGAAATTATTAATAATAGCCGGTCCATGTGATTATTTAAGTGTTTCTAATCACATTGACCAAATGATGCGGTTATTATTAATAATAGCCGGCCATTATTAATACAAACCACGTTTATCAGTTTAACCGTGACATATACACTGTACAATCAATGAAGTAGATCAGTTGTTTGATATTTTATTAAAACTGCGCGTAATCAGTTAAACCAACAAATTTGTACCGTGTAACCTAAACCGTTGACTTGGAACAAAACTGAAATACCTGACGCAATTCACTTATTCAACTGTGAGGACTTTATTTATGGTAAGAATAGCTAATAAAACATCTCAAAAGAATTCTGGAGATAGTGAAGAGGATAGGATTTCTTTGAAGAAAAACATTTAAGAAGCAATTTAGATTAAACTGAGATTGACATTTCTGGGTTGTGTTTTGGCAAAGTTCATTCGTGGTTAATGCACTTCGCAAAAAAAAAACAACTCCTAACTCATCGTTTTACAAATTTATCGTCGACCATGTTTGGAAGATGCTAACAATGATGTAAATCGCGTTCAGAGAAACGCTTATCTTGTCTAAATACGGCGATTTCGGTAGCTAACAGATGAAAAACGTCCCGTCTATTTGTCTACGCCAATTAGCGCGGTCCTCGTTAGCGTGTTACCGTCGGCTTCACTAACAGCGCCGGCACACCAGCACCAGCAGCGAGCACGTCTCGGACGACCGTCCGTAGTCCAGAGTGGATCTCTCGCTCAGCATCCAGAAGATTCGGTACGTAATCGACACTGCGGAACAATTGAGCTAATTAGGACCGGTGATTAATGAGAGGCGCGCCGCTCCGTCTCGCTCCGACAAACGGCGGACGGAACGGAGCCCTCATCGAAATCCACGTAAACTGCATAATTGTTTAAAGCGAAATAATGGTCCGCGTCAATTAGTGGGGCTTTGTGCGCGAACTATCGACCGAAATTCGGGCCCGTTTGTTCCGATGTATACATCATCATGTCGGCGTGCTGTGCCCGCTCGGCTCTCCCTGTCCTAGCGGAGCCGATTTCATTATGGGCCGTGCGCAAATGACTGCCATTCAACAATTAGCGATACCTAATTGAACACAATCGGATTTTTAACGCTCGCGTTGCCCGCCGCCGGGATTAGCGTATTTCACGCATGAGCGTGACATGGAAATGCCATATTCGTAGTTTGGATTCTTCATTGAGTTTTGTGTGCTAAGTGATTGGGGAAGTTAGTGTTGTTTTGTCAGTATTGAAGAATGGAGATAAGGATTGAATAACAGAATTTAGTTACTTTTGATCACCAAATTACATCAACAAGAATCAAGGATATCCATAAAGCCGAAGGTTCGATTTCAACAACAAGAGATAAATAGTTATCAGTTGGTTAATCCAAATAGAATCAATGAAAGCCAATGGCACATATCCAACCGATAGTTGTTTAGTTCTTGTTGGCAAAACCAGTCGTGTGTACTAGTTTCAAATCGGATTTAAGAGAAAATCTAGTATACGATATTATAAATAAATATTTCTCAATATTGGCCACAGACTAGCGGAAGCATGTCAACAGAGACAGGCTGGTGCAGCACATCCATCGTACACAAAAAGAAAAATCACACAAACAGCACATTTTTCGAAAACGGACGAAAACGAAATCAGAGACATAATCCCCAAACTAAAAAATAATAAGGCTCCAGGATTCGACAAAATTACTAACAACCTTTTAAAAGACGTAACAGAATACATAACCCCAACCCTGGTAAGACTAACCAATGAAATTCTCACAAATGGCAAGTACCCTGAATACTTAAAAACAACAACAGTTATTCCCATACACAAAAGTGGAGACTCTACAAAACCTGAAAACTACCGACCAATATCCCAGCTATCAGCTCTGAACAGAATAACCGAAACTATAATAAAGAGAAGACTAGACACACACACACACATACAGGAAAATAAGTTAATAGGTACGCATCAATACGCATTTCAGAGGAATTCAGGTACAACATCGGCTGTTCTGGACCTCATAACACATGTTACAAAAAAGCCGAAAAAAGAACAAGATGGTCTTGATGTTCATTGATATGAGGAAGGCGTTTGACACCATAGGCAAGGAAGGAATCCTGGAAAAGCTGAAAAGCTGTGATATAACTGGAGAAAAACTCGAACTTTTCAAAACCTACAAAGAAAACCGACCAGAAAAAGTTAAAGTTGCAGGATTGGCAAGTAACGTGGAATACCCAAAATATGGACTGCCACAAGGATCAAATATCTCACCAACTCTTTACATATTGTACACAGACGATATTGGCGATTTGTTACTGAATGGAAGATTGTTCGTATTTGCGGACGATATATGCATATCAAATGCGGGACGGGACATGACTACTCTACAAATAGATATCGATGAGGGCATGAAGAAACTGGAAGCTTGGTGCACCAAAAACTATCTTACCATAAATGAACAGAAATTCCACTTCATGATACTTAACAACAATAAGAAACCCACTGCCCAAACAAAGTATATTGGCCTAACAATCACAGACAATATGAAATGGGACGAACATATAAATAACATTAGAAACACAAATGCCATAGCACTAGCACAATTGCGGAAAATCAGAAAATTTGTACCAAAACCAACCAAAAAGGCCATCTACCATGCCATGTTCCTCGTGAACATAAATTACTTAGGAACTATCTGGGGTACAACTACACAGAAAAGCATAAACAAATTACAGATCCAACAAAACAAGATCTTAAGGACACTGTATAACTTCGATTACACAACGCCAACAAGTGTCCTATACAAACAAACGGGAGAACTGACGATACGCGAAACACTAAAGATGAACGACATAACGCTGATTCACAAGATACAAAACAAACTAATGAAAACGGATATTAACTACCAACTACGACATCCATAACGTCAATACAAGACAACTACACAAATTACGCACTCACAGAGTAAAAAAAATTAAAAACCGGATGAACATTACCACATCAACTTGCACTTACAATGACATACAAGACAAATACAAAAAACCTCAGCAACAAACAATTTAAACAAAGAGTCCGCGCCATTCTACTGGAGATGAGGACTTAAGCAGAACCTAGACATTAGCGACAACCAGACACCTTCGATACCGCTAGCCCGAGGCCGATATTCTCATCACTCGAGGTGACGACAGAGGGAAAAACTGTGAAAATATAATATAATCGTATTATTTATGTATTCATAGCTGTACAGTAGAATACATAAAGTTTAATAATAATAATAATAAGATAAGATGAATTTGTGAAAGGAATATTTTGAGCATGGCAAAAACGCTTCTATCAAGGGCAGTGCAAAAACTTTTGACCGAGATTTTTGATAGCCTACCACGGAGAGGAGTTAAAAAAAGATTGTTTAAGGGGGATACCGGGAATATCCCCGGGGGGATATCGATTTTTGTTTCTGTGATTTTATAAAGTTCGTGTCTGTAAACAACGATTTGCATAAATACGTTGACCCGAAAAACGATTTGATTTTATATGCCGTTTTTTTCATAAAGTCTCTGTCGATTATGTTCCAGAACTCCTCTGATATTATGGATTGTAGCAAAATATTATTCTTAAGGCCCAAAATTTCTAACTCTTTTTCGTCTGCTGCCTTCCCCTGAACAAGATCTGCAATACATACTGCTAATTCCATTACATTTATTTGGCAAGTAAAAGGATTGGTACAGAAGGAGACAATTGGCTCGATAATTGTAAACTGCAGAAATGTCTCTTCAAAATGTTTTTGAAGCACTTGAAGAGCCTCAGCAAATAATGACGCGTTTAATTCATTGTTTCCTAGCATTTTCTTCATATGTGGGAAATGCACAAGAGACTTGATCTGTAGATGTGCCCTGCAACTCCAAATTGAGAGAATTCAATTTTTCCATGGTGTCTTCAAGAAAACCCAAATCCACCAGTCTGCCGGCGTCAGTTAGTTCATCATAATTTTCATTTTTATCTTTTATAAATGTTTTTATTTCTGCAATTAAGTTCGCAAATCTTGCAGCCAACGTACTTCAGTATGCAGGATGAGATGCATTCTTTATCTTCAGTCTTTTCTAACATGGTCTTGAAAAGTCGGTGTTGCAATGGAGCTGCTCGAATAGAGTTGATTATCTTTGTAACTATTTTCATAACATGTTCAAAGGGCAGTATTTTACAACACAAAGATTCCTGATGGATAATACAGTGGTAGGACATAAAGTTTGAAAATGATTAATCTTTCTTGCAGAGGGCATTGAATCCTTTATTTTTACCAACCATTGCTGGTGCCCCATCGGTGGTTATCGCAGACAGGTATTATAAATATCCTCACCTCTCGTCTGTACTTTCATTGGTAATATTTGCAACAGTTCCTGTGTTACTGTGAAGTTACTAAATACCTATCTCACCATAACTGCCAACTGTGCGGTGTCTGATATATCTGTTGACTCGTCAAATTGTAGCGAGAAGCAGTCGCATATTTCCAAGCCAGTCTTTAACTGAGTTTACCAGTCGGTTGAAATTGTGTGTATTCTTCTTGTGGCTGTGTTATTTGACTAAAGTTCTACTGTCTGGCGCCTCGCACCCAAACATCTTCACGGTGGTTCAAAACCTATCAAAATCAATTAATTGCGTTGAAAGCCTGCAGAAATCGAGAAAATGCATACTTTTAAGGAACTCGAAAAATTATTTTTAATAAATTTCAATAGCCTCGCCTCCAATTTTTCAGAGCATATTGCAGTGTGCTTACTATTTTTATCTTTCCGTTACACAAACGCAACAAATAAGCTTTTCTAAACTCAAGTTTATTGTTAGTAGGTACTATTAAAAATTATTTTAGAACTTCTGTGGGACAGTCCATACAAATACAGGCCAAAATAATCCATAGAAAAAGAAGCACTTGAGAAACTGAAATCTTCTTCAGTTATGGATGATATAATAAATACGTTTCCCAAAAAGCGGCAAGAAAAGTACCCGTCTAACCACTAGTATATTTTTACTTTATCATACGCAGTATGTAAAGTATTGTAACCATGCCGAAAAAAAAAATTGAGATTTTAGCGGAAATAGGTCTTTATGGGTCCCCTGAACATTTTTGACCAAGGTACAAAAAAATGTCTGTGTGTGTGTGTGTGTGTGCGTGTGTAAACGATTTTTGTGACGACGATTCCGGAGAAACTACTAAAGGTATCGGGACGAAAGTTTATATTTAGAAGTTTTATGACCAAACTTAGAGCTGAAAAGCTTTTGGTTCAAAAGGGTCGAAAGGAACTGGTAGTTTATTCTAAGCCTTTTTCAATGATTTTGCAAATGAGCCGCCATTTCTGTAATTTCGACAAAATAGTTAAATAATAAATTAAAGTAGAGGAAATTTTGAATAATTTATGCCTATGACATTTTATGGTAAAATTAATAGTTTAGCTTTTTAGTTTATTCTAAGCCTTTTTGAAGGATTTTGGAAATGAGCCGCCTTTTCTGTAATTTCGACAAAATAGTTAATTAATAAATTAAAGTAGAGGAAATTTTGAATAATTTATGCCTATGAAATTTTTTGGTAAAATTAATAGTTTAGCTTCAAGAGCAAATTCTATTTGATCGAGATCGGTCGCATCTGCATTGATATGAAATTACATAGTAGCCAGGATTTTGACAAATATTTTTTTGTGTTGTCATATTCGAAAACAGCTGATCTCATCAGAGGTTGGAGAACCACTATGGAACGTTGCCGCTGTAGTGCGGCAAATTATAAAATACAAATTTCAAATAAAGTAAGATCACCAATTTGATTGTTTGTTGATAAGAAATATCAACCCGTCTTTATATCTAATTCTAAAAACGATACATTGAGAAAATTATAAATAAAGTATAGCGATGAGTGTAGTTTTATTTTACTATGTTGGTAGGGATGTGTTATGAACAAATATAAATCTGTCAGAATTTGGATTACCTTTTAAGGTGCGTTTTCATTAGTGATAATGGCAGTGGTACCAGACGCCGTTATAGTATTTCCAATAGAAAATTGATAGTGACTCATGTTTATGTACTTGCAAACTAATATGTGTCATTATCACGATATGTAAGAAATACTATAATTTCTTATTGTACCACCGCCATTAGCTACCATTACCTACCAATCGGAACGCACCTTTAAACTTGACGTTTCGTCAAAGTGGTACCATACAGAAATCATTTTCTTTTTTTTAATTACGTATTTCTTAAAAAGCAACACAATAAACGTTGATGTCGCTCCTGCCAAAAACTAGATAGCGCGACTCGCTCATATCCGACGGCGACACTCCGCCTTCGGTGACGCGCCGCATCACCGCTCGTCGCGTTATTCCGTACTTTCGGCATTTGTGACATAAATAACTATTATTCTAATGACGTAGTGATTCTCATGCAGCTAAACTATTAATTTTATATATTGTATGATAAAGTCATGTGCCTGGCCACATCAGATTTTTTTAGGATAAGGTTGTTCTATATTTAATATGTATATAAATATATTTGTTAATATGTTGTAAAAATACCCTCTTAACAAATTTTGATACGGGGCCCACAGAGCTAGCTACGCCACTGGCAAAGCACACATTTTGCTAAATTCTATTTAAAAAAGAGCAAACTGTGACGTCGTATGTACGTTAAAATAGATGTAGTTTCTATCTAATTCCCAAGTTTTAGAGCACTATCGTGCTTAATCCCTCTCTATATTATCGTTATAGTCAAGAGATAGTTTGAGTTTGCAAACGGTTGAGCACTTTGGAGCAATAACAAAGACAATTTGGTAGATAAGAGATACCTACTTGTGTATTTATGTTTTAACTATCGTAGTTTTTCCGAAGATCCAAACTCACAATGTGTTAATGTCTCTGTCTAATCGTATAATTGTGCATAGTTCTTACCGCAGTATTTAAAATAATTACTTAAATAATTATCTCCTAACCAAGAATAGGTACTTTGTTGTTTTAGATTAGGAAACAAAACATGTCTAACGTCTCCTGTAACTTCTCAACCTCTGTCCAATTTCACCTTCCAAAAGACACCGCGTTGCAAGCGTCTAATTTGAACAGGGCGATGATATTACATTCCGCAGAGTGACTTGTTTACCTGATAGAGCACGTCCGTCAGGTCGTGTTTATTATTTTAGCTCTCGTAAAAAACTTAATTAAGACCTCGTCTAAAATAAAGGAGCAGTCTCTCTCCACTTAATTATAGCTCATTGTTCGAAACTGTTTTATTTACATTCCCATCGGTCGTGTTAAAAAGATAAACACTGTCGACAATGGACGCCCGTTTAGTTGTATTTATTGCCCTCTGTGTAAGTCTCGTCTCACTTGCGTCCACTTATTATTATATTACGGCTTCACTTTGCGTAACGTTAAGGTGGAAGCCGACTATATACAGTGTGGATAACAAATATGACATAAAAGTAAGCAAACTTTAACAAAACTAGTAATTTTATGAGCACTTTTTTTAATCGCGTTTGTCAGTAAAGTTTGTGTTGTAATTGTAGTTCTAAATTTGTGATTTTTTTTCTCTTTATTATGTATTTTAATCAGATTTCCTTACAAAGATCACGGTAGATCCTGCTCAATAATATTTAGTGGTTTTAGTTCATTTTAGCGTATTGAAAGACTAGTCCTTATATATGTATATGTTGAGTGGAATGCATAACGTTTATTTTCATTTTACTTTGTGTTTGTGTCACTGTCTTTTCTCCATTTTTCGTTGCTTTCTGGCAAAGATTACTTTGTCCTCTATTTTGTGAAAATGATTGACAATCCTAAATTTTAGTACAGGTAAAGCCAACTCGAAAGTCGTAGGTCCATACCGGGAAAACTTTTGACTTTTGACTCTTTTAGTTTATTATCATACGTAGTGTGACAAAGTATTGTAAACGTGTGAAAAAAATGAGATCTTAGCAGAAATATGCCATTTTGGATTCCCAGAGCATTTTGGACCAAGGTACAAAAAAATTTCCAACAAATATGACATAAAAGTAAGCAAACTTTAACAAAACTAGTAATTTTATGAGCACTTTTTTTAATCGCGTTTGTCAGTAAAGTTTGTGTTGTAATTGTAGTTCTAAATTTGTGATTTTTTTTCTCTTTATTATGTATTTTAATCAGATTTCCTTACAAAGATCACGGTAGATCCTGCTCAATAATATTTAGTGGTTTTAGTTCATTTTAGCGTATTGAAAGACTAGTCCTTATATATGTATATGTTGAGTGGAATGCATAATGTTTCTTTTCATTTTACTTTGTGTTTGTGTCACTGTCTTTTCTCTATTTTTCGTTGCTTTCTGGCATCGATTACTTCTTTCTCTAGTTTATGAAAATGATTGACAATCCTAGATTTTAGTATAGATATTAAGCCAACTTGAATGTCAAAAGTCAATACCGAGAAAATTTTGAAAACAAAAAAATACGACAGAAAATGATTTCCCGCTGACTTTTTTACTTTATCATAGTATGATAAAGTACTGTAAACGTGCCGAAAAAATATTGAGATTTTAGCGGAAATATGTCTTTTTGGATCCCCGGAACATTTTTGACCAAGGTACAAAAAAATTTCCAAACTTATAAGTCCAGAGCCGAGCAGAGATCGGGAAATTCAAGTTTTTTCGTGGTTATTCCAGTGGCGGGTAGACCGAGAAGTGACTAGGGTCATGCGCGCAACCTCAGCGGTCCTATTCGCTGTTTTCTTTCTTTTCGATGCTGGTTATTGTACGTTTAGCCGTTAATAGTATGCAATACTTATAATAATACTTATATTGCATATTAAATTATGTAGAATAAAAGCTTTGTGCCAAAACCTTGCAACATTTACATATATTTTTATATATTAATTATAGAATGGAAAGAATTATTAAAAGAACCTTGCCTTAAAGAGCAACTGGAATTTATTCATAGCAATTTTTCATTTTTAATTACAGACATTAAATAGTTCGAAGGTCATAACATCAAAGTGAGAGAATCGATAGAAAAATTTACCAAAATAGTAAATAAATTTAAATCGGTTCCGGGAGAAATGTGTGTAATAAAGTTGACGTTATATTAGATAGAAATCCCAATCTCAGAGTAGTTCAAGAATTTTGTATGACAAATAATTTTACAAATTGCGAAAAATATCAATTACATGCGCATTGCTTTACTTATGCCCCATTAATAAGCTGTGACGTTGAGAGAAGCATTTCGACTTTTAATAGTTGTTTAACCAACAAGTATATTAAAAAGAGCGATTAATGATCGAGACTGTTTAACGCTCGAGCGTTAATTGTTGAGATCATAAATAGCCGTTTAATATTCGAGTTGGCTACAAAACTTTTTCGGCGATCGTATTCTTCTAGCGTCGTCTACATAGATCTTTCTTCGCCAATGTCTTTTTAGGTTATATGGCAATTTATGTAATTTGACACTGACAGTTCTAGAGCGCGGTATGTTTTGATTGGAAGGTTTCATTTCAAATAATATTTGTTTGATTGGCCAATCGAACATATTATGTTCGATTGGGCAATCAAACCTCGTCTTTACGTCGTGTGATTGACTATAACAAATCATGCATTAATAGAAATCGTGCATTAATAGAGTTATTTAATTGCATTTCCTATTCACTTAACTGACTCATAACATTTAACGATCGACGGAAAAGTTATTTTAACTTCTAAAAGAACATCATTGACTATCGAAAATTTGGAGAAAGTAGTAATAGGAAATGTTAACAGTTATATCTTGTTAAATAAATAATCATTATTAATACAAATTATTGCTAAAATCATTTGATATTATAGGGACAAGTTATTTACGCCCTATCCGTTCGTCGAGTATAGTATAAAACGAAGGGTACGTCACTGTCGTCGCTGTACTTGTCCGCCTGAGTCATGCCTGAGCGTTCGATCGTTGAATCGCCGAAACTTTTACTGTCATTCTTTCTCGTGGCGGCATATCGAATTATTTCATGGGCCAATGTTACTTGATTTCGATTTCGAGGTAAGCGCACTTCTTTGGAGTACGGTGTTATATACGAACGTGCTATTGCTAGACAAACGCCGCTCCATACCTCAGGTGTCACCAGTTGCCCAAGTTCTGCTCGGCTTTGGTAAAAAGATTTTGTTCAAAAGGGTCCAAAGGAACTGGACGTTTACTCTAAGCTTTTTTTCAAGGGTTTTTGACATTTCTGTAATTTCTGCAAAATATTTTAACAATAAATTAAAGTAGAGGAAATTTTGTATAACTTGGCATTTGGCATTAATAATGAAATTTTTTGGTAAAATTAATAGTTTAGGTGCATGAGCAAATTCTATTTGATTGAGATCGGTCGTGTCTGCATTGTTATAAAACTGGTTCGTCAGGATGTGACCGCTGTATTCATTCTAATGACAGTAGGTGCGAAACGCGAATGTTTTGACAATAGAATCAAAATATCTGTCAAATCCTGGCTAAGTAGTTTTATTTTAATGCGGATACGTCCGATCTCGATCAAATAGAAACTCATGTAGCTAAACTAATTTTATAAATAGCATGATAAACTCATGTTTATTATTAAACTGAAAACAGTGCAACAATGTGTTCATTATGAAACCAATGAAGAAAAAAGTCATAGGTGCTTTCTCCAGTCGTATAAAACTTCAATAAAAAGTAAGAAAGCTATATTTTTGCATGCGGCTATATGCTGATGTTTTAAATAAAATCTCATATACGTAGCCTATCATCATTCCATACCAATAGAAAAAGAACATCTTTGATGAGACAAAAAATCAGTGTTTCAGTTTCTATTACATTTCGTAAAACATAATAAATACTGCTACATTCACACCAACAACAACTGTATAGGTTGTTCGTGCGGAAAATCTAGAAACTTGAGAAGATCTCTGAGATGATTTATACTTAATTATTACAGTACCCATTTCGATTTTTTGTTTCCCACTTACTCAGAAAAGCTCAAAAGGGTGTCTATAGTATTTTTAGTTTATCTGAAATTGCTGAAAGTTTGTTTCCAGATGTTTTTGAAGTATTTACAGTGATCTATAAGTGGTGTGCGGACGCCTACACAAAAAGATGACAACAAAAGACGAAATAATCTGACGTGTTATGTTCCGCTTTCAGTTTTACCGCAGTGACAGTAGACCAAGTTTAAAGAATGTAAAAATTTTCAGAAGGATACCGTTCGGAAACTTCATAATGCCGAAAAATAAACTTTAGCACAGAGAATGTGTTCGTTGCAGAAAAATGTATTCGGTCTTTCAAAAAAACACCTAATATCAAATAACCAGCGTCATTGCTGAAATTTTACAGTAATTAACAATTTACAGCATTTGTGTCGCAATTTATTACATAAAACTTACTGTAATCTTACAGAACTTTTTTTGCAGTGTATCCACACTGTATAGTAAGTCATTTCATACCATTAGGTGTAAGCGGCGGGTATGTATGTAGGTTGGCAGCAGTGATAACTGGGACCGTCGCGGTCGCCGTAGATAACGCGTAATGAACCCGCATCCGACTATTTTGCCCCCACATAAGTCGCCGCACGTCGTTCTCTCTGCCTCCTCGACTTATTGCTTTTGTTGTCAGTTACAGGGCCGGACCAGACGATGAGGCGCCTTGAACCGCTACGCCACTGAACACAATCCAACCCGCTTAGTATGCACAGCACAGATAATGTCTCTGGTAAGTGTCCAAATCGCATGTGTTTCGCCACTAAATTAATGTAGCTTGCCGAATTTCAACGCAACTCTGCTGTGACGAGAATGTTTCCAATTTTTTCTTGTTTCTGTTGTACATGAATCAGTGGGGATACGAGATTCAGTATAATTTTTATTATTTAATATCAACGAGGCTATATTTCCTATTTAAGAAAAACTATGAAAGTAATGTGAAGTACTTAACAAAACGCTTCAATCCTCACAAATACACCGGCTTGTCTCTTTGACATTTATTAGCTATAAATATGCCGTAAGTGGTAACAAATTCTGAGCACGTATGACGCCTTCCCACTTAATACGACATCCATAGAACCTACAGTTTGTTCCTTGGAGGACTTATATAGACATTATCCGTGATTATTGTGTTAGATAATGTTCTTGATACTATTCAACACTCTAGTCTAGAGAGTGTCTCATGGTGTCTCAATAGCTAATTGTGAAGACTTCAATCTTAATTCATTCGCAAAATATGCCAATTTTTTTAAGCATAAATGCTTATCATGTTGAAACTAATCTAAAAGGTTAGCCATTCATTTAAGTCTGAATTCCTAAAACTATGTAGTTGTCTCTAATAGGCTATCCACTGATGTACTATATTTACTTTGTCCTAAACAAAAAGCACTAACACTTCACTCACTGTGCTCTGCCTTTTACACATTTCGCTGATTCACTAGTTCAAAGGAAAATATGAAAGTGAGGTGTAAATGTTAAAACTTAATAAAAAATATTAATATACTGGTTAAATTTTCTTGTGAAGCTCAGAAACTATCATTTTTTCGAGATAGTAGGTGCCTAAAAGATGCTTTAAGAACAAATTGTTATTATACTATCTAACCGTTTCATATAACATAGACAATATGATTCAATGTATTTGAAAATTTCGAATTGCCTTTAATCGATCCGAACTTTGGAATTGATATATATATATATATATATATATATATATATATATATATATATATATATATATATATATATATATATATATATATATATATATATATATATATATATATATATATATATATAAACGAGGAAACTTATAGTGGGAATTCAGTCAAAGATTTTTGGTTTTTAAGTTTTTATTCCTTAACCAATATTTCGGACAATATTTTGTCCTTCTTCAGGGTTCTAAAAAGTTAACAATACATTAAAATTATAAATAACTATTTATATCTAATACAAACCGGAAAAGTTAATATATAAATATAAAATACATGAAACGTGTCAAAAGTTTAGAAAAGTTTATAAACAATTAAAGCCTACCTCAAAAAATTTATAAATAGGACAATTGACAATAAAAGCTAACCTCAATAAATGAAAAATGTCATAAACTATGCCAAAAATGCCAAAAAAGTCAGAACTGATTTAAAGTTGTCGGATGGATGTCTTTAAATTTCAAAATGTAACTATAAATTGTGCTTAGATTATTGATATCAGTTCTGGCATTCATCGCGCTACGGCAATCATTAATATGACACATCTCAATAAACGATCTTTTGAAAAAATTACTGTCAGAGTCTAGTACTTGTACATTTTGATAATCCATATGGTGTCCGAAAGAGTTCACATGTGTTGCCAAAGCACAAGCGTTAGGTCTTAGTCTAGAATCACTTTTATGTTGAGAAATTCTACTTTTCAAGTGTTGTGACGTCTGTCCAATATATTCCTTATGGCACTCTCTACAAGGAATTTTATAAATAATGTCCGAACGTAACTCAAGCGGTAATCGATCCTTGACTTTAGAAAATAATGTTCCTCCTAATTTCTTCATAATTCTGCGACCAAAAAATAAATTTTGATCTCTGAATATTTTAACTAGTTTTGGGGTGAGTCCAGCTATGTATGGTATAACTTTAAATTTGTTTGAACCATTATTAACATTTCTTGTATCGCCATCGTTTGTTGTAGGTGCCCGACAACTAAAAAGTAGTTTTCTTGTTAGAGGTCGTGGATAAGATATATTATATTGGACAGACGTCACAACACTTGAAAAGTAGAATTTCTCAACATAAAAGTGATTCTAGACTAAGACCTAACGCTTGTGCTTTGGCAACACATGTGAACTCTTTCGGACACCATATGGATTATCAAAATGTACAAGTACTAGACTCTGACAGTAATTTTTTCAAAAGATCGTTTATTGAGATGTGTCATATTAATGATTGCCGTAGCGCGATGAATGCCAGAACTGATATCAATAATCTAAGCACAATTTATAGTTACATTTTGAAATTTAAAGACATCCATCCGACAACTTTAAATCAGTTCTGACTTTTTTGGCATTTTTGGCATAGTTTATGACATTTTTCATTTATTGAGGTTAGCTTTTATTGTCAATTGTCCTATTTATAATTTTTTTGAGGTAGGCTTTAATTGTTTATAAACTTTTCTAAACTTTTGACACGTTTCATGTATTTTATATTTATATATTAACTTTTCCGGTTTGTATTAGATATAAATAGTTATTTATAATTTTAATGTATTGTTAACTTTTTAGAACCCTGAAGAAGGACAAAATATTGTCCGAAATATTGGTTAAGGAATAAAAACTTAAAAACCAAAAATCTTTGACTGAATTCCCACTATAAGTTTCCTCGTTTAATAACTAACAGTCATTAAATTTTGAAAATATATATATATATATATATATATATATATATATATATATATATATATATATATATATATATACCTTGTGATATCAACCGTGTTATTTTAAATGGAATCATGGTTTTTATTACATTTTTATTCCCACGAATTAAAATACAACGTATTTTAGAATATTTCCTGATTTTTTGCTGAATCGTTTTATATTGTATATGTTGATTATTATTGAAACCAACCTATTTATTCTTAGTGAGAAGATGCCATATATTATTAATATTATACAGTGTGTTCAAAATTTGCAATTTACGTGTTAAATTTTAAAACTTTAAACAATTATTTTTTTTTTCAAATGGAACAAACTATATTAATATACCACTCGAAATCCTGTCTTCAATAGTATTTTTAGATATTGATAACTTTGTATTAAACAATTTAAATAAAACCATTGATTGTATTGTATTCTATATTGTGTTTCAATGTTTAGTTTTTTTGACAGGTATTGTATTTTATTATCTTCGACGTTTTACAACACCATTTTTGACCAATTGGCATTCCTAAATGTAGGAATTAAACAATAAAATGTATATGAATAGAATACATATAACATTTTAGAAAAACATCTTATGCTCTTATTCATATTTCTAAACATCCACACATAATAATACAAAAAAACTAAGTACCTACATTTTTAAATTGTTTGTAAATATTAACTATGATTTCGTGCTCTATTATTATGGGTAACTAATATTATATGAAAATATAAAGTATTTGGGAAATTGTGTTCTCTCCTTGCATGGGAATTTTAAGTGACCCATACCCTATTTACACATTATTAATTTATACCCTCTGTGAACATTTTTGACTAATTACTAAAATTACTAAAATATTCGAGATAAATACAACCGGAACGAAAATTCTATGTCTGTCACCACGCAAATATCTGTCAAAATACCAATGCCTGCTGATACAATATCAGGAGCATTTTAATATTCTATTCATGAGTAAATAAAATTCCATAAAAGGTTGTCCAATGTTTATTTGTCGTTTGTTCTTACAGCTACATGTTTCGGGATATTCCCGTCATCAGGCTGAGCTGCGGAAGACAATAAAACTAAGTACATACAGGCTTATCCAATTATCGATAGGCAATATATAATAAATAGAAGCCAAACTTACTGTCGAAGTGCGGTACAACAAGCTATGGGGAACATAGGTATATAGACTGAATATTTGTAGGTTATGTTGTCTTATTTCCATACAGTTGTCGAGGTCATGACTTCTAAAAATAGAATTAAACTAAAAAAAGGTAGAAAACATCGATGTGGACAATATTTAAGTTTTTTTTACATTAACAATAAGCAAATACAAATCTTAAATTAATATTTAACTAGAAACGTACCTAAACTATTTCGCATGTGTTATCAAGTTTGTATACACATATATTCGAAGGAACAGTCATCCATTATCTTGTATCGATGGTTGGCGATTTCCTGTGGCGGGAGTTTTCAAAAGTCCGGCGAAGAGTCGGTGGGGGTTTATGTCTATAACTTCGTTCATTAGCAGGTCTATTCATATCTCTAAAAACAATGCAGATATGTAGCTATAAAGACAACACTAAGGAATGATAGAGCGCTTGATTGTCTTTCGAAGGGCATATAAATATACAGGTTGTTTGAAATTTAACTATTGAGCTGCAACACTTTAACATCCTGTACAAAATATACTGAAGTACACATTATTTTGTCTGATATTATATAACGTATGTAACTTCTGCCAAAATAAGAAAATAACTTAAAACGTATAGGAAAACAGGTATCGGAAAACACGATAAAAGTTTAAATAAAATCAACATGTCAGTATGCTTGAAAGGTTTTAAGTTTGGATCGTGTAGACCCTGATTCTAAACTTTCAAATATATAAAAATAGAGGAACATAAAAAAAACGTCTAATGGAACAGTTTCGTGAGTCACCGTCAACGTATAGATAAATCTGCGCGCTATAATTTTGCAAATAACTAGTAGATGGTAGTGGCACTAGTAGATGGCGCTGATTCGCTCTACTCACCCTAGCGTACTTTTGTGTCCGCATAAATATTAGTTATACCGTTGTTATGCCGTAAATCACATGAAATTCTGCACGTTCTTGATTGATGTTCGTCGCGTTATTTACAAAACTAGTTGAACATTCAACTCATCTCAGCGGCCGACTAGGCCAATTAAACATTATCTGAACTCACATCGCTTGTGTTTACACGGACGGCCATATCTCACAGTTAAGCTACCAGCATTCGCATAATACCGCAATTACTGGGAAAGGTACTGTTATTAATATAAGATTCTCACTAAAATTACTGTTAATTAAAATTAATTAAAATCTGCCAGCAAAGTCACTGTATAGAATTTCGAAGAAAAGCAGCGTTTGGGCTAAATTTTCGTGTCCTTCGAGAAAATAACCATAATAACCTACTCAACTTTTATACAGATTTTGATACGCCGCGGAGTAGATTCGGGCCAAAATTAAAATTTCGTAAAATATCGTTTTTAATATCCCGCCGTGGGGCGTTAAAAAAATTAATTAACTCGCTTGTCTTAATGGCGCGCTAGTATGTGTGGGGGTGGGGCGCGGAGGGTCGACGCGACGCGGGGCGGACGGGGGGAAATTAAAAGTTTCCGCTAGAGGTAAGAGAGCGAGGCGTCGCAATATCTAGTCCCGTTATTAAGAAACTTTGATATTACACCGGTCCTGTATAATACATTGGCAAAGTTTGACACGTTGACGGATGGCCCGTAGGCCCTCCTGCCACGTGTGCAATGTTTATTTCCCCTCGGTTGGCAGTATTGGAGCGGTATCGGTTCCGGCGTATTGGTCCCCGGTGTCGAATTAACGTGGAATAGAAACTCGCCCAAGAGAAAAACGTAAACAGCTCTTCGGCATTCCGAGGAAATGGTGGAACGCGCATCTACGGGGTCAAATACCTCTTAACGGAAAAGATGGAGCAATTAAATTTAGTGTTGGAACGTTAGACATAGTATCGAATTTCTGTGTACTTTGATAGATGTGTGATATTTTAGAACCAACTAACTGAAGAACAAAGGTTGTGTCATGTGAAAACACCAACTAAGTTCTCAAAATTTATCGAAATTGCAATTGTAGAATTCATCACGCTTTTTCTTGCCACGCAGTTTCCATCTAAGCTTGGCATCCAGTGTCATGCCAAGGTATCTGCTGTATCCACCTATGGAATATTGTTTCCATTAATGGTTACTGGAATTTAGTTTTATTTTCTTTGGTGTAGTTTACATGCGTAGATTTTCCTTCATTTAATTTCATGCGCACTATCTTTGTCCATTGGTTGACTTTGTTTGCAGCTGTCTCTACTTTTTGGTGCTTCTTTGACGCTAATCGACAAAATAAAAGTGTTGTATTTATACATATGTTGCCATTGTCCTTTCTTCCTTAATGGGAATATCAAAGTATATAGTATGTACAAAAGTGGTCGTCCCCCAGACTGATAGCCAAGCGCGCTACCACTCAACCACAGTCTGGCATGATTGTTTACCGGCTAAGAATAAATAAACTTCTAACCAATTTCATCAGAGCGGTTCTAGGATACCAAATGGGAATTCAAATTACCAACTTTTGTCCCAAAGTACAAACTTGAACAAACGTGTAAAAGTTTCTATAAGTAAATCCTGGAGAGTTGGCGCATATTTCATGAAGACCTTATAAAAGTAAAATGGTTTATTTGATCAATACTTCTTAAATAACACACTTAACTTAAATCTATTTTCTTTCCAGCTAACATTTCGAAACTAAGAAATTTTCAACTCCACTATATATTCTTTGCATAAGTAGAAAAAGTGCAAAGAAAACATCTTTCCCAACATGTAGGGGTGTGATGGCTTAACAGGTCGGGTGAGAAGGTTATCTAAACATTTACGTAAAATCATAATGAAATACAGCAAAAATATTATTTCTTTTTGTGCAGGGCACACTTTGCACAAAAATCGCATATATTTACATATATTATGCAATTTTCATGCTTCCATCTCTGACATAGAATGCACTGGATCCAGTCTTCTCTTTTCTTTGTTTTACTATATTCCTCCCCACAACCAACGCATTCATCATGATTTGAATGATTTGAATGTCTGATTCATCGGTTTCTGCATATACACTGGATCAGGCGTATCAGTTTCAGATGACGAAGAGCAGTACACTTTGTTCTTAGCCTGCTTCGGTGCAACTTTCTTTTGTTTTTTGGTCTTCATCTGCTTTCTTATTTTGTTTCGTGATGTTTTCTCGCGAAGTCAACTCTAGCGCTACATTTCGGGCACGTTTTCTAATTTTATTTATACCGGAGCAACATGGAACAGGAGCAATCGTATCCAGCAGTTTCCCTGAAATCATAAAATACAACACCTACCCAACATGTTAGTTAAAACATTTACCTGGAGTTGGCAAATCATTTTCTAATTTCTTCAGCAGCGTTAGAAGTACTTGGTTGTGGCTCAATCTCTCTAGTACTACGTGAACCCTCCTTGTTAAAGTGTTATCGTTTAAATCTTTTTCATTGGAGTCATTTCCTGAAGACCGAAGGCATAATCTGGTATTATTTCGGAATAATTTCGGTAGCTCTAAACGTCGACACAGCATTATTTACGGTTGCTGCTTTAAACCATGCCTGATTTAGAAGTTGTCCAAAAGGATTACATGGATTACTTTTCATGAAATGACGACAGGCATTATTGTAGTGTATTAAAATGATTTGAAGAAACCTCTGTCCAAAGGCTGTAAATAATGCGTCGTATGGCTAGGAAGGCACAGTAAAATAATGTCGTGTTCTTCTGCGTACTCTAGCATTTCAACTGAATTTCGATGGGATGCATGTCTATCTAAAATCAATAACACTTTTCCACTAGGTTTTCGGAGAACAAATTGTTCTTTAATCCATTTAATAAATATGTTGGATATGTTAAGTTGTAGATATGATTTCAGTTCCTGTACTTGCCATCGTTTCCTTATGGTACGTTGTTTCCCACTGTGTTATTGCAGTGTTAATTGCCCAAGATCAGGATGGTTCCCGTGTTCTCATGCTGAAAGAGTCTGGTTTTCAGGGAACCAAAATCTACTTTCTTTTAAACCTGGCAAGTGAATTTGTAATTCAGGTATAAAGAACTGATCTTTTCTAAGATCTCTCTTAGAGCCCGTTTTATTATAACTGTACATAAAGTACAGTGAGATCAAAAATGACTGACCTGTCCGCTCTCATAAAACGGTGTTTTAGTAAAAATGTGCCATATATGCACGCATCTATAACCCTATTTCATAAGAGCGGACATGTCAATTATTTTTTATCTTACTGTATGACCTATCATCAACATCAGGTTGAGGTATTTCCCGGTTGTCATGATTGGTGGATATCTGAATATTTTCTTGAGCAACCATCAGGTTGGCATTAGCATACCTAGAAGGATGCTACCCACAAACGTTTACGTGACGCAATGTAGCTATGGATGTGTTTCTGGTCGTAATGCAAGATTCTGATCTTCTTTTTTGTAAGATGTTGTGTGCTAACTGCTAGATGTTAAAATTACTACAATCCATGGAGATAGACCATGATTGTGTAATTTTGGTCGCCTCAGCAAGGGAAGTATGGCACTGCTATCCCCTACACCTTTCAGGTACCAGAATGGATTGATTGCCTACTCTCCGTGCCTACTTTTTTTTTAAGCATTTGATCATTTTGTTCATTCATAAACATACATGATACACTATACAAAATACATCAATACAAATATATACTGCACAGTCAGGTATCAAGTTGTCTCTGTCTTCCCTCAATCCTCGCCTCGGGATCCGGACGGTGTCCTTTCTCGGGTTAACGGTGGTAAGGGTTCAAAGTTGTTTACTTAGTGAAACTGGTCAGCCTCGGGCTCTCACGTCTTGTTTTTGAGTATTCGTTTGATTTTAGCTTTAAAGCCTTCGTATGTCATGTTCTTCATGTCATTAGGTAGTGAGTTGTAAAGCGCTATATCTGTGGTTTTCAAAATTGGTGCACATCTGCTTGTTCGGTGTTTTTGTATTCTAATATGTGTTATTGTTCTTGTTCTATGGCTATGTACTTCATTAGACTTAGTGAGTTTCATTTTGGTCTTTATAGTTTTGTTTTGTAGTCTGTTGATGAGTAACATTTTGTTTAGGGTTATTCTTTGTTGTAGTGTGAGCTCATTAGTGTGCTTGTGTACTTCGATTGTTGGTGTGTTTCTATCAATATTGTGTAGTATTTTTAACATTTTGTTTTGTTGTCTTTGAAGTTTATTTATGTTAGCTTTTGTGGTGTCACTCCATACATTTATTAAGTAGTTTATATTTGATGTATACAGAGTGTTGTAAATTGGCACTTTTAAGTAGGAAGGTATTATTGCTCTTGTTTTGTAGAAGGCAGCTATACTTTTGGCATTGTTTCCCATAAATTTATTGATGTGTGTCTTCCATGACAAATTCTCCTGTATGGTTATTCCAAGGTATTTTATTACTGACTTTTGTTGTATTGTGGTGCCGTTTATTTGAATATTCAGTTGTATTTTGTCTTTTTTGTTTGTAAATATAAGGTATTCGGTTTTCTTTTCGTTTATGGTTAACAAGTTTCTACCAAACCATTCCTCCATCTTTGGTAAGTCTTCGTCGATCATGCTTTGTAGAGTCTCTCTGGTTTTTGTCGAGTACATGATGCATGTATCATCGGCATACATGTAGACGGTTCCATTTAGCGGTATGTTTAGCAGGTCATTCGTGTATAGAATGAACATTGTAGGCGGTAGAATTCCTCCCTGGGGGATGCCGTATTCTGCTAGTTTTCTACCACTATATTGTCCTTGGATTCTTGTTACCTGCGGGCGTTCGTGTAGGTAGGTTTCTAGGAGAGTGTACAATTTTCCTCTTGTGCCTATTGACTGGAGTTTGGACATTAGAATTTCTTTTGAGATTGTGTCAAAAGCCTTTTTTAGGTCGACAAACATACACACCACGATTTGTCTATTGTCTATTTTTCCCTTTATGTCGCTAATTAGGTCGCACACTGCTGTTGCTGTGCCGGAGTTTTTTTGATAAGCATATTGTTGTTTGCTGATGATATTGTTGTTTTTTATATGTTCATTAAGTCTGTTGTGGATGACTTTTTCTAACAATTTGCTGAAACTTGTGGTTAATGAAATGGGTCTGTAGTTTTCTACTTTGTTTTTGTCTCCACATTTGAATATTGGTGTGATAATTGTTTGTTTAAGATATCTTGGGAATATTCCTTCGTGTAACACTTTGTTGGTCAGTTTGGTTAGCACGGGTGTTAATGCAATTTTGTTTTCCTTTATGAGGTTTGTTGTTGTGTTATCAATTCCTGGTGCTTTGTTTAGTTTTAGTTTGTCGATTGTCTCTCCGATTTCTTCTTCGTTTGTTTCATATAGTACTGCATCTGGGTATCTATTTTGTGTTTCTTGTTTATATATTCTTTTGTGTATCGCTATTTGTTTTTCAGCAAGGTCTTTCCCTATATTTGCGAAGTAGTTATTTATTTCGTTTGCTATGTCTTCCCTGTTAAGCAGAATTTGGTCATCGGTTGTTATCTGGTCAATAGTTGTGGTTTTATTTTTGACTTTTATTAGCGAATTTATAATTTCCCATAGTTTACGCTGGTTATTTTTGTGTGTTTTGAACAGTTTTCGATAATATATCATTTTAGCATTTTTTATTAGTTTTTTCGTTGATTGTTTTTTCTGGTGGTATGTTTCTCTTAAAAAGTTATTTTGGGGATTTCTTCTATGTCGCTTGTGTAATCTGTTTCGCTCTTTAATCTCTTCTATCACCTTCTCTGTTATCCAGTCGTTACCCTCTCGCTTTCTTATTTTTTCTTTGTTTGATTTTTTCTCGTTGTTGCTTCCACAATTTTAGATAGTTCTTCGAAGCTATCGATACTGTGTAGGGTAAGCTTCTGTATGTCCTTATTGTTTTTTATTTTGTCTGTTTGTATGTATTCGTAAGTGTGATAAGTCGGTTTTGGCTTATCAGTATTAATTGTGGTAATTATAGCATTGTGATCGGATAGGTCAGAGCATATAATTTTGATTTTTTCAATTTTGTCTGATATATTTGCTAAGACATGATCAATTATGGTATGATTTCCGCTAGAATTTCTTCGTGTATAATTTTTCCTTGATGTTTTGTTTATTATTTTCATTCTCGGTTAGAATCATTTTATAGTCTCTTGTTATTTCGTTTTTTTTTCTTTTATTTTCTTTTATCTTTTATTTATTTCTACCTTTATTTATTATTTATTATTATTTATTATTTATATTATTATTATTTTTTATTTATATTATTATTTATTATTTATTTCTACCTGACTCGATTCTATTATGGTATCTGCAGCAGATTTGGCATCATAGCTTATACCAGAGCTAGGCCACAGAAGGGAACCATCCCAATAGATTGAAAATGCAGAACTCAAAGTCGTGCAGTCTTGTTGCTGTGTTACTTGTATAGTAAAGAAATCGTTGTCCAAGGTTATGCACATACATCATCACATTGATCACATCATAGTTTAGTCAATGAACGTATCATGCTGTAATTGTAGAAAACTCCCACGCTTCCAGCGTGCTATTAAGCTGAAGTTATTATCAATTAATTAAGCAAGTGTTAACTGGATGCGAGAGCAGCTTGCGATCATTAACGTGTAGAGAGTTTCGTGCGCTCGCAGTAGTTTCGCGGGAGCAGATTTACGATCCGATCAAATATTAAACGCTCTCTAATCAAGCAGGCACTGGCGCCCGCTCCCGCCGCCGCCGCCGCCCGAACGCCCACCCCCGGGCGCGTCCCAGGAAATTAACAATAACAATTAAGGTAACCACCTACGTGACTGAGCGGATCATATTAAATTTATCGAAATAATTATCTCGAAGGGGCCACCGTGATTACTTCGTCCCCCGCCGGCCCGCGCCGCCGCCGCCCTCAGCCTGGCCCGATCTCATATCCGGCCAAATCTTAAGTAAACTGTCTGTAAGCGGCTTGCATTAATTAATAAGGAGCTGTGCTAATTGCTCCTGTACCAAATTGCTAACGTACCTATATAGGTATATCTCCTTCTTGGAGGGGATTTGCCTTACGTAAATTTATTATTGGTGTAATTAGTCGAGTAACAAACTTAGGCGCGCTAGGACAATGGGCGTCCTCTCGCATACGCGATAGTTATTAATCCTAGTAGACATACATTGTGGTGTTGTTAATGATTTATACAGGATGTATCGTACGGAAAACAGATTTTTTGGTGACTTTGAATCATTTCCATGATACTTCTGTAAATATAGCTTCAAGAGCATCTTTAAGATCTATATTTTTGTGGTTGTTGAATTTCCGCTCATGGTTATCTAAATGTTCCGGTCATTGATTTTCATTTAGTAAATTTGCAAAGTACACTGTTCATGAATGTAGAATCCCTGTCCATACTTTCTTCAAATCAATTGGATAAGGAGTCTACATGGTTCTGGAGACATGAAGTGACAACTAACCAAAAGATATATGACAATGACAATAATAACATAGGAAGATACAATTGAGTGTAAACGAAGATCTGAAATGGAATGTGAATGTAATAGAAGTAAGAGTACCGTAGTCATCTGGGTGGCCCTTATTTATATAGAAAAAATACAACTTTTAATTATCGTGGTGTCACACTAACAACGAAAACCGTTAAAATTAACTAAAATTCGATAAACATAAAGTATGATTATATTTTATTAATTTTATTATATGTTGTTAATAAGTAAGTTACAATATTATGTTAATAATAGTACTGTTTTATTATAGGAATATCCTTTAGAGTTTAACAGCCGCAAACTAGTAAAACACATTTTAAAAATTTATATTTATTGTTGCCTGGTTATGTTGTTCTATTGTTAATATGCCAAGATTTGTAAGTCTCGTTTGGGTCATTGTTGCCCGCAAATAATTTTTAATTAATTTTAAATTGCTAAAACACCTTTCACACGAAGTAACTGATATACAATTTGTCATAAATAACTTTCGTGCAATCATTAGAGTCGGAAACTATTCTGTAAAATCCCATTCTACGATGAGTTTCAAGTCTAGAGACGCCCAATTAGAAACTGTAATATTGGCCGGTTTTAAATGTCTTCTCAACGTTGGTATCTCTAAGAGGAGTTGTGTTTCTGATACCTCATCATAAAAACCAGGAAATTGGATACAACTAATTTCATCTCTTCAGTTTTCGCCTAACGTAAAGTGTTTGGCTGCACAACCTCCAACAATGACGCTACATCTTAAATTGATCTACTTCGATCTAGTTTGGAGTTCAATACTGACTCGGTCAAGACATTCCAACATATCCTTTTCAAGTTCAGCTCTCTGTGTAAGTCCTGCATCGGTGGCCAACTCACCGGCAATTTGCTTTTTACCACGAATTTGTCGTTTTATGGGAATGACGTAGTCCTCCGAGTTTGTCACTGCAAGATCTATTGCCTCTTCTACAATATGAGTCCGTTTTTCTTCAATATATAGACGAAGTGTCTCTAGTTTTATAATTGGTCAACACTCATACCTTTATTTTTCCATGCAATCTGAGCACAATTTATTCCCCTTAGAAGAAAAGGCAGCAAAAAAATATTAAGTCACACACAGCAGACATAAGGTTCTGTGTAGCACCTCTGGTGTTTAAATTTTCTGATCTCAAAATTTCTAATTTGCAGCCACAATTCCGTTAAAATTTTCAGCATATATGTACTTCAGTATAATGAGCGCTACAACACGTTGTTGGGTCTTTTAACACATGCTTTGCTGTGTTTAAGAAGCACTTCCAAGCGGCTACTAGAAGCAGAAAACATATTAATATTGTCTCTATTGTTCCGAAAAATGTTACACAAGATACATTTTGTGCAAATGAGTGTGGCCACATAAATTAATGGAATAATCTATAACAATTCTATAAAAATTCGCAAAACTGTAGTGATTGCATAACTGCCTTTTAAACATTTTAATCTGAAGTAGTTATTTATTTTATAGCTTTTTTTTGTTGCCGTGAGCGTTGGCTGAGGGTTGGGGTTCCCTAGCACTGCAGCCATGTGGCTTGTTGTACTGCCGCCGCCCAGGTAGTTAATCGAAGATCTTCGTCCAGTTAATAAGGCTGAGGAGTCTTCCGATTAAATTTTCTTTTGGGAAGTTGTTTGAGGGGTTTCCTCTTCCAAGGTTTGCTTCCCTCCAGGAGGTCAATGCTAAGCATTCGAATAGTACATGAGAGGCGTCTTCCTCCTCTTCGTTGCAGAGTCTGCACACAGGTTCTTCTTTCAGAATTTGTAGGGTGTGCAGGTGCTTCCTGAGGCTGCAGTGTCCGGTTATAAGTTATTAAGTCCAGTCACCATCCTTAGGTTATTCCTACTGAGTTTGATCACTTCAGCGGCTATATGTCTTGAGGGTTTTTTCAACAGTATCTTACTATGTCTGTGCCCTGTCAAGTTTTCCCAGCGTTCGATGTGTTTCCTGATAGCCCACTCTCGCACGTCTGATTTGATCACACACTTTGATATGCCTATCATTGGTTCCGGTCCAATGCATGGTCTACTTGATCCCTTTTTAGCCAGTTTGTCGGCTTTTTCATTGCCTCTCTCCCCTTTATGTCCTGGCATCCACTGTAGGGTTACAGTGTTTGCTTCTGCCAGTCTTGTTAGGTTTTGGAGGCACTCCCAGGTGATTCTGGATTGGATTTTGTAGCTGTTCAGCGCCGTAAGGGCTGCTTGGCTGTCGGAGTATATTAGGATGTTTTGCCTTTTGTACCTCCTTTGTAAGTTTTCCAATGCGCATTGGTTTATCGCAAAGATCTCGGTCTGGTATTTTATATTATTTTATAGCTTACAAGCATTTATAAATTATCACAATTGATAAATTAATCATCTACTATGTATAACTTGATTAAAATGGCTTGAAGCCTAAGTGATTTATAGTTGAAAAACATTGTGATGGTTTGTGAAAGTTTTTTTTTTCTCTGTCGGGTGTCAACCGAAAACGGGAGGCACCCGGTGCGGGCCGCCCCCGCCGCCCCCCGTAGCTACGCCACGTCTCTAATAGGCTATCCACTGATGTCCTATATTTACTTTGTCCTAAACAAGAAGCACAAACACCACCCACTGTGCTCTGATTTTTACACATTTCACTGATTTGCTAGTACGAAGGGTTTAGTTAATTTTAGTCTTCTCACTAGATTCTGGTTGTCCAGTAGCTGCAGGGCCTCTACGTTGACGTGATGGCTTTGGATTCATGCTTAGTGGCGAATCTTTTTATCTCTTCGATGACTTGTGGGACACCATGACGGTGTCCCCAGTCGATGACGGTGCTGGTCACTGTTCCGTATGTACCAAGGAGCGTTCATATTCCTTACTACTTTATTTTGGAAAGTCTGGATTCCTTGTATATTGGAGTATTTCGCGCAACCCCAAAGCTGGATGCCGTATAGCCAAATCGGTTTACTACTTGATTGTAAACTTGTAGCTTGTTCTGTACTGGCAAGTGAGAGTTTCTTACCAGAAGCCAGTACAGTTCTCTGTATTTGAGGCCTAGCTCTATATACTCTTTTCTTCTTAACGTGTTCTGTCACTTTAGCTTATCATACCCAAATACTTTGCATTATTCGCATATGGAACTGTGGCGTCGTTCTTCAAATGCTTTCTCTATGATATCAATATAAATTCAATCATGTACGTAACAGGACATTTGTACATGCTTTGCACAGACTTTCTTGTGGGAAAAAAGAATTCAAACAATGTAATCGTATTCATCACTGCCAAACAATTTTTTTATGGATTAATGGAGCTCAATATTATGAGTCTGTTCATAATATTCATATGCATAATACTAAATTGCTAAATTTAATTTCATTTTGTCACTGAAGATGTTTTCGATTGGCTATTTCAGTACTTTATGCACTAAAGTTTAAGAAGAGTTCATTTGAAGTATCAAAGTGAAGTTTATCTACAGTAAAATTAGCAACTTGCATTGAAGTAAAGTAGTATATATTATTTGAAGAGGATTAAAATGGCACAGCCTGTATATTAGGGTAGTGAATTTGTTTATTCATATCCATACTTTATTACTGTCTAAAATTGAGATTGATATGAGGCGGTCAAAATCGAGATTAGGTTTAATACAAGTTCAAAGTTGATTTTCACGCGAGCCGCTCAGCTAATTTTTATAAATTGGTTTGTTCGCTTTTAGGTTGCTTTTTCAGTGACAATACTTTGGTAATTTGTTTTATTGAAGTCGTAGTTTACGTTCTCAGTCCTTACGATTTCCATAGCCTCCTGCAGGTTGTCTATCACGCTAGGCATTGCTCTTCTTCTTGTATCTTGGTTATTCAAACAGATAATGAAGTGAATCAAAGGACAACATATTTAGAGAAAAATGGGTTGTTTAGACTTAATTCATGTGATTTTAGCTGGAATATAGAAAATACTACACATTTTTACCTCATTCTTGCACCCTGTCTATGCCGAAAACTGAAATTTAAATACAAATGTTCACACAGTGTCGTTAGAGATGAACCATTCTACGACAAAACAAAAGAATCATCAAATTCGTATGAGCGGTTCGAGGAAAAATAAACTTAGAAATTGTGACTAAGTTTTATTGGTGTTTACTTTTGTCAGAGAGTTGGATATCAGTGTATTTAAAATATGTCCATGAACTTTGAAACTCTTGGCGTAAAGGATACAATATGAAGTAAATAGGAGATGTTTTAATCCACGGTGGGAAACAAATTTGAAAAACCTTTCTCATACTTTGCCAATCCGAATATCAGCCTGTCAACTGACGACTGCTTTTTTCCGAATTTATATTAGCTTATGTCGCCGGCCATCCCACATAAAGTAGAAAATTAATTAAAAAACTCTTTGAGCCGATCACCTAAAACGCAATAAAGGTGAATTTATCGGGCATCGCCGCTCTGCTGTGCGAATTAAATGAGTTAAGAGTTTGAACGAGCCGAATCAAGCCGCAAGTTGCCCGGCCGAGTAGCCGAGAGGAGTGTGCGGGCTCTATTTCGGCAGTTATTTCGCGTTCCGGTCTCTTTTCTCTTTTATTGGTTCATTAGTTAAATCCCCTAATTCCGTTTTCTGGACTCGGCGAAACGAGTTGCGTCTCCCTTCGTCCTCCACCGTCCCGCAGGCACCCTCTCGCCCTTTTTTAATTAATAAAACGCTGGCTGCCCGTAGGCAGCCAGCAGCCACCGGAGAAGAGAGCGGACCTTGGACAGGTGCAATTTGCTCGTTAAAAGTTGCGCTAGCATTAAAGACATCGGGCTGTAATTCACGCCGTTTCATTATGTAAACCCGCGGGCTGCCCGCTGCAGCACTCGCAATGAATTGCCTTCCACTCCTCTCGGCTCACTCTCGGCTATGGCTTGCCTCCTCACATTTCCCGCTCTTAGTTCGTGCGCGCGGGGGCCCCTGTTGTTCGAAACTTGTTAATTATTGCACGCTTCTAACCATCAAACCTAACGGAAACGCTCGATTGCCATTTAAATCCGATAGGAACAGAAATACGTGTCCTTTCTACTGTGGGAATGTGGTCATGAATGCCGATTATTCCAGCTCCCCAGCTGAGAAATGAAGACATTAGCTTTTGGAGTGAAGCGTTTTCAGCTTTCCGGTTTATAACTTGTTCGTTTTCAAAGACAACTTAACTATAACCATGATCCTGCACAATATGCGTTATTGAATTTTGTCTAGACGTATTGTATATCCACAAATGTACGGTATTCTGTGGGGTGAGTATCTCATCAAGAAGTCAGGAAGTTGCCTTTTATATTGCTACGTAGCACTTAATGGGGGACGGTTCTAGGTCAGGATGGTAATGTAATATTAGTCGCACTGTTGTTTACTACATAGTTCGTTTATTGTTGACCATACAGAATTCCAACACAACAGCTGACTGAAGTCCGTGAAACACGATAGCTGAGCGTATACTAACTTAGGCGCTGCAAACCACTGACTGTCTTTCCATCTCATGCCGTGGCATTTATATTAAATTTGGCAAGACGCCATGATCTGTTTTGGGCCCCAATCCTGAGTTAGGATCTTAGTTTGAGAAATAACGTGGTGCAATATTCAATGATTTAGGCGAGTTATTATGACCTAGCCATGGACTTATAAAGGACCTCGTAAGAAATGTAGAATATAGGTGGAAACGAGATATTCGTCAAAAACCTCTTTGGTAATCTTTGTGACAAATTATTCACAACTCATTTTATAGTTTTGCGCGCGAATTTTGCTGGCAGAAATGTATAGTTTTGACATAAAAACATGTGCGATTAATTTGATGACATAATCGCCGCATATTCCATATTCTGAATATTAATTCTAAACAATATGATCTTGCTAAAATAGTAGATGACTTAATGTGAACTAGGTACAAGAAATACTAACATTTATTGATGAAAGTATCAGTCATTGAATGTGAAAATTTTCCCAATTGATGTTTTTACAATTAGATTGTATAGGTTTGAATGTAAAATTTTTTTATAGAATAAATTATGTTCAATTGCAGACGTGTGATTTAACTACTTACACTTAACTACTGTCTACATTTCGATGTGTATGTAGGTAATTTTGTTTTGAAAGAGTATTTTTGGGTAAAAGTAGTCTATATTCGTTTGGTAGTTGCTGAGTTATATTGAAGCAAGAAATGTAGAATACAGGCAACCTTTTTTTCCGCGAGTGTACAAACATGTATATTTGATTTAAAAAAGTTGTGCCACGGGCTGAGCATAATCATTTTTTAAAGGAGATCTAGGACAATAATGTTTTCTTTTTAGGTAGCTATTTTCTTACAGTCAAGTTTTCTTACAGTTCAAGTTGAAATGAAAGTCATAACTCTTCCATAATTTAACTTTTTGGAAACGCTGATTTCAAATCCAAAGTTTAAACACTAATAAAGCTAAAATAATGGATGTAATATGACAGAAGAGATTTTCAATAATATCTTCTATATAGTTAACTGAAAATCAGTAATCTGAGGTTTAAATAAGATTCATAAATATATAAAAGCTTAATTAGCCAAGCCAAAAAGGCGGTAGGATTCAAAACAAAATCCGATATAGCCGAGATTTAATAATTGTGTAAAAAATGGAAGACACAATGTTTGTTAAAAATTCATTTTCATTATGAAAATATGATGAAAATACCTTATGACCCGTACGAGTGTGCAGTTTTGTGTATTTGACTCAAAATCAACGACCTTTAAAATAATGTTTTTAGTCGGCCGCATAACACCCGCTTTTTGATATTCAATTGTTTTTGTTCCAGTTATAACTATAGAACTCAATATTAAAAAAAAAATGATTAAATACCAAACTCATTGTTATTTTTGTATGTATCATTTTATAACATTTCTGCGTGTGCGTCAGTCACCATTTGAGATTCCGCGATGTACGATGACGTTCTGGCTTTCACGGCGAGAATCATTTACAATACAACAGTCTGTCGTTTATTTATAAATTCGTTCAGTTTTCCTGCTAGAGTAATCAGAAAATATAAAAATCCTACCAGTAATGTTCCATGTCAATCAAAATAAAATATGAAATACAAAAGCTTTGGCTGATTTCGTTGTTTTTTATTCCAGTGTGCTTTTTAAACGCAAATTGTTGCGTGAACATAGAATATTTGATGAGCGTGTAACGACGTTATTCGAATTGAACCAGTTTAATTGACATGCATTAATTTTGGATGGATATGAGTTTTGGTTCTGATCGATTTTACTCTTTATTGCGAATATTCACCGGTTACCATGACCCGCTAGAACTTTGGTCGTAAATTTGATGTATTGGTATTTTGCAATTTCTGCAATGCATCAAAATTATATATCATTTTAAAACATTTATTTAACACTAATGTAAAAATGTTCCTAAAACGTAATATCATCGCACCCTTAATGCTGTTGTTCTTCTTTGTAGGTCCTTTCCTATTTTAATGAAAATATTTTCTCGTTTATTTCAGGTAATTTCAGGCACCTGTATTTCCGCTTTTATTGTTAATAATTTTGATTTGGTCTTTGTTTTTTATCCACTTGCCAAAGTTTTAATATTGTTTTAAAAAGCTATGAAAACATAGAGTCAACATAGAGCGTTTTTGGTGGTCATTATCTACGGGGGCCAAAAACACAAACTAATTTATGAACTCGCAGTAGGATTTGTTACGTAGGAATGCGTACTTAATACCTACACATATATAAGCATAATTGGAATGATATTGTAAAATTTGATAAATAGCGACAGTTAAAGTACTACGAAAACACAGTAACTAAATTAATAGAGATGATTAGCTTTTCGTTTTAATTTGGTTTACGTTAAGTCTAATTAATTACAGGTTGAGACTTAGCATGTTAGATGGCACCAATGTACACCAGTCGCGTCACCCGACAGCGCCAAATTTTCAAGAAGAACCACCTAACCTAATATTTTGATGGTGAATTACAGAATCAACTGCAAACAGGATAGGGTATTTTTCATGTGGCAAATTTGTATCTATAGGTTGTGAAATAATAGTATAAAAATATTACATTCAGGTCTCCTACGCTTGGCATAAAATTGAGTAATTTTAACAAATGAAGCTTTTTTTGTATGTAAATTACCTGGCAACAAAATCTAACATTTTTTTTCAGGTGACAAACATCTTGAATAAGAGCTAAAAGAAAAAATCTGATGTGGCCAGGCACATGACTTTATCATACAAAATATAAAATAGTTTAGCTGCATGACAATCTATTTGATTGAGATAAATCGTGTCTGCATTAAAATTAAACTAGTTAGCCAGGATTTGACAGATATTTTGATAGTCAATAGTATCAATAGTAGGTATTGTCAAAGCATCAGCATTTGACACTACCTACTGCCATCAGAATAATAGTTAATTATCTCATAACTGCCAAAAGTACGGAATAGCGCGACAAGCGGTGATGCGGCGCGTCACCGATGGCGGCACGTCGCCGTCGCAGTGAGCGAGTCGCGCTATGTAGTTTTCGGCAGGAGTGACATCAACGTTTTTTTGTGTTGCGTTTTGAGAAATAAGTATTTACAAAAATTCAAAAATGGTTATATTTCTGTATAGGAAATGTTAGGTTGATAATGGGTTGATACCTACCACTTCTACGAAACGTCAAGTTTGAAAAGCTAATTCAAATTCTGACAGATTCATATTCGTTCATGTAGATGTCACATACTACTGTACCACCATACTAAAATACATAAAAATACACTCATCGCTATACTTTATTTACAATTTTCTCTATTTATCGTTTTTACAATTAGATATAACAACGGGTTGATATTTCTTATCAACAAACAATCTAATTGGTGATCTTATTTTATTTGAATTTTGTATTTTGTACTTTGCCGCACTAGAGCGGCAACGTTCCATAGCGGTTCTCCAACCTAAGATGAAATAAGCCGTTTTCGAGTGTGACAGCCATAGACATTTCTGTGATGACAGCACAAAAAAATATTTGTCAAATCCAGGCTACTATGTAGTTTCATATCAATGCAGATGCGACCGATCTCGATCAAATAGAATTTGTTCTTGAAGCTAAACTATTAATTTTACCCAAAAATATGATAGGCATAAATTATTCAAAATTTCCTCTACTTTAATTTATTATTTAACTATTTTGACGAAATTATAGAAATGGCAGCTAATTTGCAAAATCGTTGCAAAATGCAAAGAGTAAATACCCACTTCCTTTGGACCCTTTTGAACCAAAAGCTTTTCAGCTCTAAGTTCAGTCATTAAACTTCTAAATATGAACTTTCGGCCCGATACCTTTAGTAGTTTCTCCGGAATGTAATTTCATATCAATGCAGATGCGATCGATCTCGATCAAATAGAATTTGCTCTTGAAGCTAAACTTTTAATTTTACCCAAAAATATGATAGGCATAAATTATTCAAAATTTCCTCTACTTTAATTTATTATTTAACTATTTCGACGAAATTATAGAAATGGCAGCTAATTTGCAAAATCGTTGCAAAATGCAAAGAGTAAATACCCACTTCCTTTGGACCCTTTTGAACCAAAAGCTTTTCAGCTCTAAGTTCAGTCATGAAACTTCTAAATATGAACTTTCGGCCCGATACCTTTAGTAGTTTCTCCGGAATGTAATTTCATATCAATGCAGATGCGATCGATCTCGATCAAATAGAATTTGCTCTTGAAGCTAAACTATTAATTTTACCAAAAAATGTCATAGGCATAAATTATTCAAAATTTCCTCTACTTTAATTTATTAATTAACTATTTTGTCGAAATTACAGAAATGGCGGCTTATTTGCAAAATCCTTCAAAAAGGCTTAGAATAAACTACCAGTTCCATTGGACCCTTTTCAACCAAAAGCTTTTCAGCTCTAAGTTTGGTCATAAAACTTCTAAATATAAACTTTCGTCCCGATACCTTTCGTAGTTTCTCCGGAACCATCGTCACAAAAATCGTTTACACACGCACACACACACACACACACACACACACCTTGGTCAAAAATGTTCAGGGGACCCATAAAGACCTATTTCCGCTAAAATCTCAATTTTTTTTTTCGGCATGATTACAATACTTTACATACTGCGTATGATAAAGTAAAAAATCTGATGTGGCCAGGCACATGACTTTATCATACAATATATAAAATTAATAGTTTAGCTGCATGAGAATCTATTCTATTGAGATAAATCGTAGGTATTGTCAAAGCATCAGCATTTGACACTACCTACACTACGTCGTTAGAATAATAGTTATTTATGTCACTAATGCCGAAAGTACGGAATAGCGCGACGAGCGGTGATGCGGCGCGTCACCGAAGGCGGAGAGTCGCCGTCCCATATGAGCGAGTCGGCTATCTACTTTTTGGCAGGAGCGACATCAACGTTTATTGTGTTGCTTTTTAAGAAATACGTATTTAAAAAAATAAATGATGTCTGTATAGTAAATGCTAGGTTGGTTCCACTTTGACGAAACGTCAAGTTTAAAAGTGTGTTCCAATTGGTAGGTAATGGTAGCTAATGGCGGTGGTAAAATACGAAATTATAGTATTTCTTACATTACGTGATAATGACACATATTAGTTTGCATGTACATAAACATGACTCACTATCAATGTTCTATTGGAAATACTATAACGGCATCTGCTACCACTGCCATTGTCACTAATGAAAACGCACCTTAAAAGGGTAATTCAAATTCTGACAGATTTATATTTGTTCATGACACATCCCTACCAACATACTAAAATAAAACTACACTCATCGCTAAACTTTATTTATAATTTTCTCAATGTATCGTTTTTAGAATTAGATATAAAGACGGGTTGATATTTCTTATCAACAAACAATCAAATTGGTGATCTTACTTTATTTGAAATTTGTATTTTATAATTTGCCGCAGTACAGCGGCAACGTTCCATAGTGGTTTTCCAACCTCTGATGAGATCAGCTGTTTTCGAATGTGACAACACAAAAAAATATTTGTCAAAATCCTGGCTACTATGTAATTTCATATCAATGCATATGCGACCGATCTCGATCAAATAGAATTTGCTCTTGAAGCCAAACTATTAATTTTACCAAAAAATTTCATAGACATAAATTATTCAAAATGTCCTCTACTTTAATTTATTAATTAACTAATTTGTCGAAATTACAGAAATGGCGGCTCATTTCCTAAATCCTTCAAAAAAGCTTAGAATAAACTAAAACGCTAAAGTATGAATTTTACCAAAAAATGTCATAAACATAAATTATTCAAAATTTCCTCTACTTTAATTTACTATTTAACTATTTTGACGAAATTACAGAAATGGCGGCTCATTTGCAAAATCCTTGAAAAAGGCTTAGAATAAACTACCAGTTCCTTTGGACCCTTGTGAACCAAAAGCTTTTCAGCTATAAGTTAGGTCATGAAACTTCTAAATATGAACTTTCGTTCCGATACCTTCAGTAGTTTCTCCGGAATCGTCTGCACAAAAATCGTTTACACACACACATACACACAGACACACACACAGACATTTTTTTGTACCTTGGTCAAAAATGTTCAGGGGACCCAAAAAGACCTATTTCCGCTAAAATCTCATTTTTTTTTTCGGCACGATTACAATACTTTACATACTGCGTATGATAAAGTAAAAATAAATAAAAAATGGTAATATTTCTGTATAGGAAATGTTAGGTTGGTACCACTTTGACGAAACGTCAAGTTTAAAAAGCTAAGTCAAATTCTGGCAGATTTATATTTGTTCATGACACATACTACAATAAAACTACAGTCATCGCTATACTTTATTTACAATTTTCTCAATTTATCGTTTTTAGAATTAGATATAAAGACGGGTTGATATTTCTTATCAACAAGCAATCAAATTGGTGATCTTATTTTATTTGAAATTTGTATTTTGTAATTTCCCGCATTAGAGCGGCAACGTTCCATAGCGGTTTCTTCAACCTCTGATGAAATCACCTGTTTTCGAGTGTGACAGCACAAAAACATATTTGTCAAAATCCTGGCTACTATGTAGTTTCATATCAATGCAGATGCGACCGATCTCGATCAAATAGAATTTGCTCCTGCAGCTAAACTATTAATTTTACCAAAAAATGTTATAGACATAAATTATACAAAATTTCCTCTACTTTAATTTATTATTTATTTATTTTGATGAAATTACAGAAATGGCTGCTCATTTGCAAAATCGTTGAAAAATGCTAAGAGTAAATACCCAGTTCCTTTGGACCATTTTGAACCAAAAGCTTTTCAGCTCTAAGTTTGGTCATAAAACTCCTAAATATGAACTTTCGTCCCGATACCTTTAGTAGTTTTTCCGGAATCGTCGCCACAAAAATCGTTTACACACACACAGACATACATACACACACACACACACACAGACATTTTTTTGTACCTTGGTCAAAAATGTTCAGGGTACCCAAAAAGACCTATTTCCGCTAAAAACTCAATTTTTTTTTTCGCCATGATTACAATACTTTACCATACTGCGTATGATAAAGTAAAAAATAAATCATATATATTTTTTACTTTATCATACGCAGTATGCTAAAGTATTGTAATCATGCCGAAAAAAAAATTGAGATTTTAGCGGAAATAGGTCTTTTTGGGTCCCCTGAACATTTTTGACCAAGGTACAAAAAAATGTCTGTGTGTGTGTGTGTGCGTGTGTGTGTGTGTGTGTGTGGCGACGACTCCGGAAAAACTACTAAAGGTATCGGGCCGAAAGTTCATAATTAGAAGTTTCATGACCTAACTTAGAGCTGAAAAGCTTTTGGTTCAAAAGGGTTCAAAGGAACTGGTAGTTTATTCTAAGCCTTTTTCAGGGATTTTGCAAATGATCCGCCATTTCTCTAATTTCGTCAAAATAGTTAAATAATAAATTAAAGTAGAGGAAATTCTGAATAATTTATGCCTGACATTTTTTGGTGAAACTAATAGTTTAGCTGCAAGAGCAATTCTATTTGATCGAGATCAAATGAGCCGCCATTTCAGTAATTTCGTCAAAATAGTTAATAATAAATTAAAGTAGAGAAAATTTTGAATAATTTATGCCTATGATATTTTTTGGTAAAATTCGTAGTTTAGCTGCAAGAGCAAATTCTATTTGATCGAGATCGGTCGCATCTGCATTGATATGAAAGTACATAGTAGCCAGGATTTTGACAAATATTTTTACTTTATCATACGCAGTATGCTAAAGTATTGTAATCATGCCGAAAAACAAAATTGAGATTTTAGCGGAAATAGGTCTTTTTGGGTCCGCTGAACATTTTTGACCAAGGTACAAAAAAATGTCTGTGTGTGTGTGTGTGTGCGTGTGTGTGTGTAAACGATTTTTGTGGCGACGACTCCGGAAAAACTACTAAAGGTATCGGGACGAAAGTTCATAATTAGAAGTTTCATGACCTAACTTAGAGCTGAAAAGCTTTTGGTTCAAAAGGGTTCAAAGGAACTGGTAGTTTATTCTAAGCCTTTTTCAAGGATTTTGCAAATGATCCGCCATTTCTCTAATTTCGTCAAAATAGTTAAATAATAAATTAAAGTAGAGGAAATTCTGAATAATTTATGCCTATGACATTTTTTGGTGAAACTAATAGTTTAGCTGCAAGAGCAAATTCTATTTGATCGAGATCAAATGAGCCGCCATTTCTGTAATTTCGTCAAAATAGTTAATAATAAATTAAAGTAGAGAAAATTTTGAATAATTTATGCCTATGATATTTTTTGGTAAAATTCGTAGTTTAGCTGCAAGAGCAAATTCTATTTGATCGAGATCGGTCGCATCTGCATTGATATGAAAGTACATAGTAGCCAGGATTTTGACAAATATTTTTTTGTGATGTCACCACAGAAATGTCTATGGCTGTCACACTCGAAAACAGCTGATTTCATCAGAGGTTGGCGAACCGCTATGGAACGTAGCCGCTCTAGTGCGGCAAAGTACAAAATACAAAATTCAAATAAAATAAGATCACCAGTTTGATTGTTTGTTGATAGGAAATATCAACCCGTTGTGATACCTAATTGTAAAAACGCTAAATTGAAAAAATTGTAAATAAAGTATAGCGATGAGTGTAGTTATATTTTAGTATGTTGGTACGGATGTGACAGCTACAGTATCTTGAACGAATATAAATCTGTCAGAACTCAAATTAGGTATCAACCTAACATTTCCTATACAGAAATATAACGATTTTTGAATTCTTTTAAAATATGTATTTCTAAAAAAGCAACACAAAAAACGGTGGTGTCACTCTTGCCGAAAACTAGATAGTGCGCCTCGCTCACATGCGACGCTCCGCCTTCGGTGACACGCCGGATTACCGCTCGTTGCGCTATTCCGTACTTTCGGCACTTGTGAGATAAATAACTATTATTCTGATGACAGTAGGTAGTGTCAAATGCTGATGCTTTGACAATACCTACTATTGATACTATTGACTATCAAAATATCTGTCAAATCCTGGCTAACTAGTTTAATTTTAATGCAGACACTATTTATCTAAATCAAATAGAGTCTCATGCAGCTAAACTATTAATTTTATATTTTGTATGATAAAGTCATGTGCCTGGCCACATCAGATTTTTTTTTAATGAAGTTCTCTATATAGGAGTAGACTGTAGTTGCTGGGCCACCAACACGCCATTATTTAAAAAATAACTTAATGTTAAATTTGGCAAATATACAATTTACATTAGGTATATAAGTTGACAAAAACCACCAACAATTTTGGCTCAATTAAAAGCAATCTATATAGTCGCCCGCAAGGGGTATATTTTGTAACTATTTAGTTGAGATCATGTTTGTCACTTGAAAAAAAAAATCTGATGTGGCCAGGCACATGACTTTATCATACAATATATAAAATTAATAGTTTAGCTGCATGAGAATCTATTCTATAGAGATAAATCGTAGGTATTGTCAAAGCATCAGCATTTGACACTACCTAGACTACGTCATTAGAATAATAGTTATTTATGTCACAAATGCCGAAAGTACGGAATAGCGCGACGAGCGGTGATACGGCGCGTCACCGAAGGCGGAGTGTCGCCGTCGCATATGAGCGAGTCGCGCTATCTAGTTTTTGGCAGGAGCGACATCAACGTTTATTGTGTTGCTTTTTAAGAAATACGTATTTAAAAAAAATAAATGATTTCTGTATAGTAAATGCTACGTTGGTACCACTTTGACGAAAGGTGCGTTCCGATTGGTAGGTAATGGTAGCTAATGGCGGTGGTAGAATACGAAATTATAGTATTTCTTACATATCGTGATAATGACACATATTAGTTTGCATGTACATAAACATGAGTCACTAGCAATTTTCTATTGGAAATACTATAACGGCGTCTGCTACCACTGCCATTATCACTAATGAAAACGCACCTTAAAAAGGTAATTCAAATTCTGACAGATATATATTTGTTCATGACAGATCCCTACCAACATACTAAAATAAAACTACACTCATCGCTATACTTTATTTATAATTTTCTCAATGTATCATTTTTAGAATTAGATATAAAGACGGGTTGATATTTCTTATCAACAAACAATCAAATTGGTGATCTTATTTTATTTGAAATTTGTATTTTATAATTTTGCGCACTACAGCGGCACGTTCCATAGTGGTTCTCCAACCTCTGACGAGATCAGCTGTTTTCGAATGTGACAACACAAAAAAATATTTGTCAAAATCCTGGCTACTATGTAATTTCATATCAATGCAGATGCGACCGATCTCGATCAAATAGAATTTGCTCTTGAAGGTAAACTATTAATTTTAACACAAAAATGTTATAGGCATAAATTATTCAAAATTTCCTCTACTTTAATTTATTAATTAACTATTTTGTCAAAATTACAGAAATGGCGGCTCATTTCCAAAATCCTTGAAAAAGGCTTAGAATAAACTAAAAGGCTAAACTATTAATTTTACCAAAAAATGTCATAGGCATAAATTATTCAAAATTTCCTCTGCTTTAATTTATTATTTAACTATTTTGACGAAATTACAGAAATGGCGGCTGATTTCTAAAATCCTTGAAAAAGGCTTGGAGTAAACACCCAGTTCCTTTGGACCCTTTTGAACCAAAAGCTTTTCAACTCTAAGTTTGGTCATGAAACTTCTAAATATGAAGTTCCGTGCCGATACCTTTAGTAGTTTCTCCGGAAATGAATTAACAAAAATTGGGTATACACACACACACACACACACACACACACATACACACACACACACACACAGACATTTTTTTGTACCTTGGTCAAAAATGTTCAGGGGACCCATAAAGACCTATTTCCGCTAAAATCTCAAAATTTTTTTTCGTCACGATTACAATACTTTACATACTGCGTATGATAAAGTAAAAACAATATATTTTTTATATAAATTAATGCGACAAATTATATTTTTTTGCGGGAAACAAATTTTTTTAGTTTAGCCACATATTCATCAACTTTAAATAAACTTGAAGGTTTGATTTTGCAAAAAAGTCGTGTAGCTCGTGCATTCGAGTGCATTTAGATGACTTTAGATGAAACGTTGACAATTTCTCCATACATATTTCAGACTGGACTGAAAAAATATCTGACGAGAACAGCATCCACGTCCGCATATGGTGAAATATTGTCACTGGGGCGAAAATTAATGCCGACCGTGCTCCTCAATATTTATCAGAAGCAGTGGGGAGGCCGAAGAACAAGGTCCGAACTCGCGTACATCTAACATTACACATCGGGGCAACGTGAAGAGCCATAACAGTTATAACCGTCCGGCATTCTATTCCGCCACACCAGCGAACCTCTACCTCCATCCACCATCCACTTTCATGCATTATTTATGGTGATACTTTCGTACCGGTCGGCGGTCACCATTTAACCTTCCCCTGGCGCTTGCTTTATGCAAAATGGACAATAAAATAATTTCCGACGTCAGGGTTCAGAGGTAAAACAAACATGCGATCGCTTCCCCCATCAACTCTGTGTGATTGGTGGTAAACTCTTTCGGTTCATCCTATGCTTTCTGGTCGAAATATTGCGCACGTAGCTGTTGGTTTTATACTGTTTATGTCGCGACTTCATGTGGAGACGGGATACTTTTCACGATTGTGGAGTTGAATTTTATACGTAATGGTTCTAAAGAGGATACAGTTTTGAATTACTCGTTTCTTAGTATATGAGATGGTATGTTTGCAAGAAAACAAGAACGATTCAAACACGTGGTAGTACATGGTAGTCCATATTCTCATTCATTGAAATATATACGTCCTGCATAACATAATAGTCATAGTGTTTAAATAGGAAAATGTAAATGGTACAGTCCGAGACTGAGATAGATTTGGTCAACGAATTAAAAGTACGCGGGCAAGATGGCTACCAACAGCCCAATAGCAACCAAACATAACCTAACAAACGTCCGGTATATGTGGCCGCCCATCATGCGTTGTACGTGTTAATTTAAAATTCCCGCCATGCTTAGTGAACGATTTAAAACCCACAAGTCCTCAAGGTCATCAAATTGTGGACCCCACTACATCAAAGGAACCGACCTGAAGCGTCGCGTCTTTATATTCTTTTGTCTTTGCCTGAACGAAGAACAAAATGTTATATAATTGTGCTCAGAAGAAGGATGTCTAGAAACCAAGTGCACCATCAGCCCATTTTGCAAAGATTTGTATTGGAATTCTCTAATTCGCTCTGTTAAGTCAACCTATCGTTAAGATTTATTTATATTCGTATTTGTAGATTTCGATTTAGTTGTCGAGTCTCAACAACATATTCATGTTCTCAAAAGCCATACTGCCCCGTGACTAGTATAACGCAGTATAGAAAAGCTCAATCTAACTCGGGTGTCGTTCATGTTTGGTTGAACCACACTAGATCGTTATGTACTGTAACCATACTACATGAGCAAACAAAGCTACCCTTGTATTCCTATTTCTCTTCCTATACACGAGTAGCTGGTGTAAGCGAAAGCTCAGGTAATGACGTCACATACCGCGCTGTGTTCTGTATGGAGGTGGTGAATAAAGACGCTTTTTGACATCCTACTAGTGGCTTCTTGCTTCAAAAGTGATATACAGTATACACCATCAACGGTGATAGTATTATAATATTGTGACGAAAGTATAGTACATTACATTATATAATTTAGGGCAGGTCATTTAACCCGTCCGTCCGGCAGACAATTGCTTAGTCAGAAATGCAGGCGTCAGGCTTTTTGATATAGAACAAAGGAAATTCCTTGTGGCACGAGTACAAAGCGTGCACATTAACATTTACTTATATCAAAAAGCCGTGTGCAACCAAAAATCCAAACTCAGGATTTTTGGGGGCCTAAATCAGGTCATGACGTCTTGACAAATTCATATAAAAGCCACGGCACGGGATGGGTAGGGGATCAATCAGTAATTTGCAGCACCTGAGTATAGTATACGCTCAACGATCGTGTTTCACGGTCGCCAGTCAGCTGTGAGATTGGAATTCCGTGTGATCAGCAATACACGACCTATGTAGACAACACTGCGACGTTTATTTACATCTCCATCCTGACCTAGAGCCGTCCCCCATTAAGAGCTACGTAACATGGTGGAGGCGCAAAATGGTCCCAAAGAAGATCGGGAACGGCTCATTTTCGTCAGGGTGGGAACATCTAAAAACATCCTGCGCGACGAAGAGGAAGCATGTCTGAAGCTCGGAGAGAAGGCGAATTGTGTTGGGGGTCAATCAGCAGAGAGATTTTGCAATGTTTCTCACTCCCCCAGTGAGAAATATGTTGTTCCAAGGACAGCTTAACAACCGCATGGAGTCAAATAACGTTCAACTCTTCGTCTTAGAAATAAGTTAGTACCTAGTGTTTATTTCTTTTAGTTTAGTTGTTTGAGGTTGATGCCACCGCTGTAAGGAAGAATATGCATTTTCCCGTTCTCTCTTCCATGGATGAAGCTGGCTGGTAATTAAACGGATGGTGGTCAGCTCCAAGAAGTAGTCGCGAGCTCGAAGCAGTCGAGACATGACGAACCGGGGTACCATACCAGCATAATAGAGTTATATGCGAGTTTTGGGGTTGCCGATACCGCCAGAGGAAGCTGGCGATGTAGACTGGAGGGGATTTGGCGCTACGGATTCTACCGAACCACCCCGCACGGGACAAGAGATGTCTCGACCAGTCTGAGAAGAAACAAACAAGTCGATTAGAGAGGAACGGTCCTATGGATTCTTATTAGTCTATATTTACGAGCGAGACACCCGACACCTGTACGAGAAGGCAGCGACCTGCCTTCTCAGCTGTTTTCTTAGCCTGTTGTGTCGACAATTATACAGTATGTAAAACCAGTGTGAGTTTTATTTACATCCACCCTGGCCTGGGCCATCCCAATCAAGAGCTACGTAACAATATTATTCGGGGATCCATTTCTCTAGCATAGACCAGCTCAAAAACGGGTTTTGGCTTTGGTCAAAATATATATTGTGGCATGATTAAGAAACGGAAATTTGAATTTGATCTGACAATAGCTGTTGCTTAACTTAATTTCTAAATTTTCAACAAGATTTGCGAGACCAATATATTCGCATTCGACATTAATTAATTAGACATTAACTGTAATCTAACAGTGATGATCCCATCACTGCCATTGTCATAGCCCGCTCATTCATATCTTTTTGGCTTTTTGATTATATATTATGTCGCCAATGGCAATATATTCGCATCGAGGATTATCGCGAGTACTATGAACTAAAAATCTACCGAAATCGGGATTAAGACAATCTACTGAAAGGAGTAAAATAAGAAAATGGAGTAAAATTTATTAGAACTCGGATGAAGACGAAATTAAATAAGAGGGACTTGAAGAAAGGGTTATGTTATATCATGTTTGTTGCTGTGTTGGTCGCTTGGCTTACCTGCCTTTCGAATTATGTCAACTAGTTTCGATTTTTTGTAATTTCCCGCTATACATGTAGTTATTCGCCTCATATAAGTCTATGAAGTAAAGCCGGTGGCCTCGTGTGCTGTCATGATGCGACGTGCACGTTAAAGAACTCTTACCGGAGGTTGGAGTTCCTTCAGTTCGACAAAATTCCTGGGTGTGTGTAGCCTGTCCTCAGCTTCGGTGAGTGGCCTAAGTTGCGGTAATAGACCGACAAAAAATAAACAAGTATTAAAAAGTCTACGGTGCATCGAAGTGGCAATTGTACTATTTTTGTAGGTTGTAGTCGTACACAGTTAGCATATGGATATCATGGATATCTCTAAGTAATCCGCACATATTGTGCTGGGGATCTTCAGTTGGTCAACTTAAGATCTCCTGATTTAGATTTGTTTTCTGCCTTTCTGTAAGACAAAACCAACCTACCTAATCGCGTGTCCATATGTGTGGGCTAGTAATGTTTATTGGTGTTGATATTTTATGACCAGCGTATCACAACTAGCGTATCACGCGTCAACACTGCCAACGTTGGTTGAGTGGGGCAGCCTATTATTGTGGGACTGCCGACTGGTGGGAGAGACGGTGTGGTCAGGTCAGTCTGGTTTTGCGTTTCGGAGCACATGCACGCAACGGCAGAACTATCATAGATCTAACAACGCTTCATAACATTCATATCTTTGCTATCGCGATGTACCCTCCGCTAGAACAGCTTCAGATCATCAAGTGGTATTACGGTGGCAGTTCGGCGCAACAGTGCGTGGATTTGTTTGCAAAAGAACGACGGGATGTACTAATCTGCGTTTCTGTAGTACTGGACGTCGGACGATAAGAAATCCACTCGAGGTATTGGCGAGGAATTGGGTATTGGTAACAAAACCGTTGCTAAGGCTCTGAAGAAGGGTGATTTCCGGTGTTATAAGTACTCAAAGACTCGGGAAACCTTCGCAGAGGACAGTATTCGTGGAATGGAGTTTTGTGAAACTGTAATGGAAAAGGCGAACGCCGATGAAAATTTTATACAAAATATTATTTTTACTGATGAATCGACTTTTCCGTTACATGGTAAGCATAATCCTTCCATTATTCGGTATTGGGCCCAAGAAAATCAGCACCGAAGGTATGCTTACCGTTCTCACTATCCCGAAAAACTAAATGTTTGGGCTGGTATTCTAGGCAATCATTTAGTTTGTCCATTCTTTATCGATGGATCTCTTAACGCCCAGAAGTACCTTACTTTGCTGCAAGAGCAAGTACGTCCCGCCATTTATAATCTTCCCGGAGTAGATCAGGATGATGTTTGGTTTCAGCAAGACAGCTGTCCTGCTCATAACGCGGCCAGGGTGCGAGAGTTTTTAACAACCGAATTTCCTCATCGGCTTATGAGTGGGACAGGCGACATTCATTGGCCACAAGATCACCTGATCTGTCTCCGAACGATTGTTCTTGTGGGGTTATCTTAAAAATACCATTTATGTTGATGAAGTCAATAGGGCACATAATTTACAAGAGTTGAGAGCAAAAATTACAGAAGCTGCCAACACTGTAACAGCCAAAACGCTCTCTGGCATGAGGGACAACCTCCAAACTGTTTAGATAGTTTTGCAGCGCAAGGTGTAATCTTTGAGCCCGAGTTAAAATAATGTTTATTTAATTGTTTATTCGTAGTAGAATATTAGTTAATTTATATATTTTTTTGAGGATAGCGTTTTTATTTTTGCACATTATTTTCTGACAATAAAAGAGAATTTAAAAATTACGTATGCACCATGTACGTGCATTTTAAAAAAAGCACAAAAGCGAGCGCAAACAGTCCTGCGAACAACAAACTACTAGCTACTAGCACACGAAGCGCGCACCGGGGAACCGCTTAGCCGCTGACTAATACGGCTGGTGGGGAGAGCGATGTTGTCGTTCTTCCGTAAATGCTACGCCTAGCGTTCGGGGAAACGTACGGTAGGTCCACGTTTCGAAGAGAATTTAGGTGGAACTTGCAAAGCAAATATTTTAGCTAGATGCAAAAAAAAACTGCACGAGGTCAGAGATTTGATAGAAGTAGGCGTAAGGTTAACATCCTAACCCATTATGATTTGATTTCCTTATCTCTGTTTATCACATAACATCGAACAGTTGTGACAAATTTATCTAATCCATAAGAATATTTGTTATGGGAAAGCATGGTAATGTTTAAGCCTTAACAGGATCAGGTACTTGATACTGCAATCTAACAAAATGGTTCGCTCATTACCAGAAGCTAATATGTATTCAACTTAATTACTCAGCCGGACTAATAACATAAATAACAAACTACCGAACGACGCGACGGACGCCGGATGTTGCTAAAAGTTGTTTGAACGATCAATGATGCCAGGTTGGCGTGGATGGTAGACCTTTTTCTCTCTTCGTGCTGCAACTTTAATTTATTCATCTTTAATTATTCGCTAAATCGGCCGCGATTTTATTGATGCAAATCGCCGCACGCACATTTATAAATCGGCACAACACCAATTATCTGATTATTAAACGTGGCCGGGCCCCTGGTAATTTCATTTGCATGCATAAAAGATTAATGGCGGAAAGCAATACAGAGACCGCCGAGGACCGTTCTTCGCCTTCAGTCTGTCCTCGTCCGTTCCACTGGGACGGTCGTCTCCGGACCGATTTAATGGCATGCTATGCGATCCAATCCTCAAATTAAATATACGCAATCATTTCTTCATTGATACAGCAGCAGCAGGGGCAACTTCAGCGAATAAGCAGATGCACGCATCCAATTAGTTTTACACTTGTACCACTCGCGTATGAAATTACAGATATAAGCGGCCCGATGAGACCACTCTCGAAATCCATTAACTCTTAATTATATAATTGGAAAACACGGAGGACTTATCGCTGCTAATAAGCTGCAATCTCATTAAAATTCCGTATAAATTAAACTAATTTAGTGGACTATAAATTGCTTCATCTTATTTGGACTTGTGAAGCAGAGATCTACATGCAATCCTAGTGCAAAATAATTACACTTTGGTATTAATGCTGAACAGTAGGTATTCAATTTGCGTGATGTATTGCTCATTGTTATTTATTGTTTATTGCTATTATTCTTCTAAATGTAGAAACAACTGACGCCGGCAACTTTTTCTTGATAGACTACCAAAGGGTGTATTATATAACACAGTAACTTGTTCGAAGTGTTTAGTTCTTTTCAGTCTTCTCACTGTATTTTGATTACCATCTGCGAAATTGGCGTCTGTCACATTTTTTAGCTGTGATAAGGCGTTTGTATATAATAGATAAACTATTGGTCCCAAGACACCACCTTGAGGCACCCCTGCAAATATCTTTGGAATTTATGGGGAGAATGAAGTTATCGGGGTAGAAATGGGTGAATATTTAAATTTTTGTCTGGGAAATTTCAGATTTTCTTAAAAATAGTTAAAAATAGCCCTTAAATACTTTGTCTGAAAAGTGTTCATAGCAACAAACTTTCAGAATTTTCGATAAAAGTACAAAGTACAAATTTACTATGAGACCTTTGTGTGGTTTCTAGTTAATTTAGTTCAGTTAGTATACATTTGCAAAAAGAACTAAAATCATGTTTTTTACAATTTGATCTGATTACTTTACCATACTTAGTATGACAAAGTATTGTAATCGTACCCAAAAAAGTTTTGAGATTTTAGCAGAAATATGTCCTTTTGGATCCCCTGAATATTTCTGACCAAGGTACAAACAAATTTCTTCTGTGTGTGTGTGGTTATTGTGTGTATGTGTGTGAGTACCTGTTTTTGTGACAACGATTCCGGATAAACTACTTAAAGGTATCGGGACGAAACTTCAAATTTAGTAGTTTCACGACCAAAGTTAAAGCTGAAAATCTTTTTCTTCAAAAGGGTCCTTTGCAAATGATCCGCCGTTTCTGTAATTTCATCAAAATAGTGGAATAATAAATTAAAATAGACGAATTTCTGAATAATTTATGTCTACGACATGTTTTGGCAAAGTCAATAGTTTAATTGCGTGAGCATTTTCTATTTCATCGCGTCAGCCAGGATTTGATAGATATTTTGATTCTATAGACAGTATTGGCAAAACATCACAATTTGACACTGTTCGAGTCTGCTAAATAGTATGATGAAGAAATGTGTCACACCAGATTTTTTTTTAAACCTAAGTGTGTGAAATCTGAACACTTCGTATTCGTCCGCACGGTAAATAATTCTATCCAAAACGTATTTTTATATTCCATTTCAAACGCCAAATTCCCCTGAGTTATTTCTGGGTAAGTCATTTTCTGTGGTAAGGAGATAAAATATTTCTGCTCTGGTTAAGACAATTAAAAGCTACAGAAGATTGAAGAAATTGAGTTTACCAAAAAAATGGGAATTTGAATAATTACAAATTAACGTGTTCGCGAATTTTCCAAAATAACAAACCGCCTCAGAGTTTTTGCATATTTCCAACGTTTACGTGGTCACTGTATGCTAAAAACAAAACCTTCAAAACACTATCTGATTACGAAAACCCAACTCTAGCTAGATAATTTGGAGAGGAAAGTAGTTCCCTGCGGCAAACAATTTCTAGAGATGTGTCCACAAACTGCTTCCCAAAATGCTATCGTAAAGCTTCTAAAATAAAATGAAGATGAATACACAAACGCGACATTTTCAAGAAATATCATGTTTGCAGATAGGATGTATTGTTTTAAGGGGCAGAATATTGACAGATACGAACAAAATTACTTAATTTGAGACCTCAGGAAAATCACGAGAAGTGATTTTCCATAGAAACGCCATTATTCACCATAGAAACAGTGTCTCAAGAACATAATATGATATCTAGGCCTACACCCAGCAGATAGCAAAAAATTGCTGAAAAGAAGATGAGACTTTTAGTTTCGTGAATTTTTGATATAAAAGACTATTTCAGATTCTGCCTACTCGACTAAAGTTTAGGCCAGGGTATAGCCGAGGTCTCAATGGAATTCGTACAACTTTTTGACAAACCCACGTAGATCATCCTAGATATTCCATTCGATTTGCGAGCGCCTGTTATTGGTTTGCGCGAGGTTCGTTTCGCGTTTCGGCCGCTGAATTAACTCATTACGCCGGATGACAGCTCATTTATAAACGTTCATAATTGATATTTTAATTGAAATAATCTTAATGATGCAATTACCGAGAACCGTCCGAAAAATTCGCAGTGACGTTTTGATACGCGCAGATTAATCGGGCAATATTTGCGAGAGTTAATTGAATCTGCCGCGCCCATCCCCGCCCGCCGCCGCCGCCCCCCATGGCGGGCGGACGCCAGCCGCCGTCGTTTTTGTTTCATTACTTCGTTTGTTTTTAATGGCGCGCCGTAATAAGTTGCGCCATTGTTTTATTCGGTTATAATTCGTTCGTTCGGCCATTCTCCCCGATATTAATTTATCTGGCGGATGCCGATCGACGATAAAATTTCTGGTTTATTTTTTGATTGCGGATCAATATTAACAATTTTTGAATTTTAATTAAAATTTAATAAAATTTCTAAATGGCAGCATAATTTACAAACCCGTGAGTTGATGTTGCTTTAGGTCCGTTCCAACTAGGGTTTGCACAAAACCGACTTTTGAAAAGAAAACGGTTTTGAATTTTAAATTTACTAAACAACGGTTCAAACCCAGTTTTCGAATTTTTGCAGGAGAAATCAATAAAATGTACCCACTCGATGCAAAATATACCTATTTAAACAAACAAAATTCAGAATTCAGAATTTATTTATTTATTTCTTCTATTTATTTTATTTTTTTATTGTTATTACTTTTAATAGTTCTAAAAATATAGCGAAATACGTTTGGGTTGCTACATACAACTACATATTTATTTTTATTGTTGTATTTTATAAACAATTTCGCATTGTTTCACGTGTATTTTCCTTTTCTTTTCTTTCTATATTTCAAAAGACTGAATGTATCTAAGAATTGGATAAACAGACGAATAGGTTTATTAAAATATATTACTCAGAATAACAGCAATAAAAATCTATCAAGAAGTATATTTATTGAAATCAGTTTTCATACAACATATTATGGAATCTACAATGGTCTACACACAGACAAAATGGCAATGTTTTATTAAAAACCTCATTATTTTTACATATTAATTGTAATTGTAAACTGTTATCTAAAACTGGTACGATTTGTAATATAAAAACCGTGTTGGAGCAAACAAAGCTATGGATTATTTTCATCCTTATTCTGGATTTGTTGGGTAGTTTCAAAGTTACATATATCATGAAAAAGTCGAAACTGTAAGATAATTCTTATAAGTAATACGGATTAAATTCAATACCCTGAAGAAACCCTACAATTGAGTAAGATAAAATCTGATATGCACTAGCTTAGGAAGCCATACGTACTGACAAACTTAATTAAACGTATTGCGCCGAAATTGTACCTTCTACAATGCGATTGCCAGGGAAAATCTACTTTATTTTCATTAGTTGCAATTGTACACAGAATACACAAAACATAAAATAAATATGTTTATAAAATTGTGATTCATTTATAGGTACTTTTTCAGTATTACAGAATGGACCATGTTAGCCACAAACGACCAACATTTGAAAGAAGTAATCTTTAAAGAATAAATGTAAAGAATGGTTCTTTTGTATGATAAGTATGATAACGAAAATTACCTGAAAAAATTTACTCTTTTCTTTTATTTTACAAAAAGTAGCTCTAATTGAATCGCCCAACCTACGAGGATTTCATAATATTTATATGCTGTGTTCTAGAACTACCAAGAACGTCGCTAACTTCAACGTAATTTCTATTTGATTTCGATCTAAAAGCTTGCGGTGATATGAAAATTGCGTGCAAGGTGTTACAAATAATTACAAGCGTATGGAAATTTTATCAATAAAATGCGTTGAATGATCTTACACCGTATATGGAGCATTTATTGGTGATAATTTCCTGATTCTGACGTCGCGCCATTGGAAGGAATTTCTATTTACATGTCCAACGGCATTTCCAATACGACTTTATCTGTAAATAAAATAAATAAAAAATCTGATGTGGCCAGGCACATGACTTTATCATACGATATATAAAATTAATTGTTTAGCTGCGTGAGATTCTATTTGATCGAGATCGATCGTGTCTGCATTAAAATAAAATATAATTAGTTAGCCAGGATTTAACAGATATATCGATTCTCTTGACAGTAGGTACTGCCAAAATATCATCGTTTTACACCACCTACTGTCATTAGAATGAAAATATCTGTCAAATCCTGGCTAACAAGTTTTATATTAATGCAGACACGACTGATCTCGATCAAATAGAATTTGCTCATGCACCAAAACTATTAACTTTACCAAAAAAATTACATAGTTATAAATTATACAAAATGTCCTTTACTTTAGTTTATTATTTAACTATTTGAACGAAATTACAAATAATTACGGCTCATTTGCAAAATCGTTGAAAAATGCTTAGAGTACACATCCAAGTGTGGCCATGAAATTTTTAAATATGTAGTTTCGTCCCGATATCTTTAGTAGTTTCCTCGAAATCGTCGCCACAAAAAAAAATGGGTGCACACACACAGATACACAGACACACACACATACACACATATTACCCACACACGCATTTTTTGTACCTTAGTAAAAAAATCTGATGTGGCCAGGCACATGACTTTATCATACAATATATAAAATTAATAGTTTAGCTGCATGAGAATCTATTTGACTGAGATAAATCGTGTCTGCATTAAAATTAAACTAGTTAGCCATGATTTGACAGATATTTTGATAGTCAATAGTATCAATCGAAGGTATTGTCAAAGCATCAGCATTCGACACTACCTACTGTCATCAGAATAATAGTTGTTTATCTCACGTACGGAATAGCACAACGAGCGGTGATGCGGCGCGTCACCGATGGCGGAGCGTCGTCGTCGCATGTGAGCGAGTCGCGCTATGTAGTTTTCGGCAGGAGTGACATCAACGTTTTTTGTATTGCTTTTTGAGAAATACGTGTTTTAAAAAAAATTCTAAAATGGTTATTTTTCAGTATAGAAAATGTTAGGTTGATACCACTACGAAATGTCAAGTTTAAAAAGCTAATTCAAATTCTGACAGATTTATATTCGTTCATGACACTGTAGATGACGTTCCATAGCGGTTCTCCGAGTGTGACAGCGTGGTGACAGCCACAGACATTTCTGTGGTGAGAGCACAAAACAAATATTTGTCAAAATCCTGGCTACTATGTAGTTTCATATCAATGCAGATGCGACCGATCTCGATCAAATAGAATTTGCTCTTGCAGCTAAACTATTAATGTTACCAAAAATGGCATAGGCATAAATTATTCAAAATTTCCTCTACTTTAATTAACTTTTTTTTATTAATTATTATTATTTTTTTATTAATTAACTATTTTATCGAAATTACAGAAATGGCGGCTCATTTCCAAAATCCTTCAAAAAGGCTTAGAATAAACTACCAGTTCCTTTGGACCCTTGTGAACCAAAGCCTTTTCAGCTCTAAGTTAGGTCATGAAACTACTAAATATGAACTTTCGTCCCGATACCTTCAGTAGTTTCGCCGGAATCATCGCCACAAAAATCGTTTACACACACACATACATACACACACACACACACACAGACATTTTTTGTACCTTGGTCAAAAATGTTCAGGGGACCCAAAAAGACCTATTTCCGCTAAAATCTCAAATTTTTTTTTCGGCACGATTACAATACTTTACATACTGCGTATGATAAAGTAAAAATGTTCAGGGTCCCAAAAGGACATATTTCCGCTAAAACCTCAAAAAAAATTTCTGCACGATTACAATTTTTCATACTATGCATGATAAAGTAAAAATGCTGATATAGCAGAATTAGCGTTTTTTTTTAACACACACCAATGTCTTTGATCATTTTTTTTTTTCGGGAAGTTGTAAAGAAATTTATCAATCCTGTCATAATATACCTTAATAATAAAATAGATAATAATAATTTACTATGAGTAAGAACACGTTAAGTTTTGCTTATTAAAAGTTAATTATCTACCTATCGGTTTATATGTTAATATCTGGTCACGTTATCTTTAAATTAAATTATTGCTAGCAACCCTGCAAGATTGAAGTGTATTTCAAATTGCAAACGTTTGAAAAGGAAGTTATGAAAATGATACACAATATAAGTCAGATATTAAAATAAACCAAAGAAAACCAAAGAAATGTATATATGGCTTTGTAACAAAGTGCTTGAGAACTCTAAAATAGAAGAAAAAAAGTAAAACTTTACCAAAATTGTTATTAAGTTCCCTTAATTGTGCAGCTGCGAGCATGTGATTTTTATATTCATGTTTTTTTTCTTTTCTGTGCGGCGGGTGATTACCAGGTTCCATCCATTGGCATGCCCTGTGTTCAAACCCCAGGTTCGCCATTGAGGTATTGGTAACACTAAAAAGAACATGTTTTCACCTAACAATAAATAAACATAGGAACGACTAGTGCTGCTAAATAAACTGCCACTGACTAGTGTTTAGGCCGTTATGTTGATTTTGAAGAGTTGGCAACACGCCTGAAATTTGTCATTAGAATCTTCTTTTCTTTTTAAAAATGTGAGTTACGTACCTGTTTGGGTTGGGTTTGATTGTAAAGGCCAACTAGATGAGTTTTTCCCTATTTCTTCAATAGGGACATTTAACTTCAAAAGACATTTAACTTTTAAAATCTTTTACAGTGTGGCCTGTTTATTGACACACTCTGCATGTCAAAACGTCTTCTTGCCCCCGTAGGGCTCTTAGGCGGGACAATGATGTTGTCTAATACAAATGAAAGGATGAACAATATTTTTCTGGCTCTATTTGAGGTTCTCTGCATTATTTAGATGTAGGAAAAAACTGCCGTTGATCCTTGAGAAAATCTCTGGAGATCTTTGCTACTATCAAATCCCCCTCTCGACAACGGTTGAAAAGGTTTTCTTTCTATTTCTACTCCTCTGTTCAATAGTCCATTTCTGTTTTATAGTCTATTTACCCTCTTAAATCGCATGTGACGCGTAAAACGCGTTGCTAAGCAGATACGTACTAGTAACACAACAGTCTGTTTACGGTGCCCACAAGCGGCCGTAATAATATACAAAGGTTGGAAATTAGCCGGCCTTAGGGTCCTTCACCTCGCCTATGCAAACGCGAATCGTCCGCGTAACTCATAGAAGACACTTTGTAGGTGTCGCACGTGAATATCCCGCTGAGTTGACAGTCTAGATAAATTGAAACGGCGACTTAAACTTGCACGAATAGGCAATAAAGGTTCCGCTCACTCAACGGGCCGTACTCTCTCCTCCGCGGCAACATTAGGTCTACGTAGTATGTACGTACCGCTTTGATTTATTGATGATACTCCATGGGATCCGATACAGAAACAGCGCGACATCGAGAATCTGCGAGAACGCGGTACTGTGGTAATAATTGGATACCTAGATCCTTATAATATAAGCCGCAGTGTACTGTAGTCTGCGGCTTGAGTTCACAAACCCGAATCGTCAATAATCGTCTACACCTGTGGCTCCAAAGGTAGGCGATATCGCCCCCTTGGGGGCGTTTAGCCAATCCAGATCAAAGAAAGGCACGAGAAGGTAGCAACTAAGGTGCGTGAAGTTGGCCGCCCATCATTGGAATTTTCGACTTTTTATTAACCCTTCGTTTGGCCATTTGTTTGACCATGTTTGACCATCTTTTTATTTTGTTTGACAACCCACCGTTTACGAGTTATTTACATTTTAAACATGGAGGGCCAACTTCATGGTAGCCCGCCATTATTGGAATTTACAAGCCTTTATTACGCCATAGTTCGACCATATTTTTTTTTTTTCGTTTGACCACCATCTCCGTTTTGGAGATATAGGCATTTTTAAAATAGGTACTACCGTGAAGCTGGCCCCCCATCATTGGAATTTTGAAGTATTTATTACACCATCGTTTGACCATTTGTTTGGCCATGTTTGACCATATTTATTTTTCGTTTGACCACCCTCCGTTTTGGAGATATAGGCATTTTCGCCGTTACCTTTGAAACACGTAATTACGATTTATCATAGGAAACAGTTAAATATTTGCAATGACTTTTGGCCATTTTCCGCAATCAATGACCATGATTGACCATGTTTTTGAATTTCGGAAATTGCTACCAATTTTGCATAAGACCGCTGTTTCAATGGTAGCCGTCAAAATCATTTTGGCGGTCGTAATTCAAAATTAGTAGGGGTTTTGAAAATTCCAAAGTCCAAGTCAGTCAAGGTCGTTCGATTACAGAAAATGGTCAAACGTTACAATTGTGAATATTCAAGTATTTACTATTATAAATCACAATTGCGAACATATTTTAGTTAAAGTCATCGGCAAAATCACTTTCTCGGCTGTAATTCAAAATTGGTAGCGACTTAAAAAAATCGAAAACATGGCCAATCATACTTTTTCGATTACGGAAAATGGTCAAACGTAAAAATTCCAGAAAATCAAGTACATTTTACAAGCAGGAATGAGATATTAAAACCAAGCATGAGCGTAGACTTGAGGTGTCAATATCTCAAAAATCGAAGGTGGTCAAACGAAATAAAAATATGGTAAAACATTGTCAAAGAAATGGTCAAACGATGGTGTAATAAAAACTTCATAATTCCAAGGATGGGGGGCCAGCTTCACGGTAGTCCCTATTTTAACAATGCCTACATCTCCAAAACGGAGGGTGGTAAAATGACAAAAAATATGGTCAAACATATGCTCAACCGATGGCGTAATGAAGTCTTGTAAAGTCGAATAATGGGGGGCTACCGTGAAGTTGGCCCCATGTTGAAAATGTAAATAACTCGTAAACGGTGGGTGGTCAAACGAAATAAAAAAGATGGTCAAACATGGTCAAACGATGGTGTAATAAAAAGTTCAAAATTCCAATGATGGGGGGCCACGTACCTACATTTTAAAATCGAAAAAACTGCCTAATATTATAATGTTAAATATTAAATCCCTGTGGTGGATGAGTTTCTTCGAATCATACTGTATAAACGAGTACCTTTATTAACAAGAAAATTACCTTCAGCAATAATGCAGTGCAACGAAGAATAGAACTGGTAGGGTCCTATCGCGTTTACTAATGCGCTCATGAAAAAGTAAGTGCTAAATTTATTAGCTGTGCATTGTGTGTTGCATCGACAACATTTAGTGGCAAAAACAGTATTTAATCAAATTGAAACCGTGTCGTCAACAATAGATTGTCTGGACAGCTTTGCAGATAAAACTCGATCCTTTGTTACTCCATACTAAAGTTTGTTTAATTGTACAACTCGTTTTTTTCTGAGAAAGAATATTTGCTACGAGATAACTTATTGAAATAGAAGTAACAATGCTTATGTAACAGATATGTTTAACTAAATTAGGGCTGTTATTTTCACCTACCAAGAGAGTCCCAAATAGATTAGTGTTTCCAGATGGGCCAAATTATTTTAATTTCTCGAAAACAAGTTACTCTATGTTCTATAAATAGCTTTGGGTGTCCCAAAAGGTTCATAACCACTGTCAGAATGTAGAAGATGCTCAAGATTGCTCAAGACTAAATTATAGTTTTTTCAATTATATTGGAAACTTAAAAAAATTATTTTGAATGTAATAAAATATTCAAATTTAACTGAAAATGTTTAACGACATATTTTGTCAAAGTAATATTATAGGTTAATAATATGGTGACATACCTGCGGGATGTAAATTTTAAATAAATCAAAAATTACTGGCGCAACCTGGATTTGAACCAAGGACGTTTGCGTTTCTTTTTTTTCTGCAGTAGCTCAGATGGGAGAGCATTGTGCTAGAAATGCAAAGGTCCCTGGTTCATATCCAGGCTGTGGCTGTAATTTTTGATTTATTTAAAATTTCCATCCCGCCTGTATGACACGATATTAACCTATTCAAATTTAATGTCTGAGCATTAAGTTTTACACACAAAAAACGACATTTAAAATTTAATGGTCAAATACCAGAATGTGGCACTTATGTGCTTAATGTTTATTATATTTGTTACTTTACTATTTTACTGTTGGGCAACATTGAATTTTTTGTTCTGCGACCATCCTGTCTGTGACACTGAAAACTCGCAAGTTTTTGGGGCACAATATATTTTGAATATAATATAACTTGATTTTGTGTTTTGTATACAGGGAGTCACATTTTATGACAAAAAAAAACAAAAAAAGGAGCATGAGGCAAAAGGAGATTAAAACACTTTTTATGAAATGTTATATGTTTTGGGTAATTCTTACTTAATAAAATTGATAATCAGGGGCATCTATATATATATTCTTACATAATGCCGGTATGTCGCCAATATGGCAAATGGCAAACATTTGTCATTCATGGTAGTTCCTTCCCTTAGCTTTATCCAACTTCGTGTATTCACCATGTGGTTGCTTCGCGTAGCTCTATCCAACTTCATGTATTCACTTCGCTTTCCCAAGTAACTGCTCTTAATGTCTGTAAATATTGGATGTAAATCCAGCTCACATGTTTAGGAAATTTATGCTTTTCTGCTTTTCTGCTTGGCAGTAAGAAATACCACTAAACACACTTGTCACATGGGTTCCCTCTCCATATCTTCAAGGTATACGTTCTCATTTCAGTTTTGTCACCTCAAAAACACAAATGGCAAAAAACACGATGCAATAAAAATATAATTTTATATTATAGAATTATGTAAGTGCGGATAAATGAAAATCTGAAGTGCCTGAACCCTGCAATTGAACGCGTTATTCAGAAATCGTCAAATATTGCTAAGTTTTTATGAGATTTAGACATTCTAAGTATTTTTTTTGATGTGCGATACTGTCACGTTAAATATGGACTACTTAATTATATTTGGGGCTACTCGCTTGACTAGCTAAATACCAATTGCGGAGGTACTTACCACTTACCTTTAATATATTAGTATAACGCCTCACAGCCACTGGAATGCAATTGGGTTGTGAAGTAACACCATAAAGCTCTTATATTCTACATATTTATTTGGAACCACCTGTCCCCTTAAGCTGCTACATTACGAGTCCACTATTCTACCTTTAGCACAGCGCTCGCTGGCTTCTCCCATCCGGTCGTTTTGTCATGTATTGCATTTCTAAAAATGCATACATGCAAAGCAATATGCGGATTGACCAGCAAACGCTCCATTAAAGCGTAAACGATAACTTTTCGTGGCAATACAATGACTGAGTGAAACGTCATGGTTATGATATTCGTATTATACGAACAAAAAACATTTCCAAAGCCTGTCATGCCTTCTGTAACAAGAAAGTGTTGGGTATATTAAATTTGTTGAATATTTATTCCTGAAAAGTAGTTTCTTAGTTGAATCATCAAGAGTTGAAACCTGAGACCACTGTTTTGGAGAAGGGACAGTAAGTGGTTTTCAAAATAGTCAAATGTCCAGCGAGTTTCCAGAAAAATAAACTATAAACGGCTGTAAGACTGCTTCATCAAAATCAAAATTAACACGTTTTATTATTAGTATTCAGTATTCACATTAAAGGACCCATGAAATGAATGTTTTTAACAGATCATCCCCTCACAATTGATAACGTTCGAGTTGTACATCCTCAACCAATTTACACCATTGTCGATTGTCAGTCAAATAAAACCGGGCATTCTTCCAGTTCGCTCCTATGGTGGCATTCAAACGGATTTTGATTAATGCATTAAGCGCAAGTTGACGGCCGCTATATACAACCGCAGCCAGTGAATGAGTTCTCCCGACATTCGACTCTGTGCAGAGTGCTACCGGATAGGCAGCAGTGGCGGCATACGGCGGCAATCTACATTGTGACAGGACCGCCTTTCCGTGGTCGTCGGCGGTCGGATGTGAATGGGACGTTTGGACCTCGCCGAGCGGGCGTATTTTCAGGCGATCTTGTCTGTCGCGACCAGCTGATGATGAGGACAAAGCCCACCCTCTTTCTGAACGGATTACCGCCCGTCAGAGTGATATTATAATTGGCCATTTCGCCGCCCGAAGCGATATTTTTTTTTGCGGGTTGTTGTCCGAAAATGTGTGGTGGCTTTGCAATAATTCTCGTTTGGATGGCTTTTACGAATTTGTGTTAATTTGTTACATGGAGTTTTTTGTGTACTCCATGAATATATATTAAATTTGAAACCTTTGACGGGCGTTGTGTTTTTTTAGATTTGCTATGTAGCTTTGACGCTTTGGTATGGTTGTAATATCGATGTATTGTCAACACTGCTTTTCCTGTTCCTCGACTTATTGTCATCCCTACGAGAGCGTGAAATACGGACAAAATCTCTGAAATGGTTTCTTCTTCCAAATAATCGCGTTAACGTTTACTTGTAGTATCAAAATACACTAACAGTGCCCCTCCTCCCCCAAGAGTGTAACACCTTACATATTTTTAGTTTTCCTCCGATTATATTCTTTTCTCTTCACCCAAATCACCCAAATGGTTTACTTATTGATAAATAACCATCCGCCATTTTGAAATACAAAGCCCCGGAGATATAAATACAAATATAGAACATTTATGTTCAAAATAGCCCAAAAACAGTAAATGCAACGTATCATTTTAATTATCTCTTTTTATTGATGATTTTTAAGTACTATTTAACCGCATAGAATAAATACATATACATACATATAAATACCGCATATATAAAATAAACGTATTAACAACTATGTTTTAACCGTTCATAGTAGTTTATATCCAAATCTTACACACTCTACACGTTACCAATATTACACATATTAACATTCAGAAAATGACACACATGTCACCGGCTTGCTCTTATTCCGCATTTAGTCATGTCAAATATAAACAACAAACACGATCACGAGCACTTGCATATGATGTACAACCACGGAGACTGAATCATCATTATTATCTACATCCTTTCTGATACCTGCTGGATACAGGCTTCCATTAGGCTTCTACTTACGGAAGAAACGTATATGAAAGACGAAAGACAATAAATAGGTACTTTCTCAATAATAGCAATACTCAATAATACTTATATGTATACTGCAGCCCGTCCTATTGCTGGACAGAGACCTCTCCAATAAATCTCCTTTATCAAATAACAATAGTAAAACATTTTGTTATTAGTTTGTTTTTAACAGATCATCTTGGCACAATTGATAACGTTGGAGTTGTATATCCTCAACAATTTACACTATTGTCGATTCATATATATCATTCAATTTATCCCAATTTTGTATTGTTTCTCCAGAACAACCCGTTCTCAAAAACTTGCCCATCAGGTTAGGTTATAAAGTTTCTTGTTTTTTTGTGTGTGTGTGAGCGCAGATACCATTAAAATGAACAAATTTTCACGAGTGTCCACCTAAAAATACAAGGTTAAGGTTTACTTCGGTAGACAATAAAGTTGCCTGCAAAATTACGTGTTAAATTGTTATACTTTGATTATCGTAAGTGTTCTATTTAGAAAAGGCTAAAATTTAGTTGGTACGATGTTGTGTACTTGTATTCTCAATATGAATCAGGATATTAAACTCGTGTAGACTGTATTTTTGCTTACTTTATTGTCACTCGTACAAGTCAAGTCGTGCATCTTGTCTCGACTGCGGATTAGTTGAGACTCTCAATGCGACTCCTGGCGGTGGACAGTTTCCACCACTTTTACAAACTAAATAATATGTCTGCCACTAGATGGCGCTAATTACGATGTTTTGGAACATCCTACATGCATGATTAACCATGCCAATCAATCTCCTAAGGCTAATAATGTACTTTGTCTCTAACGTGGGAGACCCTATATATCAAACAATTACCGGAGATTTTGTCATCGTTTCTTACTTTAATTCCCCACTGTATACGAGTCGAAATTGTCAACGTTGGTTTGAAATATGTTTTAATAATTCAACACGAACTTAAATGGACTTTTTTTCTAATTTTCAATGATGTACCATCGTAAAGAAAGAAGCTAAGTGGTCTCTCTCATCGATGAACTGCATGACAATCACGATAGTTCACCACTCTTCAAAATGATCTCTATGTTTCTGTGATGGACGCTTTTCTCACAAACCATTCGTTAGCCAAAATGCAGATAACATGCCGGTCAGTGCCCAGTGAACACTAAATGCTCAACGCCACATACCTGCTACATACCTTGTATTTCTGAACGTCGACCCTAAAACTTTAAAATTTTAATATCAAGAATATCTAAGTATTAGGACAATCAAAACCGGTTGAGTAGTTTGTGACTTATCACGTCATAAAAATGTCTTCAGTGATATTTTTCATTCGCCTCGAGTGTACAGCGAAACAAATGAAACTAATATCGAATAAGGTAATACCAGTTATGATTAAAATTTCTAGCAGTCGCAGTCAGTTTTTAATTCCGCTCTTGCGAACGCCAATCCCGACAATTAATCACATCCCTTCTCCTCAACGGCTGACGTTTCATTAGCTTTTCCGGCGCCCATTCTGCTGCTGGAGGACTGAGAGCGGCGCGCGATTTAATTAACATTTACGACTTTAAATTTTTAATAATCGAGTTACGTTTTTAGACGCGTTGATTAAGAGCTCCTTTGTTTTTCCAACATGGGACCCAGCCGCATGGCAGCGTCCCTTCACTGCACTTGATAATACGAAATGAGAACAGTAGATAGAATAGGAAGAAAACTTGACTGGCTTGGTTATAATAGGATTTTCATCTCTTTTGTGTATATTGCTTAATATTTTACCACATTATATTGCGTGATATCGAAGCTCTTTGAAAAGCTGCTTCTAAAGAGAATGAAACATATCATTGGGAGAAAGGAACTAATTCCTAATCACCAATTTGGTTTTAGAGAAAAGCATTCCACTATAGATCAAGTCCATACAATAACAGATATCATAGAAAAAGCATTAGAAAAAAAGCTTATTTGCTCAACAACATTTCTTGATGCGACACAAGCTATCGATAAGGTTTGGCACGAAGGATTCATACACAACCTATAGAGTATGCTACCTTTACAATACGTCGAGCTGCTTACATTCTTTATATGTGAGAGACTATTCAGAATAAAACAGGTCGATGTTATACTCTGAACTAAAAGAAGTAAAAGCTGGGGTACCCCAGGGTAGTGTATTGGCACCAATTCTCTATCTACTATATTCAAGTGACCTACCACAGCTGGAACATGTAACAGTCGCCACATTCGCAGATGACATGGCTGTAATGGCAGTGGGATCAACTATTGGAAAATCTACCAGGAATCTTCAACAATCTTGTAATACTATATATAAATGTACTAAAAAATGGAAGACCAAGCTCAACGTACTGAAATCTGTCCACATTATCTTCACAAACAAAAGAATCGAGGACATACCTCATGTCAAGATTAACCATGCCATAGTTCCATATGCGAACACTGCAAAGTACTTGGCTATGACTCTGGATACAAAACTAAGGTGGAAAGAACATGTTAAGAAGAAATGAGTAGAACTTGGCCTCAAATACAGAGAACTGTACTTCTGGGAAGAAACTTTCAGTTATCAGCACAGAACACACTACAAGTTCACGACCAAATACTAAAATCGATTTAGTTATACGGCATCCAGCTTTGGGGTTGCGCGAAAAACTCCAATATACAAGGAATCCAGACTTTCCAAAATAAAGTACTTAGAAATATTATTAACGCTCCTTGGTACATACGGAATAGTGACCTGAACCGTGATCTTGGTGTCCCACAAGTCATCGAAGAAATAACAAGATTCGCCACTAAGCATGAATCTCGCCTAAGCCATCACGTCAACGCAGCTACTGGACAACCAGAATCTAGTGAGAAGACTAAAAAGAACTAAACCCTTCGCACTACTGAGTCAGTGAAAAGTGTAAAAAGCCAAGCACAGTGATTGAAGTGTTAGTGCTTCTTGTTTAGGACAAAGTAAATATAAGACATCAGTGGATAGCCGTCAAGTAGAGTCAAGTACCAAATTTTTAGAATTCAGATTTAAATTGATGGTTAATCTTTTAGATTAGTTTTAATATGTTAAGCATCAGTATAAAAGAAAGTTTTGCTTCGGCAAAAGCCATATTCATCAAATTACCATTTGCCTACAACATATACATAACACATACGTCTATTATATATATATATATATATATATATATATATATATATATATATATATATATATATATATAACAACTTTTTTGGACATCATGGGTGGCTCATTTGGCTGTCACTAGATGTATATGGGTAACTGATAACCTACATGGATAGCAACGCCATCCAATGGTCGGTTATTGAAATTTAATGACGTCCAAATAAATTGCTGGCTTAAAATAAATGCATTGTTGGCCGAAATTAGTTTCAATAGCAAGAAATTAAACCCAACGGGTGAAAAGTGTTCTATTTAAATGGAGGCTCAAATAGCAGCATTGTTCTTTTAATTAAAACGTCGAGTATAGAGGCCTCGTTGAACTCGGACGATCAATTTTTCAATTAAAATTAATTGGTCCACTTTTTCGACTCGAAACTAGTTTTATTTGATTCACTTCTTTTTTCGACAAGTGCTCGACCGTGGCACCGAATTGGATCAAAAGGAATTTATTAATTCTCTTCAAAGTCTATATAATTCATCAAGTGTCTATATTGTGTTGTTTGGTGGCCGCTCTTATACTGGACATTAATATTCTACAATATAATTATTACAGTATCGTAATGTATATATTATGGTCGTGTTATTTCCAGAAAATGCATAAATTCATTTCACTCCCATTGCATCTTCCATTAATTCAGAAATTCATATTTACTTGGGGATGAAAATACGATAAGAAGCTACTAAGAAAGGCTACTCCGAATCAAAAGTCACCATTACTATCCAAGTCTTCCAATAATATTCGATGTTTATATATTTATGAATATTCATAAAATGGAAACTAAAATATATAAGTATTTCAACAACACTTGGTTGGTATGGATATTTTTTAATTCTGAACTTCGTAGTAACTTTTTACATTATTTCCATAACAAAACAAGTTACTGACAATTACATGTTTTCGATGATAAACCTAAAAAAATAATCGGCAAGCCCCGGTGTATTTGGGTAGTTCTGAACCACTTTTTTAGTATTTTGCGGTGATCAGTGTTCGGCAGTTCTACAACACCCACAAATTTGAAATCGAAATTATAAAACACAACAACAGTATCGAATGACTCCACCTCAAAAGGGGCACACTGTATAACCTAGTACATATGTGTATTTTGTAGTTATTATATCTCGTAGTTTTTATTTACTAACATAATGTCAAACGTTTAACGGTTAAAGTTTCTTCTTTGCCTAAGGGGAGTTCATTCCTGACGTTTCGATTTTATATTTCTAACCTTCTCCATAGTCAAAAGTTACTTGCCAATAATCAAAAGTTACATCAAAATACATCATAATTATTACAGTTACAGAAATATAAAAACGAAGCGTCAGCAATGACGTGAAGCTTTTTAATGTTACAGCTCCCTTTAGCAAAAAAATAGATTTTTAAGCATTATCTGGAGCGGATATAAACATTTTTGTAGTTAAACTTAACGGGCTAGTGCTATAAGGGTTAGTTCACTCATTCAAAAGTTGACTAATTCGTAAAATACAAAAGGATATATGGGGTTGCATTCGCTTTGGTACTACGTTTCAAAATGTATGAAACTTAACGTTTGTTTCTTCTAAACATAGTGTTTGTTTTAACTGAAATCTTCCTGTCGTCATTTTGTTGCTACTTAATGCTATTTTACAAATTATCCTTAGTTGGGGATAGATGATAGATGCTCCATACTTAACTACACATAAATATATTTTTTTGTTTAGCTCAAATAAATGCGTATTTGAATAGTGGCAAGAATATATTTATTTGCTACAAAGAATGTTTATTTGAGTCAAATTACATTTGGTTGGAGTAAAGTAATATTGTTTTGACTCAATAAACATTCTTTGTAGAAAATAAATATATTTTTTCCTTTCATCAAGCAAATATTTATTTGAGTTAAACAAACCTGTGTATAACTATATTCTCTTCTACATCAATTTAGCGATGAATGTTGACAATGAACGATCTTTTATATTAACGTTACCTGTCTTTGTCCATCTTATTGTTTTATTTAGCATATGCGTTTTTTTATCGTAGGTGTTAATTGTAATATTATTTACATTATACGCAAAAACAACAAAATCTTGGAACCAGAGGTGTTTCTATTGGAAAATGTATAGCACATTTTTAGTAGTTTTTCCTCCTAATTTCAATTGTTTCTCTTTCTCTATAAAACCATAAAAATACCATTGAACTCAGAGAATAATATAATACATAAACTAAACTGTGACAAAAAATATAAAGAAATAAAAATTAATTAATTATTAAAATTATCTGATGTGGCCAGGCACATGACTTAATCATACAATATATAAAGTTAATAGTTTAGCAGCATGAGAATCTATTTAATTGAGTTTAGTCGTGTTTGAATTAAAGTAAACCTAGTTAGCCAGGATTTGACAGATCTTTGGATACTATTGACAGTAGATTGTCAAAGCATCAGTATTCGACATGCGATCGATCAAATAGAATTTGCTCTTGCAGGTAAACTATTAATTTTACCAAAAAATGTCATAGGCATAAATTATTCAGAATTTCCGCTACTTTAATTTATTATTTAACTATTTTGACGAAATTACATAAATTACGGCTCATTTGCAAAATCCTTGAAAATGGCAGAGTAAACATCCACTTCCTTTGGACCCTTTTGAACCAAACGCTTTTCTCTAAGCTCTAAGTTTAGTCATGAAACTTCTAAATATGAAGTTTCGTCCCGATACCTTCAGTAGTTTTGTCCGGAATCGTCGCCACAAAAACGGGTACACACACATACACACATACATACATCCACAGACAGTTTTTTGTACCTGGGTCAAATATATTCCAAAAGGACATTTTTTCACTAAAATCCAAAAAAAAATGTCGACACGATTACAATACTACTACAATACCAAATGCAAAACCGTTTTTTTGCTATAAACACGAAGTAATTATACGCAAAATAAAATCGCCAAAACTTGCAGTAATGCAACGGTGATATACTGCGCGGAAATTAAGAAACTGATAACTTAATATGAAGTTAACTTAATATGAAGCTAATATGAATCACTTGTGCTAAAGCTAAAATCTAAAAAAGGGTATAGCAGTTAAAATTACAGCACATATGAATAACTTATTGTGAGATTTTCTCAACAATTGTATTAAGCGTAACAAAGCCACCAAAACATTTTAAAATTTACAATTTTTTTATTTTTACTATTCTGGGACGATTTTTTAGTCTCCATTTAACTGTATAACATTTTCAATAGATTACGTAGATGAATTTAAAAAATCGCGCATGTATCCGAGTGTAAAACAAACAAAACCTTTGACATTAGCAGTAAATCGCAATAAATAAAATCAAAAATCCATACAGGTATGTGGGTTTCAAACAAATATTTATCAATAGTTATCATTACATTATTTGTTATAATAGGACTGTAATTTGGTTGATATGGCTCAAATAAAAAAGTTGTTTTTTCTTTGACCTTTTTTATTGTATTTCGCCAGTTATTGTTGACTTCCTGAATTACTGAACATTTGTACAACCTTATCAACAAAACAAGCGGAATAGAAAATGCTTTGAAAATGCAAGACTTACAGTGAACTGGCCGCCCTTACACGAAAAAATTACGGTAATGTAAAAATTGCATTTCTATACAAACTAGAATTGATCCAGCAATTAGCAAATACTAACCTTGTCAACATGAAACAATTCTGAGATCAAAACGATGGAAATTTTCGCTTATAATTCAATGTTCTCAATGCACATATTCTTTTTAGATAAAGCAGCGAAACCATACAACACGTGGTCAGTGATTGTTAGGACCGGCTTAGTCATTGTCAGCTTATGCAGTGTCGACAGTTTAAACACTTGATGATACCTTAAAAACTGTCATTTTCAACGCCGAAATGCAAAATTAATAATGTAGGCACTACCAAAGTTATGGATTTTTGTTTATCTATTTCATTTCCTACTGCACCATCCAATGATTTTACCAAATTCGTTTATTAACTATTAACAAATTCGATTATTTAAAACCTAATTAAACAATCCAATTCCCCCGCATTTTCCATTAATATTCGATTAAATCTGTTGTATACGATCGAAGATGAGGAATCGCCGATCGCGGGCAATATTTAACGGTATCAAGATGGGTCCAATCCGAAATCAATTTCAATTCCAAATAAGCATAACCAGAGAGCAACCCCAATCTCCGTCCCTCTCCAGATGGCTCCATCCTTCTCCAACAAGGAAGGCCAGCGGATACAGATACACATATGTGTGTGTGTGTGTGTGTGTGTGTGTGTTATTTGATTTTCCGCGATATTTATGATTTCATGCGCGTCTGACTGCTAAATCCATCGGGCCTGCTGTCAGATGCCCGTGCCCGTCTCTTCTCTTTACGCCCTCCTCACCCTCCCGCCCGTTCGGTATCTATAATACACGTTCGAATAGGAAATCACCTCCCCACGATAAAATTTGTATAAATTCGAGTGTGTGCCGGGCCCGCGCCATAAATCTCCCGCTTAAGGATATTGTTCGAGGCACGTGACACATTTAGGCGGTAGACGGCGCTGCTGTCTTTGATCGTAAGAGTACTCGAAAAATTCTAGTGCGATCGTGGCGCCCCCTCCGCTTCCGCCGCCGCCCAAAGCCCGGACGCGACGTAGATATACGAGCTTATCTGAACGGGGGAAACTCGGTATCAAAGTTTCAATTTAACGTTTTAGCTACGAATGGACATCGGCTTAACTATTTTTGGGGATGCTCAAGGCGCTGCTATTGGCTCTCTCTGGTGGGCGCAAGAAGTGGAAGAGTTATGGAAGAGTGTTTCTGAAACAACGGTTAATGTTGAAGGAGCATATTCATCTGAGGCAAAACGAATATTTTTTTGTCAAATAACGTAAAGTTTAACTTCTTAGCATATTTTCGCAAAAATTAATAAAAAAACGCAGTCCGGTCCTCTGGCGTGGTTGTCAGACGACCGCAAGCTACCGAATTAGGGTGAGTATCGGCTCTCGCTTACATGGCATTGGCTTACTTAGATCAAAATGAACACATTTTTTGCGACACCTCTTTTCAATATGAAAAGACATCTTCTGTCCTCAGGTTATTTTGAAGGGTATATGGGGGGGGGGGGGGGGTACGAAAAATGTATTAAATCGATCATCCGTTTAGAACCAGAAACATAAACTCGTAATAATATTCTTAATTACATGATACATTTCTTGTTTCTTGTTCTTTTAGGCCTGGTATCCACCGGTCATGTCATAGACAAATGGTTATTTTAGGCAAAGGCTAATTGCCTGGGCCAATAAATATGGAATCGTTATTTATATTTTGATGGCTATTTGCCTAGGCAAATGTATTTGCCAAGACCGCTGTCAAGCAAATAGCATTTAGTTTTTAATCGCGGTTGTTTTAAAATTGTGAGGTTATGTGCAGTCTATGCATGTTAGTTCTGAAATATGTCATAAGTAATATTTAGTTACTTCTGAGTAATATCGTATTCTAATCATCATGATTCTAATGAAGTTACGCCTGATTTGTTGTGACAAGCGTCAATACTCATGAGTACGGAGATACGATTTCATATGGAATTTCTTCCACTAAAACAAGCGTTTTAGATTAGGAATGTTTAGCTTCACTTTTACCAGGAAAAAGTTATACTAGACTGCAAAGCATTAAAAAGAAATATTTGCTTGCTCATTCGTTTTATTCGGTTAGGGAATATTTGGACGCGACAGCCGTTGCTGAGAATTGATTTTGTATGTGTATTTGTTTGTATGTATGTTATTAATTTGCACATTTCTGCATTTTCCTTTAATTTGTTTATTATTGGCATTCAGTAGCCAGTTTCTTGACGTAATGTGACAATTGTCTATGTCCAACTTGGATCCTATGGCAAATAAAGATTAGTATTATTATTATTACTAAATTTCTGAATTCTTATTGCTTGCACGATTTTACGCGTCGGTGCAGATGATGATAACTCCTGTTTTGCATACGGAAATCATGCGGAACTAATGTACTAATGAACTAATGAATATTTGCATTTTATATATTGTATGTAAAGGTAGCTTTAAATATTTTTATATAAATGACCACAATATGAATCAAGTACAACTAATATTGCCGCATTACAGCCTGTAAGCTTCAATGAGAACAATATCAGGGGTTGACATAAAAAAAGTTGATGAAGTCAAAACAATCAAATGTGGAAACTGTAATTGGATCTCAACATAAACACTAAACTTTGCAACTGTGTTTGGAATACTGATTTAAACGTCATCATTTCGCAAAAAAAAATCGAAATCAGAATATTTAATTATGCACTATGAAGTTAAAAAAATCCACGTTTCCCAAAATGGTCTATATTTTACAGATTTCTATTTTATTTTTCTCTAAAATTATCCTATGTACATCATAAAATTGAAAAAACGTAATCATAAAAATAATCCATTATGTTTATTTTCGGATGATTAACAACAACGTTCCGATTTTTGTATAAATCCAGTATAATAAAAGAACAGCACTACGTTTTTTTTTATCTTGTTACATTTTAGCTACAGTACACGAGATGATTCGCGATTCCATTCAAGCTCGTTACAAAATTTTTAAACGTCCGATATTCGGCGAGTCTACGTAGTAATTGATTGATCCCTAGACGGCGTGATGGTTATTAATGGCCGGCTAGGATTTGATGGGTGCCTCGACAGAGACGGTATCGAGAGAGAAATTCGATTAATTAATAGTTTAATGGGTCCGCATACAACCTGTACAGATCTAATAATTTACGGGTCCCCCCACCCTGCCCACAAATTGTTATTTATCATAATGCAAACTTTGACTTTGGCTACAAATTCGATTACTGCCAATCCTGCTAATCTGTACGCCTATGATTGACGCTTTCCTAACCGTTCTCCACTATCCCCTCTATCGCAATTACAGCACACCAAGTTTTTTAACAGAAAAAAAACTGTTACTGTATTTTAACTTAATATTTAAAGACATACTACTTCAATATACAATAACTAAACACTTTAAGTACTTCTATTTGGATGTAAGTTGCTATGTATTATAGAAATTAAATGTCTGTGACGTCTAGTCATGTGTATAGTAGTGTCCTCAAAAAAAAAAAAAAAAAAAAACGATAAACAAAAAAATAACAGATTTGCCGAATCCAGAAGCGGGCCTTTAATGTGAACACATTATACTGGTGTGTATAAAAATTATGAAAACAGAAGAACAAAATATTTGAAAAATTAAAATAAATAACGAACATTGAAATTTTTATCAGCCTTGTACCTTAATATAAATAAATTGTGCAAAGGGCTTGAGAACATTCTTAGTTCTTAATGTTGGAAACGTCCATAACAAAATGACTGCATACGTTTAACAGATGCGGATAAACTCCAACACGTTTTCTTTTTTAACATCGTTGTTAGTTGTTAGTTGTTAGTTGATTTATTTTGATAGTAATGGGCGATCATGAAAAACAAACAAAAATAGGTGATTCTGGATGGACCACTGACAATGAAATAGAATCTTGGCTGAAACAACATCACAGATTTGAAAGGGTTCTTTTCATCTTTACTATGGATCTTTTAACTAACTTAGGAGTACTAATTAATATAAAAATTTATTTTCTCTGGACCTGCTTATCAGTTTTTTATGGTTTTTCGATATTCGTACTAGATTAATTATTCAAACATTTTAAAAAGGAACCAACGTTTTGCATATACAACAAAAACCGACCATAAACGAATTTCTGGTGACCTAATAAATTGAGTTTGCTTCTGACCGAACAGATTGACTTCCGGTTGTTGTATTAAGATCGAATAGCACCGACGGAACGTTTTAAAATTGAATTTTAGAAACTTTATTTTTCTTAAATTATAGAATTTATCAGAGGGGTCTTGTGACAGGGTGATGTTTGTAATTTTTTTTTTCTATTTGGTCAAATTTTGCTTCTGACCTAACAGATTGACTTCCGGTTGTTGTATTAAGATCTAATAGCACCGACGGAACGTTTTAAAATTGAATTTTAGAAACTTTATTTTTCTTTAATTATAGAATTTATCAGAAGGGGGGGGGGTCTTGTGACAGGGTGATGTTTGTAAAAAATTAATTTTTTTTCGATTTGGTCAAATTTTGCTTCTGACTGAACAGATTGACTTCCGGTTGTTGTATTAATATCGAATAGCACCGACGGAACGTTTTAAAATTGAATTTTAGAAACTGGGTGTTTGAAGAGGCTTCACTCAGTGGCGTAAATAGCAGGTGTGCGAGGTGTGCGGCGCACACGGGCCCACGAGCCATGGGGCCCATTGGAGCCGGCCGGGAGGTCGCGCGAACCTGACTTTAAGAATCCTATTTTCTAGAGATTTTATGGATTTTAGATAACGTAGAACACTTATTGATCGCCTCCTTGTATAATAATATTGGCATTTATAAGCATTTGGTTACGAGTGATAGCCGACGATATGTTGGCATTTCACATAATTATTATTCTAAAAAAATAAACTTAGGGCCCCTCTGAGCGCGTTTTGGGCTAAAAAGACATCTGATCAGTTTCTAGGGCCCTGGGCTGCAATAAGATGCTAGCATAACGTCAATAAAACATACCATGTATTTATTGTTACATAAAGACATAGCTGTTACAAGACATAGTGTTACATAGGTGTACTTATTTCTGAAAACGTAGCACACAAAAAAGAATATTGAATTAATAACAATTGGGCTAACTCACATACACACACTATTTGTTCTTTTATATCGTTTTCGAACGCATTCCTAAATGTTAGCTGTGAATGTTAACTGAATATCTAGATTGTAGATTTCCGCGGTCTGAGTCAATTGATTTCCCGGTGGAAACCGCGTTGAGGACTTTGAAGCACTTTGAGGACTACTTCAAACTCCTCAACGGTGTTTCTTTTCTGAAATTAATATATCGTTAACTAAATGTTAACCTAAATGTTAACTGTGAATGAAAATTTGCAGATACATCGTCTCCATACGTTTCTATTAACTTCTAGCCTAAGTTTCCGGAATAATTGATTTGAATCAGTTAGTTACATTTTCTACGCTGAATCTATCGAATCTATCGTTTAATTGTGTAATTATAATATCTATCTGTGTAATTATCCTCACCTGGGTTAATTATCATTCGCTTCTTTAGTTTGATATAATATCTAATGTTGAATTAAGTCGGAAGTTATTCTCACGTTTGGTCATCACACAATTCATCAAACTGACGATTTACTTTACTTAATCTCAATATTCCACAAGTTTTGCTAAATTTGCTGCTGTCGTTAACGCAGATTTAAAAATCGTTTCTTAACTTGACCACATTGTCATACGCTGTGTGTAACAAATGAGCGGCCTTTTGTTAGTCGTAGTTGTTGGATTATAATAATTTTGAATTCGTGTTTAATGATGACAAAATGTCTGTTTGAATAATTATACGACATACCATTTCGAAGCATTCCATTTTCTTTTTAATACTCAATTCATGGTTTCGTTCAAACGTATAAAAACTATTAAAAGTCTTTGTTAGAGCACAGTCAAATCAGGGTTTACGGGTTTCAAATTATAAAATACACAAAACGAAAAAAACAAAATTCAATTTAAGAAATAAGTGCCTGCCAGTGTATTTTAATTTCAAATTGTATTTTAAGGGGTTTAAGGAAGCTAAATAAAAAAAAACACTTGTTAACATAGGCTTGCATGTGAGTGGGGGCCCATTGTCTCTGTTCGCACACGGGCCTTCTCACTCTTAGTTACGCCACTGGCTTCACTTTAAAACGACAACAAAGAAAACATAAATAAAGTGTGGTATACTCCTGAATTATTTCTACATGTAGGAGTCTCAAACGTTTATCTTCTAGGTTTATATATATATATATAGGTATATATATATATATATATGAGCGCGACTGAAATGTAAAAATGTCTTTCTGATTGGTTTGTTATCTCCCAAATCAACCTAAAACCAATTCTTATCTTGTTTATAGATTTGCATTTGTGTTTTCTTAACTTTCTTTGTTATAAAAGCTGTACAACATATTTACGGAAGCATACATGTCAGTAATTGGGTTTTGTCCGTGTGTGTCTATCACAGAGAAACGCACAATTTTTAACATGGGACGGCCCATTTAAAATTTATTTGGCATTGAATCGTTCATCTCCATTTTGTTCTAAAAAGTTTAGACATAGACCAAATGTTGTATTTAGTGGGTACGTATTACAATAACTATACCTATATTATCCTACTATCATTGGTTCATAAAATATCCCCTTTCATAAGAAAAACCGTTCGCAGCCTTTACTACATAAAAATCTGCGAAAACACGCTTTTCGTTTTTGACACTCCTCTCGAGATTATGGCAATGCACATAATGAGTAGTGGGTGCTGTTCCCGGAGATGTTTTCAATCCCTGGAATCTAATGAAACTTTGCAAAATTCCGGGATTTTCCGGGAAAAGACAATTTTAATTTAATATTAAACCTGCATATCCTGCATAATGCACCGTGCAGTACTGTACATAGTGTTGGCAGGTATTTCTCAGCTACGGGCGCATAGACCGTTTCACAACTCCCTTCCACGGGGTATGCACAGGGGCAATACAGTAATGAATTATTTTTATTAAAAAAATTATTATAGTGTACAGACTGTCAATAAAGTAATAAATAATTTATATTTATAATAAAAATGTTCTAATTTCTGTTATAAAACGTCAGAAGCAAAAACGCGATAATAAAAGTATGAGTATGGATTCCTATTTAGTGTAAACAAATGTATCGAGAAGGCCTGGTTACTTTATTGACAAAATAAATCCATGTTCTTTAAGTGTATGATATTATTTGGGCGCGATTTACTTCTTCCATTGGTTTATCGTATGGAGTTTGCTAAATATGGGGTTTCATCATTCACTGCGCCTGTAGCTATACTATTTCCACTATCATTGGTTATATTCCGTTCCTAATACTTTCTGCTTATAAGAGCTCATAAGTTGCAGGTTTTAAGAGGCAAATTCGGAACTCGAGAGTAAATAAAAGGAAGCTAATTTCCTAAGTATTTGGGATCTAGGATGAAAGGACTTGTTCGGAGATATCCTTGATGATACAAAAGGTGTCGAGGCGGCAGTATGGAAACAGTTAGGAACCTCCTTTCGATGGTAATGATGATACCAATATTCCAAGTAAATAATAAAAGATACCAATACTTTAAGCACATCCCAAATATAAGTAATATTGTCTGACATTTCTCGGCTTTTTCCTTCCACAAAATATATCCTTAAACGACATTTCGAGGGGGCTAAGTTTCGCTCTACACTTTATCGAGTTTTCTTCTACTTTCGTGCGTCTTTTGCGGCGGTATAAATGGGTCGAGAGTCAACGTCGCCGTCGTCGGCGTCGTGGACCTGACCGCACTCCACTTTGCATAAACTACACGGCATCGATTAGGTCCAGCGCCCTACGGCGCCGCCGGCCGTATTTTCAGATTGTATCCGAGGGCCGTTTCCCTTCCATATTAGAATTTTATATTACTTCCAGATTTTACGACGAAATAGGGCACACACTTGCATGACTACACACTCTGCCGTATACGTATATATGTGTATACCTTATACGTGTTCCGGGAGGAAGGCCTGCGGCCCGGAGAGCCTGGAGAGCATTTATTACTTGCGAACTGCAAGGAATTCTTTTAATACAAACTTCAGCTTTCGGACGCAAACAAATTACCGCGGGTATGGCATTTTTTGAATGTTTTGACGAACAGCTGCCTTTAGAAACATTTCATTGCTCTAAGACATACGCTTTACTATTTTTGAAGGTAACAATCATTGAAGCACTATCAATGATTGTCGTCAAAGTAGGCCATAACCAGTGGCACGTTATCGCATGGTCAAAATGGGCATTTGCCCAGGGCCCCCAACAACAGGGGGCCCCCAAAGTAGTATCTTAGAAACTCATTTCCGTAATAGACTACCACACCATGCCTGTCCTGATGAACGTTGAAAGCAGATTTAGAGTCCTCTTAGTGTGGCCCCAAATTAATCTTTAACAAGTTTATTACCGTCTCAAGAATAGTGAATTTTGTGTCCCTAGCCGGCAGGAGCGCTGCCGGTTGGGGACCAAAGGCAATCTTTTATATAAAGTAATTGGGTAATTAATAAATACCGTAGTAACAATATCAAATTGAACTTTAGAGTAGTTTTTTTGTAATATAAGAAACTATATCTAATACTGTATGAGACTAATGGGAAACCCTTGACTAAGTTAGCAGAGAAAACGTGTATGAATTCTTCGAAGATTTTCAGTCGACACTTGTCCTTTTGTTCTGGAATTCTATTCTGTAGAAAAAGAAACGTAACTACTCAATTTATTTCTTTCTAAAAATTTTGGGGCGTCTCAGCGAGACCCCAACTAATCTGAAACTAATTTATTACCGTCTCAAGAATAGTGAATTTTATATTTGCTCTCCTGCCGGTTGGGGACCAAAATCAACCTTTTATAACTATTAATTAGGTAATTAATAAATTACCGTAGTAAGAATATCAAATTGCCCTTTAGACTGTTTTTGCCATAAATTAAACTACATATATCTAATACTGTAAGAGACTAATGAGAAACCCTTGACTAAGTTAGCAGAGAAAACGTGTATGAATTCTTCGAACATTTTCAGTTGACACTTTTCCTTTTGTTCTGGAATTCTACTCTTTATAAAAAGAAACGTAACCACTCAATTTATTTATTTCTAAAAAGTTTGGGACCTCTCAGCGAGACCCCAACTAATCTGAAACTAATTTATTACTGTCTCAAGAATAGTGAATTTTATATTTGCTCTCCGGCCAGTTGGGGACCAAAATTAATCTTTTATAACTATAAATTAATTAAGTAATTAATAAATTACCGTAGTAAGAAAATATCAAATTGAACTTTAGAGTGTTTTTTTGCCATAAATGAAACTACATATATCTAATACTGTATGAGACTAATGAGAAACCCTTGACTAACTTAGAAGAAAAAACTGTATGAATTCTTCGAAGATTTTCAGTCTACACTTTCCTTTTGTTCTGGAATTCTATGCTGTATAAAAAGAAACGTAACCACTCAATTTATCTCTTTCTAAAAAGTTTGGGCCTTCAGCGAGACCCCAACTAATCTGAACCTAATTTATTACCGTCTCAAGAATAGTGAATTTTATATTTGCGCTCCTGCCGGTTGGGGATCAAAATCAATCTTTTATAACTATAAATTAATTAGGTAATTAATAAATTACCGTAGTAAAAATATCGAATTCAAGTTTAGAATAGCATTTTGCAATAAAAGATACTATATCTAATACTGTATGAGATTATTGAGAAACCTTTGACTAAGTTAGAAGAGAAAAAAAGTATGAATTTCAAAAAAGATTCAAGAAAGATTTTCAGTCGATACTTTTCTTTTTGGTCTGGAATTCTATTCTGTAAATATGACTGTTCCAAAATAGTCTGTAAAATAAACTTTCAACGTCCTTATTACATAGGTGTTTAAAAAAGAAACATAACCACTCACTATATTTCGTCCTAAAAAATTGACAAGAAAAGTATAAGTTTTTGGAAATTGCTTAAGCTTACAAATTATATTGGAATGCTTAGAAATGAAACACACTTTATATTTAAACGTATTTCGTATTCATAACTTATCATTTTCAAAAACTATGAGCTATTGACACGGTAGAAAATCCTTTTAACATTGTTTATTTAGTTGCTTTATTTTAACATTTAATCATTTCTTGTAATATCAGTTTTATTAGTATACATTATTTTTATATAAAAAGGTAATTTCCTTTTAATTCAACATTGTATATGGGGGCCCCCAAATTCAAAATTGCCCAGGGCCCCGTGATGGCAAAACGAGCCGCTGGCCATGACCATGTTCGAGCTTTTATGCCGTTACTTATACACAAACAACTGTCAAACTTGAAATAGGTTATGCAAACAATTTATTTAAACTTGACGAGACGAAGACGGTAGCTGACCAATACATTTTTTCCTAGAAATATTATTTTGTAATTGCGTGAAATACTAAATAGAAAAGAAAAACTAAAATAAAATAACACAGTGCTTAAAATCAAACTGAAAATCCAAAATATAGAAAAGCATCTTCTTTCTGAAATGGCACATAAGGAAATTTTATTTTAATGCAGTTGAAGTAAACTGTCAGTTGAAGATACCCGCATTTTGAAAAGTAATACAGCAGAACTGTCTAAAAGACCGTTCTAAGACGTAGGATCCTTCGCATAGAGCCCTTATAGCATGCCGTCCCTAGAAACATAATATTGACTCGATTATCTTGTATATTTTGTAATTTATTTTATAGTCATATTTAACTAGTATTTGTTATAAATTTTGTTGCTTGCAAATAAATCTTTCTCGTTCTCAAAAAAAATTATAATTATGTTGACCAACAAGGACTCAATTTCAGCTGCCAACGCAATGATTTCTTGATGTTTTCAGCAAATTAGTCAAGAGTGGTATATTATTCAAATCTCCCTGTAATCTTTTTATCAGTTATATTCCACTTTATAATAATGAATAGTGTCTTTACAAGTACTCCATAAGTAAAATAGATTCGTAATTTAGGTAACTCAATTTCCAGCTTATGCCTACATAGCCAGGAGCCGCAGATACACCGGCGCGCAGTTTTAATTGCTGCAGACGATTTTAAATATGACATTCGTATAATAGCACCGTAATGCCCGAGAATAATTCCGTTGGCGGAAATTAAGAAAGAGATAGTGAGGTACAGTGAACGTTCCCCTTGCGCCCCTCACGAAGCGCCGTCTACCGGCTCCGCTCGCCTTTGCTTGTTTTCATCAGTTTTCTCTCGTTCGGCTTAAACTATTTTAATTAAAGCGTCGGCTAATTTAACTAGACAAATCTCTGTTACTGAAAATAATAAGGAGAGCGCTACCCACACCCTACCCCGCTGCCCCTCCCTGCATATTGCCAGGCGACACCGCCGCCTCGAATTCAAATTGAGAATGCCGGAGCTTCTTAACTGGATATTGTTTTTAATAGGTTCGGTACGAGAATCTGGTTCGTGCAGTACATTAATTTGTTTTTGGCTTGCTAATGATTAATTTTTCTGACGTAAAGCTTATATAAATTTTCTGCGTTAATACTAAGAAGACATAAGAGCCCTCTCTACAACAAAATCTAGAACCTAGAATCCTATTAGATATGGATAGCAGGCCTCCAATAACAGGGGGGCCCCAAAGCAGTATTTTGGAAACTCATTTTTTGGAATAAAAAAAACTATATCTAATACTGTAGGAGACTGATGAGAAACCTTTGACTAAGTTAGAAGGGAAAAACTATATGAATTATTCGAAGATTTTCAGTCGAGTTTTCTTTCGAGAATAATATTTTTGAATTCTATTCTGTTAAGATGAATGCTCCAAAAGAGTGTGTAACATTAAAATTCCGAAGTCCTTATTATTACACAGTGTGTATAAAAAGAAACGTAACCACTCAATATATTTCTTTATAAAACGTTGACATGAAAAAGATTCCAATAAAAGTTTTAGGAAACTGCTTAAGCTACAAATTTGAAATGTTAAGAAATGAAACACACTTTATATGTAAAAGTATTTCGTATTTGTAACTTAAGTCATTTTTAAAAACGACGAGCTATTGACACAGTAGAAATCCTTTTAACAGTGTTTAATTGCTTTCTTTTAACATCTCTTGTTACATTTACACGATTTTCACTTTTCAATTTGTAATTCAAAAGATCACTTACTACGAAGAAGCTTAAATTGTTAAGCTATTTATTAGTTATTTTGTAATTCTTAAGAATAATCTCTTGTTACTTTAAATGATTATGTACGTACTTATATTAAATGTTGTTGCAAAAAGGTACCTTGCCCATTATTTATGATGTTTTTTAATTGTTCCGACATGTTATATCAGAATTATTATTTATTAGTATATATTATGTTTGGATAAAAAAGTAATTCTTCTTAATTCAACATTGTATATGGGGGGCTCATGATATCATAACGCGCCGCTGGTTACTCTTCCGATTGTTGTGAACAATCACTTACCATAATTTCTGATAGGCGTTTGTATTTTACTTTTTACTTTATCATACGTAGTATGAGAATGATTTCAATATTTCTTTCATTTTTATAAAACTTTGGATTTAAGGGTTTTTAGCTCGTTCTAAAAATAGTCCAGTCAAATCGTTTCCGATGGTGCCTGTTCCAGGAAAAAAATATAGAAGTATTTTTTTCTTTCATTCTATATGTATTTTGGGGTGCTGAATCCGAATTTCAACTTTGCTACTTCCCACGGATATGGCTTCACAACGAAAATCGCAAAAAACCTCAAAATTTTCGACTCATCTTCAGTTTTTTACAAAAAATCATAAAACTATGCACTTTTCGACGTAGACCACAATATACAAAAATAAAGTACACTAAATTTCCTATAAAAGGCAACCTCAAGTGTATTTTTTGGTTGAATGGTTTGGCTGCTAGAGCGTGCGAAAAAAGGTCAAATTTGTCTACTTTATATAATGTGCGTGTAATTAAAACAAGCTTAGATTCTGATAAAACTACATTAATTTTACTGCAAATTGCACTTATTAATCAGTTTTATTGGCCAGACCGTGTAGCCGCGGGTTCGGGTTTATACTTCATGTCACATTACGCAAAACTGTTAAGTCAAGAGCCCTACACCAAAAATTGAGTAGAGACCATCACTATTCATTTATTACAAACTATATATTAGCTCTTTTTAATGAATACTTATTGTATTATGTATTTTTTTAATTAAGCGACGCTTGGCGGTTGAAGGGCCTGGTTTCGCTTCTGAAATATAAAAGGGAAACAACACTATTAGCAATGACTGCAGTGAAGTCACTATTGAATACGTCGCTCATCTGCAACCACTACCTGGGTGCAGGCTCACTGGTGCGCTGTGAAGGCCCAGGGGGTAACTCTTCATCTCCAAAATGAAAGAAGACATGATGGTGTAGTGGAAACTGACTGCATGATAATTTTATTAAATTTATAGGTACTAGAAAAGTGGATATTTCAAATGTGTGCAGCAATGAAAATTATCTTGTATTTTCGAATTGTGTTGGATTTGTGGTGTGTCGTCCGTTACGTCCAACTCCTAGTCATTATTAGCTACATATTTTTGCAGGTTGTTACAACATCCAACAGTATTGGCAAAGCCGGGAGCAATATAAGCCAGCCTTCTTACAACTACAATGCTCTTTACAAACTATCTTGCATTTACAAAAAAAAATAGAAGCAGTTTGTCAGGTGCAGTGGGCTCGAGGGTGGTGGTGGGCTAAAGACCATATCTGTTCTTCATCTACCCCAACAGTATAGGATCTTTCCCAAACCCCAGCCATGCCTGAACTTGGATGTAGGCCCTCAGTGTGTACTGCCTTGCTGCGGCCTCTGTTGGGGGTAGAATGGGGATGTTAGATGTCAGTTTGGGTCTAACTCCAAGTTCAGGCGTGGCTGGGGTTCGTGAAAGATCCTATACAGTTGGAGTGCTTCAGTTTATTTCTTGTAAATGCAAGAAAGACTGGCTAGGGCATTGTGGTTGTAAGAAGGCTGGCCTATATTGCTCCCGGCTTTGCCAATACTGTGGGAGGTTGTAACAAACTGAAAAAAATATGGGTTTGGACGTAACGGACGACACACCACAAATCCAACACAATTCGAAAATGCAAGCTCATTCATTGCTTCACACTTTTGAAATATCCACTTCTCTAGTACCTATAAATTTAATAAAATTATCATGCAGTTTCCACTACACCATCATGTCTTCTTTCATTTTGGAGATGAAGAGTTACCCCCTGGGCCTTCACAGCGCACCAGCGAGCCTGCACCCAGGTAGTGGTTGCAGATGAGAGACGTATTCAATAGTGAATTCACTGCAGTCATTGCTAATAATGTTGTTTCCCTTTTATATTTCAGAATCTAATCCAGGCCCTTCAACCGCCAAGCGTCGCTTAATTAAAAAATTACATAATACAATAAGTATTCATTAAAAAGAGCTAATATATAGTTTGTAATAAATAAATAGTGATCATTTAGGTCTCTACTCAATTTTTGGTGTAGGGCTCTTGACTTAACAGTTTTGCGTAATGTGACATGAAGTATAAACCAGAACCCGCGGCTACACGGCCTGGCCAATAAAACTGATTAATAAGTGCAATTTGCAGTAAATTTAATGTAGTTTTATCATAATCTAAGCTTGTTTTAATTACACGCACATTATATAAAGTAGAAAAATTTGGCCCTTTTTCGCGCGCTCTAGCAGCCAAACCATTCAACCAAAAACTTCACTTGAGGTTGCCTTTTATAGGAAATTTGGTGTACTTTATTTTTGTATATTGTGGTCTACGTCAAAAGTGCATAGTTTTAGGATGTTTTTCAAAAATCTGAAGATGAGTCGAAAATTTTGAGGTTTTTTGCGATTTTCGTTGTGAAGCCATATCCGTGGGAAGTAGCAAAGTTGAAATTCGGATTCAGCACCCCAAAATACATATAGAATGAAAGAAAAAAATACTTCTGTATTTTTTTCCTGGCCAAAACACCATTTGATTGGACTAAAACCCATTCCCATTCTGTTACTACTTAAGATGACAATCTGATACGATCGCTGTTGCACTCATAAGATTAGACACTGTAGATTAGACACTTAACTGGATAAAGAAAAATTAAGCAGCAAATTTTCAAAATGTTTTTTAAACTGAACAACAATTACCCAGCCCATTTTAAACTTAATTTTCTATTAATTATCAAATATATCGAAATGCTATATCAAAATAGTTTATCAATTACATTTTTGTTTAAAAAAATACTTTAATTTTTATTTATTTTAATAAATTTGATCACAACAAATATTAACCTATTATTTACACAGTACAAAAAAAATCGTACAAATGACAACCGATTTTGATATGCGCGTATTCGCAGAATCCAAATCAGAATCTTAAGAAAGCAATTGTGGATTGACTCTAGTTCTTGAGAAAACTAAACGCAAAAAAAGATTTTTCGGGTTTGACGGTGAGTTCTGACAGTCAGATGGTTGCAGAATATTGTCATCATTCAAATAAAAAAGTTGATCTGGCCAGGCACATGACCTGCACATGGGCCTGCATTAAAATAAAACGAGTTAGCCAGGATTTGACAGATAACATGATAATATTAACAGTAGGTATTGTCAAAAATCTACGTACTGTCATTAGAATGAAAATAATAGTCAAATTCTGGCTAACTAGTTTAAATGCAGACACGATCTCGATCGAATAGAATTTGCTCATACAGCTAAACTATTAATTTGACCAAAAAACGGTATAAATTATTCAGAATTTCCTCTACTTTAATTTATTATTTCACAATATTGACAAAATTACAGAAATGGCGGCTCATTTGCAAAATCCTTGAAAAAGGTTTAGAGGAAACATTCAGTTCCTTTTGAACCAAAACCTTTTCAGCTCTAAGTTTGGCCATAGTAGTTTCTCCGGAATCGTCGCCATAAGAACGGGTACACACACAAACGGAAATTTTTTTGTACCTTGGTCAAATATGTTTAGGGGACACAAAAGGAAAAATTTCATAAATTTCATAAAATTTCAAATCTCATATTTTTTTTTCGGAACAGTTACAATACTTTTTCATACTGCGTATGATAAAGTAAAAAAAAACGGTATTAAACCTCGCCAAATTTGATGAGACTGTTGAGAATTTCTTTGCCCCAAATGCGAACATATTTTTGGAAACCAAATGATATTTTGAGTAAAACGTCTTATATGAACCTATTTGTTTCTGCAGTTCCTTGAGAAGTTACGGTCCTTGGAAATATGAACAAAAGAAAAATGACAAATAAAATACATAACACAATCAATACCTATTACAAAAATAAAAAGTAAACAAATTTATTAAAACATTAAAAATTATAAAATTAAATTGAATAAGCAAACAAACAAAAATGATCCCTACCTATAATTTTTTTACAAGTTCATTTGAAACTTTTTACTCAATATGATAATTACGATCTCAAAAAAAAAATTGGGGGAAAAACATGGAACTCATCCTGTATCTAGAACCCCAGTTGTTTCAATAAGACCTTTACCGCTCATTATTATCAATATTGCCTGACCATATTGCGTTCATTGGTTATTACTTTAGAGTTTAGAGTAAGATGTAATTCAATAATGGTATTTCTTAAACATCGTCGATACCAGCAACTTGAAATTTACAAGAGGAAACTTCGAGGTCGTTGGAAACAAGAAGTGGTTCGACGTACCTACCACGGTTGACGGTACGACAGTGAGAATGTACAATGTCGTAGCCAGCCGGCAAATATATCCTGATGAAGTGCCATTACGCCGGTGAATATATATTTTAATCGGCAGATATCGAAGTGGTGTTCGGTGTTCCGCCCGCGATCGGTCCTCCGCCTGTCCTCGGTGCCGTGCAGACGGTCGGGCTCGGCGCGGCGCGGCGTCGGCGGCGGACCAGTCACCGTGGCGAACGGCCGTATCGGGTCCTGGGCGAAGGCTTGACAACGGCCCGGAGTGCATTTTCTGATTCTGTTTACCATATATATCATTCTTCCTTGAAAATAATAGCGGATTCGTGTACCAGTCTATTAGCAAAAGGATTTATTTTCATTTCGGGCTAAGAGTAAAAAGCACTACTTCGGAGAGAGGCGAAGCGAGAGGCCGGGCGAGTCGAGCGCCCCGACTCTCACGCCCTATATATATATATATATCTATATCTATAGGTATATAGCGGAGGCGAGAAAAAATCAAGCGACTTCCGAGACACCGTACTTCTCACTTAATGGCAATGGCCGAGATACCCAGTCCACCTGTGAATTGAAGGATTTCTCGTAGCAACCCAAACGTTACCTTGACGACATTCAGTCTTAATAGTATTATACTCTTATCTCTTTTGTGGTAATTAATAACTCACTGATTGTATTATATGTTATAGCTAAAGACGGTTAATTGGCGATTTATGTTAATAGCCTGATAATATCGTTGTTAACTAATATCTATTGTTAATACTAATTATATTAGCTAATGTCTGTCAGCAGTGAGTACTATCGGATTATGTGCATTGAGCATTTCTCATTGCCTAAAGTCCCCCTTGTTGAGCAAACAGACAACACTTCACCTTTCCCCCAAAACTGTTTACCGATAATTTTTTCATATCTTCCCTGAGACCATTGTATATGTGCCTGACCTGGTAAGAGAATGATCGTTGATGCAGCTCAGCGCGATGGGCAGGTGGAGCAAACAAACCCCTGAATCTTGAATTAAGGTTATGGACATCCGTTCTACAGCGTACCTTCCTCATGAGGTATTGTGGGATCCTCTTGGATAGCAACTTAGGATATAATATTGCTGCATGCAACACTCTAGTGTTATCCATGTTCAACCACCCCAAGTCGCCCAGCCCATTCGATACATGACCATACTTCATCAAACCAAAAATAAACAGAACACATGCATTTTGGACACGCTGAACACGCTGCATATCCGACGCCGTCAGGCAAGGACCGTACACGGTATCACAATATGAGATCTTTTTACTATTGATAGTAGATATAGGGAGATATTGTCAAAACATCAGCATTTGACACTACCGGTACTGTCATTAGACTGAAAATACTTAGAAAATCCTGGCTCACTATATAGTATTATATCAATGCAGATGCGATCGATCTCGATCAAATAGAATTTGCTCTTGCAGCTAAACTATTAATTTTACCAAAAATTGTCGCAGACATAAATTATTCAGAATTTCCTCTACTTTAATTTATTATTTAACTATTTTGAGGAAATTACAGAAATGGCGGGTCAATTACAAAATCCTTGAAAAATGCTTAGAGGAAACGTCCAGTTCCTTTGGACCCTTTTGAACCAAAAGCTTTTCAGCTCTAACTTGTCATGAAACTTCTAAATATGAAGTTTCGTCCCGATACCTTCAGTAGTTTCTCCGGAATCGTCTCCACACAAATCGAGTACACACATACACACACACATACACACACACAGACATTTTTTGTACCTTGGTCAAAAATGATCAGGGGACCCAAAAAGACCTATTTCCGCTAAAATCTCAAATTTCTTTTTCGGCACGATCACAATACTTCATCATACTGCGTATGATAAAGTAAAAATAATGCACCATCTGAATAACCGGTACACAAAAATGAATCAATTTCACTTGGGTGGGCGCTGCTTAAGATTTTTTCATTGAGATAGCCCCTTATTTACGGATTCAATGTGGCTGCGCCATTGTTATGTATACAGTGTGTACTCACCTTAATTGTACTTTCAGTGTGGATTATGTTAACATGTTTCTTCTTGTTTCTTCCCTTTCCTTTATATCCTTCCCCTTCCCCCATACTGCTCTCAAAATACCGAGTTCGAGAAAACAGGTGGCTCCTGAAGAAAAATGTTGCATTTTTCGCACTATGAATCTTATACTTTGACTACTAGATTCATACTTAATTTGAATCAGCTTGTACTGACATGCATTAAATTTAAGTTGTATTAATGACTCAAGAAAAAAAATTTCTACTCCTATTGATGCATGCATTCATTATCATTGCAATTTGTGATAAGTAATAGGTACTAACCATTCCCCACACACATTGCAAATATTTCATTCCTGGCTCTTCATACTCTACGAGTCGTGAGAAATTTTGCATTTCTCACGACTTTAGAACCAATCACAGCTCAGGATTTTCATTGCCATCATATTTTAATACACTGCTTAGCGATATTGTCAAGGCATGACAACGGCGCCAGTGACAAGAGCAACAAACAATTTTAATTTGTCAAAATCCTGTAAACCGTCATAGTGACATACACAGACATACAGCCGTCCTTATATGCAATAAATTAATTTATAATATTTCAATGCATGTTTGTAGAAAAAAAATATACTATTCCATTCGCAAGTAATGACAATTACTCACTCGAACGTTCTGCATCACTCGCCGATGGCGAAATAGAACTTCACGATTTTGTTTAATTTTAAATATTATGTTGTATTGTACGCTTAGTAAATGTATTCATATGTTAGGGGTGCCATTTGAAAAATCGACTTTTAGTACTTTTCTCGAATACAACTTTGATCTTATAATTTGAACAGCCTGTATAACTTTTAGAAGAGTTCTACCGATGCGTCGATAATACGTTACCTTCACAATAATTTTGCCGCACAACTTTTCTCCAACGGTCATAATTTATAATTAATTGAAAGTAACCGTGCAGCTGTCATTTTTTAGTGAAAAATATGACTCTCAAAAATGACACATGTTAGGTATAGGGAATGTTGCATAAAATTGATCTAAAATTTAATGAAGATTTCAGAAATGTGATAAAATACAGGCTGTTCTATTTGAAATATAAAAGTTGACATCATATCCGCTGTAACCGGAAGTAACCGAAAACTCAAAAGATTTTAGTTGAGACGGTCGTGTCCAACAATATAAGTCCACAAATTTTCAATCTCTCATTTCAGTTGGTTTTCCATATACTTCTAATGGCAGCTCGTCGTGGGAGACCCTGTATATGTATATACCCACTGTTACTGACATAATCATTAGTCATTCGGTATGTGTGATTATTAACGTCGTTACCCGGCTAATAATATTAATAAATTTTATCTACGACTCGCATATAATAAGTTCATTGCATACGTATCTATGACTATATAATCCCCATCATTATATAGCGCCAATGCTTATAATGACACTAACGTTGTATAATAATGACAGTTCGTTCAAATAATGACCTCATTATTTGAACGAACTGTCATCATTATATGACGCTAGTGTCAAAGTCTGTCAAAACCTACGTGGATGACAGTTATTTGACAGTTCGCCTCGCCATCATTGACAAATACATTTAAAATATTTTACATAAAATGGAATTTATGAGTCGTAGATAAAACGTCGTATTTGACTCGCACATAACGGATATAAATCGCTCGCATGATTACACGCTCGCCTACGGCTCGCGTGTAACAAACTTCATGCTCGCGATTTATATCCTTAATTATGTGCTCGTCAAATAATATACTATTATAATATTTCAATGCATGTTTGTAGAAAAAAGTGTAGTATTCCATTCGCAAGTAATGACAATTACTCACTGGAACGTTCTGCATCACTCGCCGATGGCGAAATAGAACTTCCCGATTTTGTTTAACATTAAATATTCTGTTGTATTGTACGCTTAGGAAATGTAATCATATGTTAGGGGTGCCATTTGAAAAATCGACTTTTAGTACTTTTCTCGAATTCAACTTTGATCTTATAATTTGAACAGCCTGTATAACTTTTAGAAGAGTTCTACCGATGCGTCGATAATACGTTACCTTCACAATAATTTCACCGGACAACTTTTCTCCAACGGTCATAATTTATAAATTGAAAGTAACCGTGCAGCTGTCATTTTTTAATGAACAATATGACTATCTCAAAAATGACACATGTTAGGTATAGGGAATGTAGCATAAAATAGATCTAAAATTTAATGAAGATTACAAAAATGTGATAAAATACAGGATGTTCTATTTGAAATATAAAAGTTGACATCATATCCGCTGTAACCGGAAGTAACCGAAAAATATTTTAGTTGAGACGGTCGTGTCCAATAATATATCCACAAATTTTCAATCTCTCATTTCAGTTGGTTTTCCATATACTTCTAATGGCAGCTCGTCGTGGGAGACCCGTATATTATATACCCACTGTTACTGATATAATCATTAGTCATTCGGTATGTGTGGTTATTAACGTTGTTACCCGGCTAATAATATTAATAAATTTTGTAATAGACTATGAACGTCATTAACCGGCTTTTAACGTTATTTCGCGGTTTAATGTCATTAGCCGTAAGTTACGGCCGTGACAGATACACCATGCATTCTATTCCATTATCATATCTCTCAGGTATATAAATAAGCCATCAAGCTTAACTTCAAATCATAGTATTATTTCAAATAAGCTGCCAACATCTTCAGATGCCATAACTGATTTTGGTTTCTTTCAAAAACCGTATGATCTATAAACATATTTGTTAACCGAATGTTGTTTCTTATTAAAATATCTAACCAATGATACCACACACGACCTAGGTTCTGGTTACCTATATTTTTCACCCCTATGCAATTGTATTCTGGAAATCAAAACTGTTAAATACGTCAGGTAAGCTTATGTTGTGAAGATTATTTTTCCGAGCCTCTATGGCATGTTTTTCAACCTTTTTAGTTTTGCGGGACCCTTGAAATTGGGTCGGGACCCGGCGGAACCACAACAAAAAAAGTACAGTGTCGTTCACTCCTTCCGAATATCATTCCGAGGAAGAAAACACAGAGAAAAATGTGTAAAACAATTTTGCTGTATCAAATATTCATCAACATTGTGTGTAATGAAACTCTCTTCAATTGTAGAAAATTACATCTACGGTGCAATCACTTTTCCAGTGAAATTCCATAAATATTCTGTAAAATTACTGCGACAAAGCTGTATTTCACAGGAATACGTATGTCGAACATGTGAGATCTGCAAAAATACAGCATTGTAGCTGGTATCAAATAACCAGCGAGATGTTAATTTTTCTTTTACGGCATTTTTTATTGTAGTTTATTACCTTCATTTCCTATAACTTTGCAGTTGTCCCTGTGCATCAACTTGTTTGTTCTTTTCATTTCCTTCAAAAGTTACAGCCCTTACAAGTATTGCCAAAGGAAGGAATATAATAAAGGATAATTCAAATAAAAAATATGAAATATGAACAAATATGAAAAAATATGAAAATATGAAAAAATATTGATAAGAAGATAATATTAGAAACTTCTAAACGCCTTTTAAGAAACTTTTAAACCTCGCAAATTAGCTCCGCTTAAAATCCGGTTTTGTTAACATTCCAAAATTGATATTTACGTTCTGAAATAAACTTTGTGAATAAACACACACCCCAGATTTCAATAGAAGAGAATGTAATAGAATAGTATATTTCCTATCAAAATTCCACAGCACGTCATTGTTATTTTCCCTTAAAATTTGTTAAATTAGAAAAAGTTTGCTCATTTATACACAATATTGAAAACTGCACAAATACAAGATATTTATAATAATAATAATAATCTTTATTGGTGTTATTACAAAGAAAATTGTTTACACAAGTCAGAACAGAAAAAGAAAAACACTATGCACTACATATTTCTACGAAATTACAGTTAAAGTATTCATCGTCATTGAATATACATTTTTCAACCAAGAATTGTTTCATTACTGTCTTAAATCTGTTATTGGAGTAACACTTAATTGCTGGCGGCAGAACATTAAAAAATTTTAGAGCCCAGTAATTTGATGCGTTGCGCGACTTCTGCAATCTCAGAAAAGGTCGGCGATACTGCTGATTCTCACGAGTGTTGTACGAGTGAATTGCATTCGATGTCACAAACGTACTGGCATTGACCTTAGCGTACATTAAACATTCCAATATGTAGGCGGATGGAAGTGTCAGAACATTGAGATTTCGGAAGTGTTCACGGCAATCTTCCCTCCAACCGACTCCGAGTACTACTCTTATGCATCGGCGTTGTAGAGAAAACAATTTATTGCTGTGACCTGAATGGCCCCAGTTAAATATTGCATATGTCATCAAGGAGTGAAAAAAGGCAAAGTATGCAACCCTAAGACATTTTATAGAGATTGATTCTCTCAAGATTCTCAAATAATGAATCACCCTCGCAAGTTTTCCTGAAACATGTCCGACATGACTTTCCCACTTTAATTTGGAGTCAAGAATAACACCCAAGAATTTTACACTCTCATTATCGTCCGTACTGGAACGCGCTTCATGTCGCAATGTAAACAATACCGATAAGCACTTATCCTGATTGATGCAAAGCGCATTTGAAGAAAACCATTCTTTAATATCTCTTTCACATAGGTCAACTGTATTAAGAAGCTGTTCATAATCATCACCTCCCTTACTTACCGTTGTGTCATCCGCAAATAGAATAAGATCAGTTGCTTCAGTAGCACAATTAATGTCGTTGATATAAATTAAAAAGAGAATGGGGCCCAAAACTGATCCTTGGGGTACCCCGTAACTGCAAAGTCTGTTCGATGAAATTGAATTGTTCACTTTTACGTGTTGGTAACGATTACTCAGATATGACTCCATTAACCCAATGCTCGATTTCGAAAAGTTATAGTTCTTAAGTTTTTCTAATAGAACATTATGTGTGACACAATCGAAAGCATTGGAGAGATCATAAAACGTGGCAACTGAATGGTATCCGCGCTCAAAGTTGTTTAAGATTTTATTGTGTGCATTGATAGCTAGACTGGTAGATTTGCCATGCCTAATTCCAAACTGAGATTCACTAAACAAGTTGTTCCCTTCAAAATGTATGTTTGTTTTTTAGTATTTTTTCGAATATTTTTGATACGATCGGTGTTAATGATATGGGTCTGTAGTTGTTACAGTTGCCCGTGTCATTTTTCTTATGTATCGGTATCACTGTCGCAATTTTTAAACATTTCGGGAAACAACCTTGTTCAATGCAGTCATTGAAAAGGTGTGCAAGTGGATATATAATGATATTTCTTAATGTTTTGATTATTCTTACACTGATACCATAGCAGTCCGCACTTGCTGAGTTCTTCAATGAGTTTATTGTGTCTCTCATGTCATTAAATGAAACATGGTTAAAATTAAAGGTGTCAGATGTTATATTTTTTATGTATTGCAGTGGATTCATATCAGGTTTGCTTAGTTTTTTAACAATATCATGGGGTATGTTTATAAAAAATTCGTTACAATTTTCAGCCGAGGGTACATTGTCCAAACTAGTTTTCTTTCGGTTAGTGTTATGCTTTATTATTTTCCATAATGATGACGATTTGTTGGCACCCGACTCAACGTAAACATCAAAAGCCGATCTTTTCGCCTCACGCAGTTTATTTCTATAACTTTTTTTTAGATATTTTTAGTCGATTTTCTGATATGAATCCGGGATAGTTACGATTTACAGCAAAGACAAAATTTTTGCGTTGTCAAACTTTTTTCGGAAACATTTTTTATTATAGTTTTATTGTGATGTTAGCCAAATAAATTTTTTTCTAGAATTGCAAATCTCTCTGTATATTTATTGATTTCCTATGAATGGTCCTACAAATGCCACAATTTGTGTCACAGAAGCTCAGAACTTGTCTGGTAATAGATTAGTAATCTTATCTGGAATGTAAGATCATATTGAAATCTACAACCCACAATTCTGATCTTATTCTAAAGTCCATTATGAGCAGTAAATTCAAATTGTAGGTTTAATTTTGTTAGGGGTCATTTTGGATAGGAAAATTATTGGTAACAAATATTGTTAGATTTTGACCAATAATTTTGCCAGGTGTAGTTTTCTAGGGGTTATTTTGTTTTTATGTAACAGATAATCTAGTCAGGTGAAGTTAGTAAATAATGTGCCCATGAACCTCCCTCCACCACGGTATTTAGCGCGGAACCCCTGACGATATCACGCCGAATCCTAGGGTTTCGTGATACCCCGGTTGAAAAACGCTGCTCTATGATATCATATACTCAAGAAAGAATCATGTCGGCCAACCAAGTAACCTCCCACAAGGGATTTGGGCAAGTAAGTAAGTAATCAGGAAAATGTTACATTTTAAGAATATGCTGTTAAAATTTCAAAGCGAAATTCGAAGCGGTTGCTTAGATATAGGTACTTTCGCTAAGCTCCTTCGGCGCGCTGAACAGGTAACAGTGGGGGCAGAGGGCGTTCGGAACGTGCTTGAATACAAAAGCACCCTGCTGGCTGAAGTAAATGTAAATGTAAAACAATCGCATTTTTCTCGGAAACAGTATTTTTACATTTCCGAGTTGGCGCGTGAAATTATTCAGCGAGTTTTCAACGTATATGAATAAAACAAACACTATTTGAAAGATAATTTAATCATCTAGTCGACATACCTATTGGATTATTCAACAAAACATTATTTAACCACTTTTTTGCAATATATAATAAAAAAGTTGTTTGTCTAAACCTCGCTATTTTTTACACATTTTTTTATACGTTAAAATTAGGAAGTGGACGAGATTTGGTATGATATGTGTCATTGGTATGATAACAAGAAAAAAATCATGTTGGTATCTTTCAGAAGGATACAGCAGACACAAAATTACGCGCCGATGAGAAGAAAAAAGTCATCAACGTTATTATTTTTTTCGCCGCCCTTAAGTAAAATTTAGCAAGTAAAAAATTTAATGGTATTCCCAAAATACTCAAGAATGTACAGTAAAAATTTGAAATAAAATTATTCCATAGTTTTTTTGGAAAAAAATCCCAAAGCTTTCCTAATTTTTGCCATCTAAACGAGGCTCCTTCTTCATGAAATTTAAAAAATTTTATGCCTATTTAGTGTAAAATCAAGTTTCATCCTCAGACAATCCGGCCATATTAAAGTAACCATAACATTCACAATCACTTAGTAACAAATTATTCAACACAACAATCGAAAATTTACATCGGTGTTTAGCCCGTTAGTGTACGTTATCTACATTTTCCAGGGTTGCAAACTGATTGCTTTTAAGTCGCTTGGTTATCTAAGAATATGTTTATGTGACTTTGAATTAAATTGGACCATAGCGCTAAAATAATTTTTAACGGCTAGATTCTCGTCGTTAAGGGAAAAGATGTGGAATCTATTTATCTTTTCTGATTCCAAAAACGTATCATAATATCTAATGTTTGGTTGTCGATTTAGAGCAAATTTCATATTTATTCGAAATAGTCCATTGGAACTGCAAAAACATAGATTCACATACCCCCTAGGGTACATGTACCCCACTTTGGAAACCACTGTTGTAGAAAATCCAGAATCATCATTTAAAAAAAGTATAAAAATCATCCAAAATATCAAATTATTCATAACTCAACCATACTATGTTATATAAAAGCTTGCTCATATACCATCGCAAATCCATAGAATAGCGCTGCACTTTAAGACCGCGAACTGGCAAATAGATTTAAATAAACCTCGACGGTTAATGCAACTTTAAACCGGGACCGAGAACGGCATTACTGTCGGAACGGTGGAGTGTTGCCGCAGGAGAGCGCGGCCTGAAAGGCCCGGGCTGCAGCAGCAGCCGGGGCGGGCAGGTTGGCTTCGCGCGCTGAATCCTCGCTTGGGCCATTTGTCAAGAGCCATTAGTGGTACTTTGCAAGCCAGCGCGGCGACACCGTAACAAGCGGATAACTGAAATAAAGAGCTCACCTTCCCTCCTAGGAATTATCTCCTTACGGCCCGACACCCCACTGTATCGGGACCATTCATCCAGATTTACCTTGCGTCTTTGAATATTTAATCCACTCCGCATTACACACCGAGTCGGGAAAGGTTTTTTTTTGCTCGCTACGTAGGCTTAACTTGCTTAAATCAAAATCTACGACGTTCGACTCACCGTATGCTCTGTAATCAAATGATAATAATGATAATGCGCGACAGTACGACGGCGAGTATTGAAACTATTATATTTGAAATCTATTGTAATGCCATTTTCAACTTATGCTGATGATCAGTATCCCATACATAGTCGGAAATTTCTAAAAAATAGTGGTTTAAGAGAAATACTAATGAAGACCGCTTATCGTAACTCCTAATCGGGTTTCCAAATTAACAATAATTATGAATAATACTGGACTAAATAATAGAAGGGTAACTGTATAAGTTGACACCTAGCACAGTTTTCGGGAAAAAATACCAAAAGTTAACAATTATGAATACTGCAAAAGCAGTATTATGAATAATACCTACTGCAATATACAAACGAATAATGGAATAATACTGTAATATACACCTGATGATCAACTATATTCGTGATCACTGGCTTCATTTGCTGGAAAGAATGTCTAAAGATAGCCCTACAAATGGGACAAGGGCAAGGAACCAGTTGCCCCAAAGAGATAAAATATCTGATGAGAAATATGACAAGTGGTATATTGTGACATTAACAGAAGTGGTTACCCCTTTGTGGGTAACCACCCTTTCTTTCGCCGAAGGGTTTAAGACTCTTCATAGCGGTTAAAAAATCGATTTATTTGTTGTTATCTAACATAGCGTGTTTCTTAATAATTAACTAAGAACTGACTCTATGATGATTAACTAATTACTCATTACACACTGGTGCAATACAGATTAGTACTATCATCGATCTAAGTCTGATTACAATACAAAATGTGTTCATCCTTTATAGGAGCTCTCCAAAGTATTGGGTTGTAGCTGACCTTCCTGGTGTCGACTTTTGTTTGTTGTTTTACCGCTGCACATTCCTAGAACAATGTTCCCAAAACACAAACTAATCTCGCGACTGATTATGTTTGATGCTCTGAATGACCTTATGTAACAATATAAAATTAATAGTTTAGCTGCTTGAGATTCTATTTGATAGAGATCGGTCGTGTCTGCATTAAAGAAAAACTAGTTAGCCAGGATTTGACAGATTGATTCTATTGACAGAAGCTATTGTCAAACCATTAGCGTTTGACACTGCAACTGCAACTGTCACTAGAATGAAGATATCCGTCAAAGCCTGGCTAACTAGTTTCATATTAATGCAGACACGACCGATCACGATCAATTAGAATTTGCTCATGCAGTTACAATAATAATGATAATAACTTTATTCGTTCTACTATAAAGCATTTTTGGATAATGAATACGTAAACGTTGTATCATATCTTCCTCGTTGCTCCCTCTGTCGTCAACTAGAGTGATGAGAGTATCGTCCTCGAGCTAGCGGTATTGAAGGTGTCTGGTTGTCTTTAATGTCAAGGGTGTCTTCAAGTCTTCAGCTCTAGTGGAATGGTCCGGACTCTTTGCTTAAATTGTTTGTTATTTAGTTTTTTGTCTTTATCTTGCATGTCGTTATAAGTGCGAATCGATTTGGTTGTAATGTCCATCCTGTTTTTTGATGTTGTTACGCTGTGGGTGCGTATTTTGTGGCGTTGTCTTGTGTTGACGCTGTGGATGTCGTAGTTGGTACTTAGTGTCATGTCTGTTTTGACTAGTTTGTTTTGTATTTTGTGAATCAAGATTGTGTCGTTCATGCCGTTTGTTTGTATATAATACACGTTGGCGTTGTATAATGCACAAGAAGAACAGTTTTATCTCCTAAATGGCTACCGTGCAGAATTTAATTCAAGATCAAAGAGAGGTGGTGGAATAGCAATGTACATTAAAAAAATATAAATTATAAGATACTGTCAAACACCACAATCACCAAAATAGAACTATTAAAAACACAACTTGAGAAGAACAACACAGCGATTACCCTACTATACAGACCCCCTCATGTAGCATTTCGAACGTTTATGAAGCAAGACATTGGAAAACCGCAGGAAAGACCACATTGTTGTTGGTGACTTCAACGTACAATGTACATATACGGAACAAAGATACAAATACCATTGAATACCTCCATCTTCTGGCCGAGAACAATTATCAAATAGTTAACCGATCCACAGAGAAACATTGCACGAGAGCGATCCCAAATGGACAAGGATAGAACATATATTTTTCAATAAAAACTAAATGGTAAAGAATACAAAGATCATCATTACAGACCTATCGGACCACAACGTAATTCTAATATCAGTCAACATTGATTGGAGACAGAAACCGAAATACATACATCACGAATAAACCAAAACAAACATGACAAACATCAACAACACAATTACTAAAGTGAGAAAAGACGAAATACACACATTTGAGCAATTATCAAAAACGCTAGAGACAATAATTTGCAATAATCGCCACAAAGTAAAAATTAAGAGAAGACAACAAAACGACTGGATTGCCGAAAATATAATAAAACAAATTAAATAGAGAAACAAATTATATAAGAGACTTAAAAGGAATCCACAAAACACTATACTGAGGGATGAGTACCACAATAAAAAGCAAATCACAAACAAAACAATAAAAGAAAAAAAAACAACAATACTACCGACAAAAATTAAAACACAATCCAAAGAAGAACACAATCCAAAGAAAATGTCGAGCACCATAAACACCATAATCGGACGGTAGCCGGATCAGAAAGGAATAGAAACCATGACGAGACAAGACGGGACACCCACCACACACCAGAAACACATAGCCAAAATAATTAGTACCTATTTCATACAAATAGGAGAGACTGGCTGCGAACACACACCGAGCATAACTAAAACCACAAAGAACTACTACTACAACAAAATTCACTCGACGACTATTGTCAAAGCGATAGATAATACAGAAATCAGCAACATATATAGACAACAAAAAAAAAACACGGCACCAGGGTTTGACAAGATCACCTCAAATATACTGAAAGAGAACAGCACAGCCTTAACACCTATTTTAGTAAAACTCACAAACAACGTATTAGAAGCGGGAACATACCCAGAATACTTGAAACGAACTATTATAAAACCAATATAAAAATCTGGAGTTAGAACTATATCGGAAAATTACAGACCAATAGCGCTGCTCTCCACACTAAATAAGGTCCTAGAAAAGATACTCAAATCACGAATAACAGAACACTTGATACATCATCAGTACACAGCAATATGCATTATCAACGTTACCCCGGCACGACATCCGCAGCTTATGATCTTGTTGATCATGTAAAATCCAATAAGAGCAAGGGAAACATCGGTGTCGGCTTATTCCTTGATCTGAAAATAGCTTTCGATACGATCTCCAAACAAAAACTTCTGCAAAAAGTTAAAGCAATACACATCATTGACAAACCATAACAGCTTATACAGACATATCTAGCAAACCCACCACTAGAGACCAACATAAATGAACACAGTAGCTACCAACAAAATACAAAAGAGTACGGAATACCACAGCGAGCAAACCTACCTCCGACACATCATCTACACCAACGACATGACGGAATTGAAACTACGGGGAACCCCATACATGTACGCAGATGATACGTGCCTCAGGCACAGACGTCTACAGATCAACACAGGAGCTAAACCTGGAGAGAATCCGAACATTGAACAACCTATTATTGATATACAAAATAAACCACAACAAAATCAAAACAACCACAAACCTTAAACTGAATCACGAATTCCACAACTATCAAACCAGAACGTGCACACACATAAGGCCAGAACGATACAACAACACGTTCAGTGCACAGACACAATAATTGAGAGAGGCTATACGCAAATACAACAGACTGCCCTGCAATGTGAAAAGCCTCACAGTGGTCGCTTTCAAGTTTTAAATTAAACACTTATTGATCATGCAACAAATATAACGAACACACAAGGAAGACCAAGAAGAACCCTTAATACCGTTAACCCTAGGTGGATTCCACACAAGTGCGGAGAACCCAACCCCGTGGCGAAGACAGAGGGACGTAGAAAATGCATTACTATATATTTGTTTTTATTATATTCAAATATTGCGCTTATATTTTGATGTGTACTTTCGGCACTTGTGACATAAATAACTATTATTCTAATGACAGTAGGTAGTGTCAAATGCTGATGCTTTGACAATATCTACTGCCAATAGTATCAAAATATATGTCAAATCCTGGCTAGCTAGTTTAATTTTAATGCAGACACGATTTATCTCAATCAAATAGAATGTCATGCAGTTAAACTTAATTTTATATATTGTAGGATAAAGTCATGTATCACATCAGATTTTTTATTATTGTTGCGGTGATTCTGTTCAGAACTGACAACTGGGATATTGGCCGGTAGTTTTCAGGTTTTGTAGCGTCCCCGTTTTTGTATATGGGAATAACTGTTGTAGTTTTTTAAATATTCAATGTACTTTCCATTAGTGAGCATTTTCTTGGTGAGGTGAGTCTTACCAGTGTTGGTGTTATATATTCCATCACGTCTTTTAGGAGATTGTTGATGATTTGGTCATATCCTGGACCCTTGTTATTTTTTAGTTTGGCGATTATGTCTCGAATTTCATTTTCGTCCGTTTCCGGAAAAGGTAAAAGCTTTTTAAGTTAGTGTAAATGTTATATTAGCAAAAGCATAGTGACTGCTGTTTATCAGTGTCAATTTCAAAAGCAGGATATTGAGTATTATGACTAGATTGTAATGCACTTTTTAAATATCATAAAAAATTATAGAGTTTCCGAATTAGTAATAATTATCAGTAATGAACAATAAATGGGCAACTGTATTATTTAGAAACAAACTTAAATTTCGAAAAATGATCAGGCCATGAAAGAAATAGATTGTTCAGAATATCTGCTCATTGAACTCCAGAACTGAGGCCAACAGTGCACCCAAATTTAAAAAGTTTTATATATTTTTTGGTTTTTTTCAGGCGCAGTCACGCCTGAAAAAATCGCTAAAACTGAATAAAAATATAAATAACGGCCATACTTAACAATTCGGCAGCTAAAATAGATCTCGCATAGTCTCATTCTAATCAGAAGCACGTTTTGTATAGACGAATATACCCCAACCAATGGAAGCTATAAAAAATAAGAGCATGTGAGTATGTGAATGAGAAAAACAAGGAGAGCATGTTGGGATACTCTTGAAGGAAAAATTGTTTATCGCATGTGATATTTGTCTGGGATTTTTGCTCAATATTTCTGGTTCGCATGAAGGCCAAGGTGTATACAAGGAGTGTGTGTCGAAATGCCTATAGTAGTTGTGATGATGATGCTTTGACAAATCAAATCATAACTTTTCTTGTTGTATTTCGGCATCTTTTCTATACACGATTCGTACAGCATTTCAAGCAGCAATTGGTCCTATCCAAACAGTTTAAATCCAAACTGTTTTGTAACTTTAAGTAGGTAGTTGTATTATATAGAAATTGTAATATGTACTTAATTTAATGTTTATGGTTATACTGCAAAGCACCCTAGAAAATTTTATTCTGTGGTAGAATTTTAAAGTCAGCGGCATTTTCTTTATTTACCACGTATTCTAACATTCCAACACCTAAAGAATATCTTTTGGCATCTCAAATTCTTTAAAATTGGCATGCATTTCAATACTTCTTATTTAATTCTCACAATAACATGAAGAGTGAAACTTCAATCACACAGTAGTAATAATATATCAAGCTAAAACGGGATTTTAAAAGGATTACTTTTACACGAATGTATCCAATTTTGCGAAACCCTATGAACCCATTTAGAGAGGAGGGCCCAATAACTTAATCGAATACATTTAAATTATTAACGTTGCCGTTCCATCCAATTCGCAATGATATGAATTAAAGATAAGTCCATTTTAAGATTGGATAACGTTATTATTTAAATTCGCAACGGAACGCCGCCGTCCGGCGCCGTGTTTCGGCTAGCAGGCGCCTAAGTAATTAGTTTTTTAATCATATTTATAGCACTCAACTAATTACTACATTAGCTTGTGTATTTTCCTCAGTAACGACCATTATAAAATTAATGTCGGCTCTTCTCTAGGTTATATTACATTAGAATTCTGTACATGTGCAGTAAAAAAATATGGAAGACATGCTATGCTAGCGTTTTTTTCGTAGTTTTGTCGTTGTGCATGGTAAGTTTTGAATTACACGGTATACGCATTTTATCAAATTAATGTAAAACTATGGTGATAAATATGAGAACAATTCCGATAATGTATTAAGGGCAAGGCTAATGTCCGTTATGCAATGTGTTTATTAGGCTTAGTTCTTGTTTAGACTTATCTAGAAAAATATTTCAAAACTGGTAATCCACAAGTCTTTTCTTTATTAAGATTTTGCCTAATTTCTACGAAGATAATAATCAATTATTCTTACTTTTAATCGACAAATAGTGGTAAATCTAATCCAAACATTTAAGAAAATACAAACATTTTAAAAATTATTCAATTCAGTTCATAAAATACAAAAATAGTTGAAACAATACAAAGATTAAAACTGATTAATTTTTTTTCTGTTTTCTCTGTTTTTGTTTTCGACATCATGTCGTCATAACAATAGTTAGTTAGTTATTCAAGATGATAATTTTAATTTCAACATTCTCTATACAGTGTGTCTCACGGGACGATGGATAGCAATTCGGCTAAATACACGAACTAGTGCAGATTTCTGTGTTTTCTAATAATCCGCTTAGAAACCAGTTGATTTCTTACTGGTTTCAGAGATAATTTAAAAAACAAAAACAAAGAACGTAATCTGTTATTTGTGGTCCGACCAAAATGCCGGTTAAACATCCTACAAATAGTTTTTTTATTTAAATTAAATTGTCATATCGGTTTTCTTTCGCCTTATAGTTTTTATTTTTATACATATTTGGGTTCAGCATTTCATTTGAATTGAATTTTTACTTGAGAGCGCTTACAACGTTTAAAATGAAGTTTGGAAATAAAATTTGCGGATGCAGCTAAACTACTAATTTTACCAAAAGATTTCATAGACATAACTTATTCAAAATTTCGTGTACTTGATCTTATTCTTTAACTATTTTGACGAAATTATAGAAATGGCGGTTCATTTGCAAAATCGTTGAAAAATGCTAAGAGTAAAGGTCATTTTTTTGTACCTTGGTAAAAAATGTCAGAGTAAAATGTGGAAAATGTCACTTTATGATCATGTAGGACATAACATATTTATAACTCCTGTGAATGTTATAAATGGAAAATTTATATTCTATCATATTATATTATTATTTATTATATTATATTATTTATTTATTTCATAAGCATTTTCAACATCTGATTGCGTTGACTACGAATCCTAACTCAATAGTTTTCATGTAAAGTTATCGAAAAACATAAAGTCAAAATGTCATATCGTCATAGGATAAATGTCATAGGATTTTGGCAATTTTAAATTTATTGCAGCTGAAATCAGTAACCTCTACAAACTTTTATATTATCTGGTAAACGCACAAAGTTTAATGTTTCCTTTGAGATCATTTTGTTGTTTCGGTACCTATAAATTTAGAAAAAAATGTCAAATTCAGATTTTTTTACATTGGACGGCTAAATACCTACTGATGTAACCAGTTATTCCTTATATAAAGAAATTTGATTCATTGTAATTGAAAAAAAAGGAGCGAAGATAAAAAAATTTGCAATATGTCTAGATACGGACGTATGTATTGTACAGACTAAGAACGAATTGCCCCTATTAGTTCTTACTCTATACCAGCCTTCTCGGGGAATCCTTCGTCCTCACTTACGGAATTAATCCGTGTTTTTCGGAAATTAGCATTTTAAGCGTCCGCTCCCATCACTATTAATTGTATCGCTGTTCGCCGCTGAGCGTCGCCGCTTCCATCTCCCTCGCTCCCTCAACTTCCCCCGACGGGGCTACGCAAAAACCACTTTAACTAAATTGGCTCAGATGTCATGACTGTGTAATGACGTCCCTCCGCCGCCCCTCCTCTCCCCAGTTACCCCTTTCCATGGTCCCGACGCGCTACCATTAAATCTCCGGAGTTAATACAAAATGCATTTGTTGTTCTTCCATTATGTAAATGAAAACTCAAAGTCCCCCACCCTTACTGCTTCCCTCAAATGCCGCTTCGCGTCCCCCTAAAAGCGGAATCCGAGAGCTTTTAGGAAGTGATAATGCATCGTGCGCAAGCGGAATGTATTGTGACAAGTTTATTGGGTGCTTATGAGGATGTCCTGTGTGAGAATTTTTAATTTTGCGAGCACTTTAAACGTATGAAAACAAATACTTTATATCCTTCTTTTTAGGTAATATTTTGTCGCAATTTTGTACTCCAAGATAGTAAACACGGGTTAAAATTCAACATAAATTATCGCAAATATGTTTTAGACTTAATAGTTTTCTACGCATCCACGAATATACAGGGTGAGTTACTAATATCGGGGCGGTCGATAGCTACTAAATCAGTAGAAAAAGAAAAAAAAATGTAAGACAAAAGTTATTTGACTCACTAGTTTAGGTTGCTAACTCTCAGCGTTAATAGTACCTGAGATATTCAATTATTTCTCCAAAATATGCCCGTTGCACGATCTTCTTTAAAACTATGTAAAAATGACATTTTTGCAGATTTTTCTTTTAAACTAGTCCCCTTTATGTCAAATATGTCATATGTCCAATTTTAGTAGTTTTCGTGTTATTTACAATTTAAAGAAAAAAAATATTATTCACAAATTAATTAAGAAAAAAAAATAATACTATTAGCGTTTACTAAAAAATAAACCCCTGTATACTTAGTAAGCTATTTGAAGCAAATTCAGAAACAAACAATAAACATTTAATAAATATTGCACAACAGCGAACTATCATTTTAATTACTATTTGGAAATTGTTCAAAATGACGTCCTTTTCTCTTCTGCAAGCATTAACGCGCTGTACAAAAGATCTTGAGATATTTCTTAACATGTACCTCTTAATAACAATATTTTGGAGACTGTGGCGAACTTAATAATAAAATTATAAACCCCTAACCACAACAAGTATTTTAGAAACCTAAATACGTATTTCAGCAACTATGTTGCCATCTTCAGTAGAACCTAAAAAAAAAAAAAGAAAAAAAGAGATTAGCACTTCATAGTATCTTTACTGGATATTGTCCAAGCAAATCACTAGTGGAAGTGACGTCCATGTTAAAAATTACCCTATATATACCCATTTGTTGTTCACGCGTCAGTGAATTTTGATCATTGAAGCGTAAAAAACAAGTTTTAATTAAAGCAGGTCAAACAATGGCGAACTAGGTATAGGACCCCTGTCTGAATTTATTAATTTATCTCTATTCAAGTGAATAAAGATACTTTCCAAGCTGTTTAGTTCCCTATTATTTGACACAGCTTTTACAAGTTTTAAGTCATCTACAACTACTTTATGACCTGTGTCTAAAATATGTTGAGCCACACTAGATTTTTCAAAACGATTATATTTAAAATGAGCTACATGTTCTTTGAACCTAGTTAAAATTGTTCTTCTAGTCTGGCCTACGTATTCTTTTTCATGACATTTGATACAATATATACCAGATTTATCAAGTACATCTACCTTATCCTTTGGATTTCCAAGAAGGTTCTTTATGCTATTATGAGTCGAATATGCTAAACAGAGATTTTGTGATGTAAAAATACTTCTCAAACCCCTTGTATATGCACAATCGAACGGTATTTTAACATAATTCTTTTCTACAGACAAAGTATTTAAAGTAGATATTTGATTTACATACATTTTTTGATTCTGCTTCTTAATCATTCTATCAACTATTTTCTCAGGGTACCCATTATATATGACAACATTCTTAATAAACAATAATTCTTGTTGATATCTATCTGCGGACAATGGAAATTTCAATAACCTATTTACTAAACAACTAATAAAAGACAATTTTTGTTGAAAAGGATGCTGCGAATCATTAGGGATAAACCTGATTGTGTTAGTACCTTTCCGATTTGTCAAAAACACTGGTTATATGAAGTTTCATGTATCCTGGTGTAGTAGGTGATGATTGTTATACCAGCTCCTTTACATATCCCCATAAAAAGAAATCTAGTTTGTTGAGGTCTGGGGACCTCAACGTAGGACACAATGGCGGACCTCCTCTTCCCTCTTTCGTCACCGTTTTAGTTCTTGTTTTGTGCTGGTAATTAATATTACCTGTTTCTTCAAATTGTAACCGAACCCTGTGTTGGGATGCCGTCTATCCGGATATTGCTGCGCTTACATTCTGGATGCTACTAATGTATTTCAGTCGCCTTCGCCATAAATCTAGATCATGTTAATTAATTCTTCTTTGCAATAATAATAATAATTTTGACAGCAATAACTTATTGAGTGTCGTTAGATCTCAATTGTTTTTTTTTTCTATGATTCTAGTATTAATTACCGTTTTTTAAGTTGTATTGTAATACAGTATTACTGATTTAAAAAATGAGACAAACAAATAATAACAAAAAAATAATGCCATTATTACACATTTATTATATGTTATATATTATTATTATATTACACAATATTACAGATTTTTCTTTAAATTGTAAATATCACGAAAACTACTACAATTGGACATATGGCATACATAAATTAAAGAGAAGTTGGGGGGCAATTCAACTAATACATGATATACAGGGTGTTCCATTAAAAAAAAAAACAATGAAAAGCCATTTGTAGAACATCAAAAGTTTTATGAACACCCAGTATAGTGAGTCTAATATCTTTTGATACTATCATCTATCTACTGGCTTTGACTGGCTTTCACTGGCTTTGACTTACAGGAACTATTAACGCTGACAGTCAGCAACCTATACGGTTGGATAAACAAATTTATTAGTATTGATATAATAATAAAATATACCGGGCGTTCCATTTTAAAAAAATGTTTATACTTTCCGTCACGCCTAAATGCAACACCCTGTATAAATGAAAATAACTTTACGTTATGGAAACTGGTGAGTAAAGCAACTTTTGAATTAATTTTTTTTTCTTTCTCTAACGATTTAATGGCTACCGAACGCCGGGATACTAATAACTCACCCTGTGTAGTACATAATTCAAACTTACCTAGTTGGTAAATTAACTCGAAGAATTTCATTGTTATGTCGTTAAGTAAACTGAAGATGTTCTACGAATTGCACAATAATTTCTTTATGTAAGTAATAATAAATCATCATTTTTGCTATAAAATTGACACTTTATGACTGAGTTTAGTATCACATAAATGAACAACGTAACTTTTAGTGGAGCACAATAAGCTTTATTACGACGTAGACACTAGGACAGCTGTAAGAATTTTAAAAGAAAATAATGTAATTTTGGAACCGGGATGTGTTTTTACTTAAGACAATCTATGTTGTAAATCTTTTTTTAAGCGTAAAACACCCTAAAATGAAAATTGTACGTGTTAGTAGATGAAAGCTTTAACCTTGAGCTTTAAATAGTATTTTTGTCGCTAATCTTAGAAACATAATGCCAAAAGTTTCACTAAAATTCCAGCATTGTCCAAGTACCGAGGTTTTGTTACTTTTAAGTCAAAATTCATTCCTACGCTATATAGTGTGTAACTGAAATGCTTGGCCAAATTTCACAAACGTGACGCTTATTTCAGCTACACCTTGTATACGAAACTCAGTAATTTTAATGCCATAATGGTTTGTGTAGGCGTTTTCAATCATTTTTGTCCCTTTTTATATAATTATTTTTATTGCTGTTATAGACAAAATATTGTATTATACTGTGAATACTGGTTAAAAGTGGAAAAACTGGTTAGTTCGAAGACGGATCATAAATTAGTTTATTATTCAGCCCTATTAGTTTTTATATTTCCTATAAATACAGGATTTTATTATGATAGCATGCTATTCAAGCATCACATTTTAATGATTTTTCATCCTATAGAGCTTATTTTACAACTATGATCTGCTATTATGTAGCACCAAGTCTAATTAAATTAACTTCTCTTTTAAGTATCTTGAATATGGTATTCTTCGTAGATTACAAGTCTGGCAACCGAAAGTCTCCTCCAGGTTTACTTTAAAATTTGAAACAAAATGTAAAAAAATGGTACTTCGATCATAAAGGAATAATTTTTAATGAGTGATCTTCTAAGTAGGCTAAATTCAAATTAAGTGTTAAACTTAGGTAGCAAAAAATATGACAACTCGGTGAATAGTGGTTGTTCAAACATGTTATAAAAATAATGTTTTGAGCAATTTTGTTTTAAATATTTTTTAACGTGTTTTAAACACGTTTTAAATTATTGCAATTGTTTCTTTGAAAGTCTGCTGTAAAATAAATAATATAGTTTTGTCCGCATACTGCAGACTTATGATCGGCCGGAAGTTTGGTCGGTCTTGTAATTACCATTAGGGCATATGTAAGTGCGCACACTCAAAAGATGTGAATTTTTATATATGAAGTACAATCCGACCAAACTATCGGCCGATCAAGAGTTTTTGGTAAAACGCCCACTGGTTTTAGCAATTTGGTGTGGCGTTGTTGGCTTTGATTGAGTTTTCGTTTATACTTAGTGAAACTTTGTGGCATCAAGTTATTTAAAAGACGGTACCTGTGCAAGAGACCATAAACAGAAGACTGGATTTTTTGCAGAACATCTAACAAAAACCTTTCTGCCCCACAACATCGAATAAGAGCCAATCACGAATGAAGATATAACGTATGAAGAAGAAGCCATACAGCTAGTTAACTCATCCAGGTGCCTTCAAAGAAGGTTAGGAATGATATCGAAGCTCCTTGAAAAGCTGCTTCTAAAGACAATTAAACCTATCTTTAAGAGAAAGGAACTAATTCCTAATCGCCAATTTGGTTTCAGAGAAAATCATTCCACTATAGAGCAAGTCCATGGAATAACACATATCATAGGGAAAGCATTACAAGACAAGCTGATTAACTAAACAATCTTTCTTGGTGTGACACAAGCTTTCGATAACGTTTGGCACGAATTATGGATACACAAACTAAAGAGTATGCTACCTTTACAATACCTCGCGCTACTAACATCCTATATATCTGATAGACTATTCAGAATAAAACAGATTGATAAATACTGGGAACTAAAGGAAGTAAAAGGTGGGGTACCCCAGGCTCGTATATTGGGACCAATTCTATATCTACCACAGTGACCTACCGCAACTGGAACATGTAGCAGTAGCCACATTCGCAGATGACACGGCTCTAATGACAGTGGGATCAACTATTAGAGAATCTACGAGGAATCTTCAACAAGCTTGTAATAAAATATATACAAGGACCAAAAAATGGAAAACCAAGCTCAACGAACTAAAATCTGTCCACATTAACTTTACAAAAAAAGGATCGAGGACATACCTCATGGCAAGATAAGCGACGCCATAGTGCTATATGCGAACACTGCAAAGTATTTGGGTATGACTCTGGATACAAAACTGGTGGAAAGAACACGTTAAGAAGAAAAGAGTAGAGCTTGACCTCAAATACAGAGAACTGTACTGACTTCTGGGAAGAAACTCTCAGTTGTCAGTACAGAACAAACTACAAGTTTACAACCAAGTACTTAAAGCGATTTGGTTATACGGCATCCAGCTTTGGTGTTGCGCGAAAAACTCCAATATACAAGGAATTTAGACTTTCCAAAATAAAGTACTCAGGGATATGGTTAACGCTCTTTGCTACATACGGAAAAGTGGCCTGCACCGTAATATTGGTGTCCCACAAGTCTTCCAAGAAATAAAAACGTAGAGGTCCTGCAGCTACTGGGCAACCAGAATCTACTGAGAAGAACTAAATCCTTCGAACTAAACTGTTCGAACTAATGAATCAGAGAAACGTGTAAAAAGCAGAAGAATATTTTCGCTGCAACAGAACCAAGTTCCTTATTATTTCTCTGTTTGGCACTTTGACTAGCCGACAGTATCAGTATAGGTAGTGGAAGTGGTGCCATTAAATTGCTTCAACACTATATCCTTGCTACAACCTATATAAACAGTAGCTTTTTGCTCTATTATCGATTATGATGAGCTTGTATACCTATTGTGTCGAACATCGGCGAACCAATAATTTATGAAACCGCAACGACAGATGAAAATTAACATCGTAATATATTATATGGAAAATCTTCGTATTTCGGTAATGTATGCGATAGTGTCGTGTTATAATTAAGCGATGGTGGCGCTGGCGTCGGGGTGGCGCGGAATTACCGCCGCGTCGTCCCGTATAATCTCCGTGCTGGCAGTTCGCGAGCGTGACTCGGGACAAACCCGTCCGGGACGAGCCGAGCCGAGCAGACCGACGACTACTACAGATACCTATCTTTTTTAATTATCGCTTTAATTAAAGTAGGCTTTGTATTGTAATTTATCGCTCCTTGTGATCCAATTTCCATCTCATTACATCAATTTAAATTTTAACCGTTCACTCGGTTATTTACGCGCGCCGCCATGGGACTCTTCCGCGAATCTGGACATACGCCAGGCCAGCCAACTCAACGCAGCGAAACTACAATTCGAGCAGGATTTATATTCCCGCCAATGGAAGATGGAGATTGCGGACGAACAAACATTTGAAATTAATGGTTAAGCTGGTCTAAAGCTTGCATAATATCTTGCCTCTCTTACTATCAATTACTTCCGAGAAATGTTGCCTTGGACCATACTTCAACGACCAAAGTGTACCTGTTAAGTTTAGACTCTGATTACTTTGCAAATTTGAATACTTACCTACTTATTTAACGGTATCAAACAGAGAAAAGTAACAATGCAGTAACGTCAAGCCAAGTCAGATAAAGAAAAGGTATGTCATCTAAACTACAAACTTATCGTCGCAGAGTCGTTAAATTCCTTTGAATTCTTCTACTACATATTTAACTACAGGAACATCAGTGGTATCTATAATTATGTATACGTATAAGTAGATTTTTACTGACTTCTTCATCCCGAGCCATTTAGATCTTCCTGTCGAATACTTTTTGTGAATTTCCTCACTATTTTTGTCTGTCTGCATCCCAATACACGTAGGCCTATCTCCTGCATTCTTGTTGTCAATTTTCTTACTCAGAGGTTCCCAACCTGTGCTCCTCCGCGGAGCACAGGTTGGGAACCTCTGGGCTCCGCGCCCTTGGTGCTCCGCGTGCGCTTCTCTGGGGCTCCGCAGCCGTTCCAGGATATAAAAGAAATCAAAAACAGGAAATTTCATTCTGAACTAAAATTTGACAATTTGAATGATGTCCGAGTGCTTTCTTGGAACTAAATTTATATGAGCATTCCAGCTGAACCCAGTGTTTGAATACTTGCTTCACTTATTATCTGTATTATAAGTATCTGTCTGACACGCCTGAGACGGCAGCGCAAGCGCCTGTATTTCGGGGAATAACCTTCATCTTATATTCGGGTTAATACGATATTTGCTTCAATTTATAATAATCTATAAACAAATGTGAGCTGTGAAAGCGAAAAGTGAATTCATAGACAAATTTATAATACTAAACATAAAAGCTATGTACTATGCGCGCAAAAAAAAAGTCGTACACCACATATGCAACCAAATATACTGAACATATATTTGTTAGCTTTGTAAATGGTTCTTTTATAACCTATACACTGTTATTCTGACATTAATCTGAAGTACGAAACACGCATCAACAGTCAAGTTGACAAATAAAAACACGCCAGTGTTACATTATGTAAAAATGAAAAACTTTGGCGCGCATAGTACATACATATATTTAAATACTATTTTTATTAGTATTAAAAATGATTGATTCAGTTGAGAAGTACTTCAAAAATGTTAGTTACAATTTTTTTTACTAATTTAACTAATTTAATGTGTGATTTTTGAATAAAATATGCCGATTAATGGATATGATTAATAAACATTTCCATGTAGAAACCGTTAAATGCAGAACCAGATATTCGCCTGCAATTATCATTAATTGAACCGAATATACGAAAACTGTGTACAAATTTACAACCACAGATGTACCATTAAACGTTTTAAAATTATTTTAAGTTATGTCATTTTATCTACTCCCTTTTCCCGTAACATTAATTCTGAACACCATTTATTTATAAGACATAAGGTAGGTAAAAGGTGCTCCGCCACAGAAATTGGTTCTAAAAAGGGCTCCGCAAGTCAAAAAGGTTGGGAACCGCTGCAGTCTTACTATTTGTGTATCTCTTTTCCATTCTCACAGTACGTACTTCAAAACTACTGTACTTTGTACTTCTCCAGAAAAATACAGACATTATATTTCTCATTATTTTTATAATAATGAGAAATATAATAATAATTCTTCCGCTCCAAACCTCGAACAACATGGTACAGAAGTTATTTTTCGTAAAAACTATTAAAAATTAAATCATGAACCTCAATCTCTTGACCTGAATATCTCAAACAATTTTAAAACATTGTAGAAATAGAAACATTTATGTTACGTACGGGTGCGATTTTCCTAAATGGGATAAAGTTACTTCCGCCTCATTGGTCAACTATCAATTAACTTCGAAGGTGTGTGTGTGTGTGTGTGTGTGTGTGTGTATTTCTCATTTAGTTTCCGAAATGTTATGTATTTACAAAGCAACTCGGTAATCGCCACCAGTGTGCTGTAGTAGTAAACGCTAGTAGTAAACGACATCTAACGCGTAACTGCTCAAACATAAACTAAGCTTTTGACATTATCAAAAAATAATATTTCTAAACGTGGTTCAAGTTAAATGAATAATCGTCTCAATTAAACTTACTTACTTTAGGCCTATGCATCCGACTGCTGGGCAAAGGCCTCCCCATCTTCTATCCAGGTTTGTCTATTCAGTACCATCCTATGCCACGTTTTCCGGGCAAACGACTCCAACTCGTCTCTCCATCTCCTTCTCTGTCTTCCTATACTCCATCCTCCTTCGATTTGGAACTAGTCCGTTGTCACCTTTGCCCACCTGTCACACTTCATGCGCGTCATATGACCCGCCCAACTGAATTTTTTTGCTTTTGCCTTTTTAGCTGCACTTATCACTTTTGCTTTTTGCCGAATTACATTAGTTCTAACTTTTTGTTTTAGGTTTATGTTTAGTATAGATCTTTCCATTGTTCTCTGGGTCACTTCGAATCGTTGTAGTTCTTTTCTGGTTAGAGACCACGATTCCGCCGCGTATGTTAGTACGGGAATAACACAGGTATTCAAAACTTTTGCTTTTAGCGACATAGGAATGTCCCCTTTAAGGAGATGCTTTAAAGACCAAACAGATTTCCAAGCGTTTATAATTCTTCTCTCGATCTCCTTCCCTTGCTGTGTGTACTCTACCTCTATATTGTTTACCTATATGGGCTGGTTATCTGCTATGTTGGTCATTATTTTTGTCTTGCTGATGTTAACTGAAAGTCCCACGCTCTCGCTTTCTCTGACCAGTTCCGTCATCATTGATTGCAGCTCGTTGGCGTTTTTCGCTATTACGATGATATCGTCCACGAATCGATGGTTTGAGAGTCTTAATTCCCTTGTTCTCCCAATCTAAGTTTGTAAAGATATGTTCCAGGACGGCGCTGAAGAAATTTGGGGACAAGGGGTCACCCTGCTTAAGTCCTCTTCCTATTTTAGAGGCTGGTCTTAGCTTATCGAGTTTTATTCTGGCTTCGCTACTCTGGTAGATATTCTGTAGTATGCGTATGTATTTATTGTCAATTGCCTGTGATAAAGAATCAAACTTATTAATCTTCAAATATGCGCGTATTGGATTTTGCCTACCAGAAAATGCTGAAGCAAGCGAGTTGAAAAAAAAAAAATCTGAAATCAACAAGCGATCTATCTTTTTGTGAAAAATTTATTTTCCGGGAAATTATACTGAAAGTTTATATTTCCTTACGTTTCGTTGGACCAAAATAATTTAAATAGTTTATCGTTTGAGTTAAACTCACGTTAATCTTATCTTTGGCATACGTAAAGGAGTAAGGAAGCATTCCCAAGCTTTTTAGTTGTTGAAAATTTGCGGTGTTGCAGTAGAAAAAGCTGCAAATAACGCACATACTTATTTTAAAGTATTTTCCCTCTAATCATATAATTTACTTTAGTTTTGAAGTATTGGCGTTACTTTGACAGCATTTTTGCTGTAGTATTTTATTTTCTGTATCTTTCTCTGTGAACAAACTTATTTGGTTTTCAATTTCTTCAAAAGTTAGAGCCTTTTAAAATATTAACAAAAGGAAGGAAAAATACATATCAAATAATGCGAAAACAATGATTTTATAAAATTTATTTATAAATTAATTAATAAGGTAATATCAATAATAGAAATAAAATGATTACAAAACTTAAGAATATTTCGCAGAGTAACCATTTTCATACAGACTTATGGGGTTTACAGTTCATTAAGAAGTTAGAGTCGTTTATATTACGGTGTTGTTAATAATTTAAATAACAGTATTTTTATGCATAAAAGGCCATATAAAAAATTATGTTACATTTTACACCTTAATGTCATCCTATCACTATATTATTTTTCTTAAAATCCCTCGGAGAATATATGAAACATTTGCCTGAACGTAAATAATAATCTTTATTCATAATTTGATAGTTTGAATTATTAAAATTTTGTTAAAAGCGTTTTTATTAGAATTTGATTATGATTTGCCATATCCATTGTAAATCACTCTGTGTATTTATTGATTTCCTGTTGATTGTAGGATGAGCAGTAGATTCAAATTATAGATACATTTGCGTGGAAAGACAGAAATTTAAAAAAAATAATTTGCCCAAGAATTCTGCCCGGTGTTGATTTATATTCGTTTTTAAGTAACAGATAATATAAGGTAACATTTGAAGTCACATGAAGTCAATATATTATGTGCCCATGAAGCGGGGACCGCTGCTGGGACTATTTGTTATTTTCCGCGGAACCCCTGACAATATCTTGTGGAACCCCGGTTGAGAAACGCTAGAGTAAGGCATTATTTTGTTCATTCCTAAGAACCAATATTCTTGAAGCATTTTATAGACAACATCTTTTTTTGTTACAGAGTCTGGTGGGGAGCAAGCAAGCTGTCGTACGGCGGTGGCGGTTTCAGGACCAACGCCAGTCAGCGTCTCGGCGGCGACGAACTCGTCGGCCGGGCCGAGGGAATGCGCCGGATGCGGCAAGAGGATCACGGAACGGTTCCTCCTCAAAGCGTTGGACCTATTTTGGCACGAGGACTGCCTCAAGTGCGGCTGCTGCGACTGCAGGCTGGGAGAAGTAGGATCGACACTGTATACGAAAGCTAACCTCATACTATGCAAAAGAGACTATCTTAGGTTAGATTTTTATCATATTTCATGTGTCGTGCTATTGGTGATATTAAGTGCTGCGACATATTGTTTTCCTCCATTCTTTCCATTCTCTCGCTTTATCCTTCCAACTCCCAATCGAGGTTGTTATATTTCATGTATCAACACAATTCTTACAATGTTTGTTCTACGATATACATATATGTCCACTGCTAAAAAAATAGGGGAACACGTCTTTCGAAACCTATAACTTTTTAAATACTAGTTTTAGGCAAATCAAATTTGGTATGCTTTAAGGGAATATATTTACCTAAAAAAATTACAAACACAATGTCACAACTCTTAGTTACTTCTAAGTTACACTTAAAAATGCTAATTAACACCGCAAAACAAAATGGAAAAAATCTCAAGTATGCTTTAAATTCACGTATGAAAGCCTACTAAAGATGACAAACCAATTCAGTTGATTTCGTTGATTCGATGCGCCATTGGAAGTAAAACGAGGCATCTTAGTTAAGTGCAAGTTGCTCGTGCTGTCGCCCTTATTCAGCATGGCCACTCTATTCAAGATGATAGTAGGGACATTCGAGTTTCCCCTACTGTTGTTGGACATGGTCGAAAACGAAAAACTACTTCCTCCCTACATCAGCGTACTGCCACAACACGAGACCCTCCTACACAACCCAAGACGAGCACATGGAATAGAAACTTCTGATCAAACTATTAGAAACAGATTAAAAGAAGCGAATTTGAAAACAAGACGACCTGTCCGCGTACCACGCCTTACGCAGCATCACAAAGCAGCGGGAATGAGATTTGCTCTGGTTCACAGAGATTGGCAACTTCGTCACTGGGCGCCTCTACTGTTTAGAGACTAGTCCAGATTTCGCTTAACTCGTTGCAACGGACGAGTACGTGTATATAGACGTCCAGGTGACCGCTACGCAGCCGCTACTATACAGGAAGTGGGTTCATTTGGTCGTGGATCTGGGAGGGTTTGGGCTGGAATCAGTATAGACAACAGAACTGATCTTGTTGTGGTTCCTGGTCGACTAAATGCCATAAATTACATCGAAAACATCTTGCAGGACAATGTGTTGCCTGCTGCATATGGCGTCGGTCAAAATTTCATCCTACTGCAGGACAATGCAAAGCCACATAGTGCTATGATCACTAGAAACTTTTTACAAGAACGTGGAATTCAGGTCATGGAATGGGCGGTGTTCAGTCCTGATCTGAATCCTATTGAACACGTGTGGGATTAGCTTGACCGACGTGTTCGCAAGCGCTCTAATCCACCACAAAGCATACAGGAACTAACACAAGCCCTGATTGAGAAATGGGAAAGCATACCCAAAGAATCTTTTCCCATACTAGAACGAAGCATGCCAGGCAGGTCGTGAGGAAGTGATTCGTGCTCGTGGAGGGCATACACTGTATTAAACCTCACCAATCCTCAGAAAACCCGACTGTCATCGATACTATGGGAGTCACTTCCATTTTGTTTTGCGTTATTAATTTGCATTTTGAAGTGTAACTTAGAAGTAACTAAGAGTTGATACATCATTTTTGTATTTTTCTTTAGTTAAATATTGAAGCATACCAAATTTGATTTAATTGTACTGGTAGAACTATTATTGAAAAAGTTACAGGTTTCGAAAAAAGTGTTACCCATTTTTTTTTAACAGTGTATTATGTTATGTAGTTGTGAAATACTGGTTTATCCTATTCTTCATATGTCTTATTTTGTCCTTCCAAATTATGTATGATTAGAATTATTAAATGTGCTATATACTATGACTATATTACCTACATGTTTTCTTCCAACACTTTTCGGAATTCGGTTATTCTACTCATTTTCATAATGAGTCTTGTATTCAAAGAACCGTTTTTAAATGAATAATTCACTTTAATGAATAATTTTGATCGTTTTTAACGAGCACAAACCAACTTGTTTACCGGAATATGCCTGATTGTTCTGTTCCCTACATGTTTCCATTAGGGTTTGAAGTTGTTGATTTCAGATTTACTGTCAGTTTAATCATTTTAGTATTCAAATCGTTCGTTGCTCATTAGAGCGACAAGTTGACTCACCTAATAGAGTAATGTAATGAGATTTACAAAAATCGCCATTACAAAGGCAGCGTGATTTCAATTTACATGTTCACATCTTAGCACTGGAGGCACAGGACAGAACAACGTTTTTCTAAATTTTCTCGAAAATGCCTACACGGTGTTTAACCAAATATTTTTCTTTAGCCCTAGGGCATATGCTCTTTCAAGGTTAACAGTTATTTCATGGACATCTTGCATACAGGCAAACACACTGTTTAATATGTTCCTAAAGTATTTGTTTCATACCTCTAATGCACACTCTGTACAGTTATATACTAAAATTTTTGGAAACTTGACGACATTTTCGAAGATACAGTTGATTACTCTACAATACCGTAAAATTTTTGGAAAATTCACGAAATTTTCGAAAATTATGTCAAATTGTCTGCGATGAATTAATTCCTGTTTCAAATATAATGTTGAAGATATAATGACAAGATTTTCATAACAATGAAGTAACAATGATAAAAACCAAACGTGAGTAGTGTAAGATAATTTAGAGAATTGATAAATAAATTACACTATATTATGTATTCGCTACTGTAGCTGGTAAAAATGACAATATTGTACATATTAAAATGAATGGGGGCATATTCCGATAAGTTTCAATGCGGATGTCCTCAAAAATGTACAGACGCAAAAGCTCTTATAACACTTTCTTAATGTCACTTGAAATTCGTTTTCTTACTTATTTCTTAAATAACCCAAAACATCCGAATTCTAAGAATGGTCCGGGTTCATCGGAATTTGCTGGAATATGTGTTCTTTCTTCACGAGGATGTGTTTCTATCCCCTAACCTCATTCTCATTTTATGTTCTCCTTTTTTCATATGTATTATGGGGGATTGAAAAAGTTCAAAATTTACTTTTCAAAATTGGTATGAGTTCACACATGTTGTCATTTCTTAACATTTCTTTCCTACAATCTACGCCTGTCTGATTTCGAATTTATAATTTTAAACTTTTGGCACCCCAGACGTTTTAATCCGACAATTTTGTCTTTTCTCAGTACATACTAATACGTATATTATGTAGGTATGCAAAGCGTAGCTTTACTAAATCATCTATTTTCTTTTTTAGGTTATTTGGTACGACGGGTTACTGCGCCGCGTGTAATAAAGTGATACCTGCGTTCGAGATGGTGATGCGGGCAAAAAGCAACGTCTACCATCTAGAGTGCTTTGCATGCCAACAATGTAACCACAGGTATGTCGATCCGGCCCTGGCGCGGCGTAATGCGAGCCGTCGCCTGTAGGTCAAAAACTCGTCTTTGGTGTTGAATTACAGCCAAGGAATTGCTGTTACTGTTTAATTATATATCGGAACGGCGACATGTCCACCGGTCCCCGTCCGATCGGAATTGGTACGCGGAATTCTTTTGTTTTATATGGTATAACTGCTTCGATTCTTTTGGCGCTGCGATGCGATTAAAGACGACCCGTACTCTAAATTGACTGCGGCCGTGTTTCGAGCGAATTATGGCGTTTTCAGCACAGTGGCGTACATGAAAGCATGATATTCTGTGCGCCGCACCTGTTTTAAAACAAGCAAAAACCTCCCGTATGGGCGGGCCAGTGATACAACACGTAAATTGTATTATTTGAAGACTCAAACGTTTGATGAAGTTTTACGTGCCTACTATTGCACTAAGATAGAACTGCCCTCATTCAGAAAGAGCCTAATCTACAGATAAGTTTATTTATATCAAGTTCTAGAATTTTTTTCTTCTAGTCTTCTTCATCGACCCGTCCTAGCTGAAGTCTTCCCATACTCCCATAATCCTGTGGATACTTCTAGTTCTGTCCTGGCCTGCTACCTAACCGTTTCCATTGCCAGTCGTTACTCTGCAGTTCTCGTCAGAAACGCCGGTCGTTTTACTGTTGTCTTTGCAAGATCAGATTGTAAACAATATTCCGAACAATGCCTCTTGGTCATTATTATCATTTTCCAGCCGGAGAGTATTTCTCAAGTGGATGTACTCCTTGAATGTTTCACATACTTAAGTGCCCATCAACTGTAATGTGGACGTCTGAACTCATCTCTGTCAACCTCCGCCAAAGACAATACTATATAAGGCACATCACTCTGGGTGGTTTCTATGTTTGTTATGCATTTGGGCTAAACATGAATATGACAAGACTTCTATTGTATGAAATCATTGGTTATAGCTATTGATTTTTATAGAAATCTCTATTCATTGCTCCACCCTACATTAAGCGACACATCATCAGCCATAGTTTGTTATTGCGTAACGTCGTCAGCTATAAGAACTATACTATCTGCGAAACGAATATTGCTGCCATAGAAGATCTACTGTCGATATTTACTTCTTTCCTCTACCAGTTTAGTTGTTTGAATGTGTCCTTCTGTCTAACTCCCCTCCTTATCTACATTTTCAAGTCATCCATATTCCCTGTTCATCATTCCATATATAGTAGCATCTTTGTAACTGGCTCGTTCTACATATTTGTGGAGATTTTTTGTGAGCCGCCTGGTTACAGTTCTTGCTGGAAGCTGCGTATAAAGTCAGGTGGCCCTACCCGATGATACGCAGAACTGTTCACTAAATACATATGCCAAAAATATCAGATTGAAGTATAAGTAAAAGAACCAACCCTCTTCTTTCACGATGAAAATACTGTAAAATGAATTGGGATAGTATCATATGGTACCAGGTTGGATAGTATTTCAGGAATATATGACAGAAGCTGAAAAGGAATAGTTGCCAATGTCAATACAACAATATCTTAGATTGAAAAGAAGCACGGGAGGACCCCCAAGGCGATGGTGGGATGACATACAAATAGTGGCTGGGTGGTACTATAATCCATATAGAGCAAGGATGGTTATATTTTTATTTTACAATCGTAACTGTAATTTTACAAACGCATTGCTTTTTTGACAACATGACTGTAAAATCACATCAATGTGGCTGGCGTATTTGAGATTTTTGATTTTTTTACTGTGTAGACTATGTGTAACATTTTATAAAGAAAGGAACTTGAAATCGTTTACGAATGGTAAGGGTGTTACACTCTTAAGTGATCCGTAAGACAATAAATATTTTCCATGGCAACTGCGGTAGATTACTAAAAAAATTTAAATTAAAAAAAAACTTTCTATTTGATAATGCCACGAAAAAATCGTTTGTAAAGAGAATCGTCTGGCAATAATTGTAAAAAAATAAAAATATCTTTCCAAACATGTCGTCCATTACTGAGCAATATTAAATTTATCTACTTCCGTCATTCATTTGTTGTTAATAGCATGCGAAAAGAACCGACCGGATTTGCAGGAGTCTTGAATCTAGACCTGGCTGGACCGAATATCAGTCAAACTGACCGGACCGACACCTTTTACAGTTGATATTCAGAAAGTAGCAATTGTTGTTCAGCCAATTGATTTTAAGAAAGTAAACATAGCATTGTAATTCAGCTCTTCCAATTGATTTTCAGAAAGTAGCAATTGTAATTCAGCCATTCTAATTGATTTTTAGGATAGTATCAATTGTAATTCAGCTATTACAATGGATTTTCAGATAGTAGCAATTGATATTCAGATATTACAAATGATATTCAGATAGAAGCAATGGATATTCCGAAAGTACCAAATGTATATCAGATTAAATCAATTGTAAATCAGAATTCGCAATCTTTTTCAGGAACTGTACAGTGAATGGGTTACAGTAGATGGATATCACATGACAGAATGACGAACACCCGTATTTTTAAATCATGTTCGCTTAACAAAAATGGTTAGATAGTTATTAAATACGTATTTATATATCTACATAGTTATTGGTCGTCTTGGTCCTCTAACAGACGTAAAATCATGTCAGCAGATAACTGCTCCTAACAATATATTAGAATTTGTCCAAAAATTTACCAACTAAAATATTATAACACAGTTATAACTATTTAAATTTACTTATTAACTTTCTGAATTACAATTGTAGCTTTCTGAATATCATTTGTTAGTTTGTAAATTTCAATTAATATAATCTGACCATCAATTGCTACTGTCTGAATATCATTTATATCTGAATATCAATTGCTACTATGCATATCATTGTAATATTTGAATTACAGTTGCTACTATCTGAATATCATTTGCAATATCTGAATTACAATTGCTACTATTTGAATATCACTTGTAATATCTGAATTACTATTGTTGCTTTCTGAATATTAGTTGCTACTTTCTGAATATCAACTGGAAAAGGTGTAGAAACTATCATACTTTGACGTTGAAAAGTGTACAATATATAACCCGGCTTCAGGAAAAATCTACGAAGAACTTTTGCTAGATTACGCCTGAAAGTGGTTTACAATGCAAAACAATAACTGGATATTACAAGAAGGAGACAATCTGAAAAACATTTGTAGCTATGTATCCCACGGAATGTAGCAGTGTACGCTACTGACTATCGGTTGTACGACCAGGAAGTACAAAGTGTATTTTGTCGTCGTCACTTGCCAGTAATTATGTACAAATCCGATACACGCCGACCGTTTTGAGAAAACGTTTACGCCATCTATAGCGAAGCCGCATATCTCGCGTACAGGTACATTACGAAACCTAACCTAACCGCATATAAACAGAACAATAAACGTTTCACCGAGCGCACTTAACTAGTTTATTTTATCGGTAAACGCATCAAAATAACCCTAACGTTTATTTTATTTAAATCGAAAAACATACGTCAGCTCTATTGAACTTTAGTATTTTATGTTCTTGCGCCTCGATGATGGAAAATTATGTTTACGCTCTGGTTTGTTTTACTTTGTTAGGGTGGCAATGGCCTTTTCTGTTGAATTCGATGAACGATAGTTGACGCCTCACTTAGGCAAAAGTAAACAAAAATCTGGCAACAAGTTTTCAATGGTGTGACATTGACAACGCGCTTGGTAAGACAACTGGGGAGACTAACCGAAGACAGCCCTATAGAATGATATATTAATGATACCCTACTTGAGTATTCGGTTAACACACTAATGTGCGAATAAATTAAGCAAACTCTTGAGTAAAATAATTAACAGATGTTTTGCAAAGAGTGTTTTCCACTACAATTAAATAAAAGACCAAAACATATAGTCCGATACATAAAAAGGAACAACATCTGACATTATCAACTACAGGCAAATATCACTAACGACAACAGTTGCAAAGATTTTTGAGAAAATTTTGATCGAGCGATTGTTAAGTTTTATGGAGGAAAGGAAGTTAATCTCATGTGCTCAAAATGCTTATATCAGGGCAGATCGATAATCCGTGCACTTTTCCAGACCTTGAGTAAGATATTATTTTAGCTGAATAGTAAACAGAAGGTAGTACGCGTCTTTCTGGACCTGTCAAATGCTTTCAACAGCGTAGACGATCAAATACTGCTGGAGAGGCTGGAGATATTGGGATTTTGAGTATTAGACCGATTAAAATCTTATCTCATTGATAGAAAACAGAGAATAGTGGCAACTAACCCATACACAGGTGATGATATAACCTCGAAATGGAGACACATAAAAAGGGTAATTCCAGGGGGTTTGTATGTGGGTTTGTCTACTGCAATAACGTACCATGTTTTTTTGCCATATAAGGTGGAAATGCAGACGACGCTTCGGTAATTGTTCATTCTGACAGCAAGAAGTCAATGCAGAGGAAACTCGAGTAGTCTAGTCTATTGGAGTGGTTTGATCATAATAATTGTTTAATATTAAACATAAAAACTTAGATGGTGCAGTTTTTCTTAAAGCAAGACGAGGAAATGGTTGATAACGGGCTAATTTAAAATTTCAGTACAATAATCTACACAACAATCTAGATTGCTTGGATGCTGCTTGTGTGCGATTCAACAAAACTGTTGACAGAAATATGCATACAGCAAGCATAGAACGAGTCTATTTTGCACCTAGCAGCAAATGCTCGTGTGCGGGTATACATATAAATACATGAGCCCAAATTCAGCAAATTCATAATAATGAATTTGCTAAAATCCCACAAACTGCTTCCGCCCGTATACAGATGTAATTACGCAGAAGTTAACCCCATAAGTATAAGTTCCCATAAGTTCTCATCGATGAAATTAATTAAATCTGCACTGAAGTCACATTTAATTAGAAATGTGTTTTGTGAATGTTCTATTTTTGATTAATTTTGTTTATATACCTGCTTTTAATTTTGTTTATGTCCAATATCATAAAGTGACACTTTACTTCTTAGATGCCGGGGCAAAAACTGCTTCTTACCGCCCGAGGATTCTTAACGCCCGCGCGGGCATTAAGGGTTGCCAAGGTTATATGTCAAATAAATCAAATATTTGTCATTCAAATTGTAAATTTTAAGTCTTCAATGTCAACTATTGGCGGTTAAGGTTATAAGTTTGACAATTAGTTGTCTGTAATGTCAGTCGGCAATTTCAATTATTGGCGATTAAGGTTATAAGTTTGACAATTAATTGTCTGTATTGTCACTCAACGCTGAATTGTTTGTATTGTTATCCAACTCCGTAGATACGCATGTCACTTGATAACGTCAAAATATTTATTAATATTATACAAACGGAGGAACAAAACCATTGTCGAGAAGCGGTCACCCACGGAGCATAAACGTCCGTGTGATGCCCTTGGTACATAAATAACTATTATGTCCTACATGATCATAAAGTGACATTTTACATCTTAGATGCCATGCCGGGGCGAAAACAGCTACTTCATGCCCGCCAGGGCATTAAGGATTCTTAACGCCCGTGCGGATTCATCAAATATTTGACATTGTCAATGTAAATTATTGGCTATTAAGGTTATTCTGTGACATTTAATTGTCTGCATTGTCACTCAACTCCGAATTGTTTGTAGTGTTATTCAACTCCGTATATACGCATGTCACTTGTTTACGTCAAAATATTTATTAATAGTATTCAAACGGAGGAACAAAACCCTTGTACGACAAAAAATTGTCTATGTGCCACGGGCATTACTTGATGTTTATACCCTCGGGCGACTTAAAAAGCTCTCGGCCTTATAGGGCGTCGAGCTTTTTAAACAGTCACTCTCGGGCCATAAATTTACGTTTAATGCCATTGGTACATAAAAAAAACAAACTATTTATTTTCACGTATTCTATACTTTTGTTTATTGAATAAAATAATTTATTTATTTATTTATATATTGTTATTTATTTATTATTTCTTGTGCCACGTCATGGTTTTTTGGTTTTTTTAATACTTTCTTTGAATGAGTGAGTACATCTTTGATGCTAAGAGTGTTCTTTTTATGTTTCAGGTTTTGTGTTGGAGATAGATTCTACTTATGTGACAATAAAATATTGTGCGAGTACGACTACGAGGAGAGGTTAGTGTTCGCGAATATGGCGTACAATCCAAGTAGCCTGGCCCACATAAGAAGGCAAGTCAGTAATTTACAGGTATGGCGTACTTCAGAATTTTCAGCATTGTCAAGATACGAAATTGGCCGTTATTCATTTGTTCCGTTAATTTTTGATTATTTTGCGCAGGTTCCTGCTTATAATGTCGAACTTAATACTACTGCTAATGTTTACAAGGTAAAAATTTCGTACTTCTTTGTTCTATGTCGTATAAAACTACTAACACTGTTATCTCATGTCGCTTTATTTGTAATAGGATTTAATATAACAGATGCTAAAGATTGATTCAATTTTATATACAGGGTCTATGCTATCCATTAAAATTAATTTAAATGGAATTACGTAGAAAACAAAGCGTTGCTGGGGACAATATTTGTTTTACAAACATCAGGGTCTTGAAGACGAAAGATATGCAGGTGAATTTAATTTAAGGTCAATGTGTTGTTTTCAAACAAAAGTCTATATTTTTGTAGCTGTCAGATTCTAGCAAAAAGTAAACGAATGCTATTTGAGTCATTTTTATGTTCATCAACCACACTACCAGTCATTTTAATTTAGAATTTTGTAAAATTTAATCATTTTTCTCTTCTGGGCTTTGTTTTCCAGTTATTACAATGGGTACCTATGTTAGATGAGGCAGCCTGTATATTAGACTTTAGGAGTAGTATTAAGATCTTCTATTATACTGGATGTCGCTTATAAAATACTTGACTTCTGAGCAAACAATGCTTTTCTTAAAGTTATAATTTCTTAGCAATCAATACCTTCTTAGTTCTGCTTGATATATAACTTATGTGAAAAGTCGGACCCCCACGTACAGAATCGTTTTAAGTTTAAATACAAGAGATTTCTTGTTGTTAGTGGATTATCTGAACAAAAAGTAAAGTAAGCCGAAAACTACTTATATAGAAAAATATAAATGTTTAGAATCAAACCAGTAAATTATATTCTGTACCTTTGATGGGGTTCAGTGTTTAATATTAGTTATAAATCATCCAGTACATAAATATTATTTGTTAGTCACATTCATAAGATAATGAATTTAATAAAAGTACTTTATCCACATCACATCGAATTTTACATTTCAAGAAAGAATAGCCAGTCATTCAAAGAAAAAAAATCATCCACTTTGTAGTTCTAGGTCAAATTTACTTACAAATTTACTACCTTATGCAAGCGTGCAATAAACAGTGCATTTGTAATTAATATATACATATGCTTGTGTTGACTACGGTCATAAATCACTTGAGGTTTACTGAACAAATGTTTTGTGATACTTGCTAATAAGCCATGGCACTGTTCTGAATTATACTTATTTGCAGTCAAAATAATGTCATTTCTAGTAAGGTAAAATATGAACCCAAGTGTTTTAAATGTTGAGGATAAAGCTAAAATAACAGCAATGTTGGCGATTTGTATACATCCAGAGTTAGACATATAACATCACATCTTTTGTAACTTGCAGGCGTAGCCCATAATTTCAAAGACCACAAAATTTGAAAAGATTTTGAGTGATGAGGAAGAAATCTTTTTGAGGCTCGTGTTTATAATCTAACCATTTCTGGTTTTGAGATTTGGAATTTTCCACGTGTTTTAAATTTAACGGCTCCCATTAACACGAACACTTTTGCTTTCTACATCAATTTAAAATACTCTAAAAATAGTTATTGGTGATTTGAAAGCCTACTAAATGGCCACATTAACCGCTGTGTAGCACCAATTTACAAGATGATGTGAGTTTTGTGATACAGGATGAGTCGTTTGAAACAATATAGTATATTATTGGACTGAGAAAATGTTTTACAGAAACTGAAACAAATCTAGAGAAATAGAACATGCTGATATTCCAACATCCTTTTTAAATCGTACTATAGAAATCAAAGGAGACGGAGGTCGTTTGAGTTATCATACGTAAGCTCTTTGTTAAATAGCTTATTAAACTACCACACCAAGAAAAAATTTCCACGATACCATGGTTTTTAAATTATTATTTGAAGTCAAAACTATAACATCAATTTTAATGATATTGTATTTAACTGCAAATCACCAAATTTAACCCAGAAGGTACCTTTCTTTAATGTTTTGAATAGCCCGAACCCAGTAATTTGAATTAAAAAAATAAATTATTTAAAAATTGACGATAATCTGTTAGATTTGCACCATGCAACCAACTGGCTGATAGTCGTCACATTTCTTTGACGCACCATGGCATTGCGATCATAAAGATATGTACATTAAAATAAATACTTTGTGCATTAAAATAATAAATATTGTGCATTAAATAAATATGAATATGTTACATAAAAATACATATTGTGCCCTGCAATGGCTAACTTGTGCATTAAAATAATACATGAGTATTCAATAAATATAAATATGTTACATAATAAATGTTATACGGAGCAATATTTTATTCATATTGTGCCCGAAAATGAATAGCTTGTGCAGTAAAACAATAATATCTACTGCGCATCAAATTAGCGCTCATCTGATTTTGACAATTCGCATGCTAAAGATAGAGCGTACTTTCAATGATATAAATTATTAATTAATTCAAATGGCTCACTCTACGTATTATGTTAAATAACAAGTCAATTATTTTCGACTTATTGCGTCATCGACACAGTTTTTAAATGGTTTTTGTCGTGATATTGATAGATCTGTTAATTGTTTTAAAGGTAATTTAACAAGATTTATGCCTTACATAATATTTTAGTGAAACGACAGTTAAAAATTCGGTTAGTATTGATAACGTATTTGTTTATGGAATGCGAATAAGCGTTTTCGATTGATTTATTTGCGGTGAATATAAATATGTGCTTGAGGATTGAGGATTCAGACTAGAGATTACCATGTGACCATTTTGAGGTTTCTACGACAATGGGTTCAGGTGGTGTCAATTTGTAAAAATTACCAAAATCGCGCTTTTAACATTTTAAACCCACTTTTTTTCGAGACCTTGCGCGATAACAAATTAGATTATTTTATTAGATTAGTTTTAAGAGCAATTAATTCAAACCCAAAGAGTCATTGAATTTACAAAATCTATTTTCCCCAAACTTTTCAATTTTCAATTACCATTTTCTCAAATATTTTCTTATGTAAGGCTATATAATGCTTCCGATGCCATGTACACATTAAATAATCTACCAAAGAACCATTGGAAATAGCATTTTTAAGCGGCTCATTATATTTTTATAAAGGTAGAGATTATATTGCACAATTATTTATTCTTATGAAATATAAATTTATTGCACATTTATTCTTTCTAATGCACAAGTAATATGTATTGGACAAATATTTTTTGTATTGGTCAAATATTTTATCAAATTCTTACAATAAATGCACGGTTTATTTTAGAAATTGCGTATATAATTTGTACTGCTGTATTGTTATGGTATGAACCGATTATTGCTTACAGTGCGCACCATTTGTCTTAAACCGTTTCTGTTTTTATATGTTTTATCGTTATTTTTTCAATGGTTTTAATCTACGCATGCGTTTTAACATGGGATTACCCACTACAAAATTGCAGGTTCATGCTCATCAGAAGTATCAGCATTCTATGGGTTGTCGGGGGCTTATGGCGTCATTGCCAAAATGCCAAGTCTGCAAGACTGGGGACCAACCTTATGTAACATACATACTTCAAAGATATTTTAAAATAAACATTTTGGACACTAACAATAGCGTTATGCGTATGATGCAGATTGAATGACTCCATCTGAAAATTGTCTTTATGTCTCATGTCAGAAGAAACCGAGTCACCATTATCTCTTCAACACAAATATTTACGGTTAATTCTAGGCTAATTCATTATGCCTCTGGGATTATTTTTATATGTGTATTAAAAAGTTACGACCTTAGACCAATTATCGATTGTTTTCCTCCTCGTCGAGTAAGTACCCTTTGCGAATTCGATGCTTAGATAAGTGAACAGGCGCCCGAAAGCCACCGCTAAATTATTCGTCGGCGATAACCTAATCTCCTGGTAGACGTAACCGCCATAATGGCGCAAGAAAGACTTACAAATGTTCGGGAAATAATCCGTGGCGAGTGCTCGTAGGCGAGTGGCATCCGACAATAAAATAATATTTGCGATATTTCGCGAGCGGGCGGCCATCAGCTAGTAAGAGCTTCATTCACTTGCTTTTAGCTTTCAAACAAACCACTTTGCAGCAACGCAGCGCTCTCTCGCAGCACTCGAGTCCATTTACTAGAAGCATTTAATGATCCACATTTATCCTCTAACACAGCGTTATTTTTAACGTTTTCATTCGGCACCCTTTTGTCGATGCTCGACTCGAAGCGCCATCTACCGCTCCGAATGACTCAGTTACGTGGAGCTTTATAGGGTGTAGATGAGTTATCACAAGGCATAAAATTAGAGCGTAAAGTACAAGATTTTATTAGTTACATCAATTCTGTCATATGAATTGTTCCACATTTAGTGCTCAAATTAATCTAAGGGTAGCCTCACACGAGCGATTATTTACTATTTACTTATTATTTACTAATCGCATTTATTTTATTCTTTGCGTTATCCTAACTACGATAAAAGCAACAAAGATGTCATGCAACTAACCAAAGCTGTACAGAAAGGCAGTGCAAGTCAATTTCACTGCCAAAACAGTATTCTTGAAAACTGTGTTTGGCTTTGATGGCATCGTTATTCAAATTGATAAATTGTTAAGACGAATCTAGTAAATGAGATTGATATAATTGTTGTGTCGTCCAGTTTAAATCCTTGCTAACTAGTTGAATGCAGTACGAACATACTGGGTGAAATAGAATTTGCTCATACAGCTACTACAACTATTAATTTTACAAGAAAGCATAAACATAAATTATTCAAGATTTTGTCTACTTTAGTTTATTATTAAATTATTTTGACGTAATTAGAGAAATGGGAAAAGTAAGAATAAGAAGAGTAAACATCCAGTTCCTTTGGACCCTTTGAACCAAAAGGTTTCCAGTGTTTGGTCATGAAACGTCCCAATATGAAGTTTCGTCCCGATACCTTTAGTAGTTTGTGTGTGTGTATGTGTGTACCCGTTTTTTTTTTTTTTTGCGACGATATCGGAGAAACTACTAAAGGTATCGGGATGAAACTTCATATTTATAAGTTTCATTACCAAACGCTGAAAAGGTTAATGCTTTTTGTTCAAAATGGTCTAAAGGAACTGTTTAATCTTCGCATTTTTCCTTTTCCCATTCCTCTAATTTCGTCAAAATAGTTAAATAATAAGACAAAATAGACGAAATTATAAATAATTTATGTTTATGACATTATTTGGTAAAATTAACAGTTTCTCTACATGAGCAAACTCTATTTCAGCTCGTAATGCAGTAAAACTAGTTAGCCAGTATTTGACAGATATTTTGATTTTATTGACAGTATTGTCAAGACATCAGGGTTGGACACAGTTTGACACTGCTTTACAGTATGATAAAGTAATGTGTCTAGCCCACGGGCGCCGTTACATATGGGCAGGAGCTCCTCCCCTGGATTTTGAACAGAACTATGCCCAAACTATTCGGTGATGTATCGGCGTTTGCCCCACGTACCGAATAAAAAAAAACTCCTACAAACAATATACATCATTGCGTTATTGTATAGCAAGACAAGAAAGTGAATCTTAATCGAGTCTGGGAATTTTTTGGGGCTCCTAAATTACTTTTTTTGCGCGGCGCCCACCGAATTTTTATCCTAATGATGACTATAACGAGTACAATTGTCACCAATGTCAGTTTCGTTAGATTGTTTGTGTCCAGTTTTCGTCGTGAAAAAGTGACAATATAAATTGTGCCAAGTTTACGATTTTGTGTCGTAGTCCAAAATAATCATTTTTGAGCTTTCATTTAATCATACTTATTAGATTTTAATTACTTCGCACTTTTTTGCACTGCTCAGCAGTTTATCTCCAATATACTGGGTGTTAAAATTAAGTCTAAAATATAGATAATGTATACTGAATACTTGAATAGTCAACTTTTGATATCGAACTCATATCTAGAACCACACCGTTTAGGTACTGCGTAAAGCCGGAATATGGTACTAACTTTAGAAACTGCATTAGGAAAGTAGGTAGTATTATATAATATGGACATATTTTAAAACCAAAAAAATTGTATGTGAAACATTATTTGTTTAACGTCTCTAAAAAGTATTAAAGATAATCCAAATTGACCAAAATTGGTACCAAAACTACAAAACGGTTCTCATTAACTCATTTCAAAGACGATAAATAATAAAAAAAGTGACACAAATGTTATTTGGTTTTAAAAGTGCCGTCCTATGAAACATTTCACTATTTTTCCCGGACATGAGTCCATTGAAAAACAATTATTATTAACTAGTTGACTTAGTATTGTCGCTTTCCCAATGTTTATGTATAATAGTAATGATAACAATTTTGTATTTCGTTGTCGATGATCGTTAAACAGAATTTTAAAATTTGTCAACTTTTTCTGTATATTTAGTTATTGTTTCTCGTTAATGTGGTTAAATTTTAAAATAATTTTGTCGCGTTTTTATTGTTTACCAACTTGTTATTAAGACTTTTTATCGGATGCTCGATTGATACGATTATAGAATAAAATAATAAAGTGTGCCTATATTTTTGGTTTTTAAGGGTGCCAATTGTTCATTATACATTAGGCCTTGCTCGATGAGCTGGAACGAGCTGGAAATTCTTATAAGAAATTAACAATGTTTACTTCAGCATAATAATAAGTAACATAAATTCTACAATGTTAGTTGACAATCAGACCAAATCTTCTCAAAAATTCAAAAATTCTAGGATAAAAGTTCAATGATTCTGAAACAATTATATAATTACAAGGAATTCTTAATAAAAATTATTAATTACACATTAATAAATGATAGAAAGGTAGCAAATTTTCTTGCAATTCACTTAATATCAATATGCTATAGATAAGTTGTCGAGCATACAGGGGTCAACCTTGGTTAATAAGTAAAAAACATAAAATAATGTGTATAAAATGACACAACCAGAAAAGCGGAGATTTCTCATCATGAATGATATTTAAATTTAACAATATGGGCTGTGGTTTCTTTATATATTTTTTTATTTTCATGTTTGTTGTATCTCATTTTAGAATACTAACTAATAAATTGGAATCTGTGTCTATCAATGCCATTTACAACAAATAAAACAAGACGAAAACACTACAAAATAATCAATAGTATAGTCATTCACACTACGTCACCCTATATTACTAAAAAAATCTTGCCCCCTCCCTGGAACATTTTGTAACGGCGCCCATGGTCTGGCCCGATCAGATTTTTATTATTACTGCATTCCATCATCACTACATGCTATGTTTAATGCTTATGGCCAATAGTAGACGCAACTATTTGAATTCATATTACGACAGAGTGCAAACAGAACACTTTATTGGTGATGTGTATTATTGTGGATACAAAAAAAAGATATATCTTAACTTTGGAGAAGGCCAATGTTTTGAATTGAGAAAAGCAAACCTCATATCTGATAAGATATCTTCTATCTAGTCTACTCACTCTCTGAACAATAGCCAGTTGGAAGCTCTTCTTCCTCGTTAGTTTACATAAAAGCGACTCCACGTAAAGGTGGCTGCACCTCGAGAGGCTGCAGTGACCATTCACGGAACTGTTTTAGCAAATATTTGTGTTAGGTAGTAAGATATTATTTGATCGCGTTATTTTTGTCAACACTTTTGCCGTATCCCATGTTTAAATCTGACATCTACTTTTTTTCTTTTCACTCCACCCCAATTAAATTTTGTAATAAAATCTGGCAAAAGTCTACATGTTGGTTGATCTCTTGCAGCCAGCAGCAGACAATCTAAATGGTGTGAGAAATGCGACCCTTCTGACGTCAGCTACCTGTTACAGCGAGAAGAGTTCGCTGCTGGCAGGCCAACAGCGACCGCCTAGTACCAACCACCACAGGGACGACGGCTCGAGCGGATACGGAAGCCCGGACTCGGAGACGTTCGACGCGCCGCAATGACGTACGAGAGGGCGACTCAGCTAACGCAACGTTTCTACCGCCAAGAAGCGGCATCAGTGACCACCCAGTGACTCGGAGACGTGACTCCTCGTTCCCGGATAACGCGACGACGGCCGATTACTAACGAATGCTCCGATCATTGGTGCTCGTTCGTTTTCGTTTCTATTTTTCCTTTCTCTAGTGAATACGCGACTCTCAGTGATATGTATTCCCCTTTGTACAGTTGGCGCGATACGCTCGTAAAGTGGATATTAGTTATACGATTTAAATGGTTAAGTATGGATTGTATTAAGGAAGTATGGAAGAACTGAAGAGATAGCTTGGAGATCTCAGCTTTGTTGTTAATTCTTGACTAAACGATTGTGCCATAATGCAATTCCTTTTGTTCTAAGATCTGTTGTCAGGGCTCTTAGTAAATGTTTGAAGGTTAAATCTGTAAAGCAGGTCGTAATTTTATATTCTTTAGGCACTGAAGAAATGAATATCTTGGATTAATTCAACGCGAAAACAATAAAAAAGTAGGAACGTAAACGCGAGACGATTTTTAGCTCGATTATTTCATTACTTAATAATGGGTCCATTATTACATTTGGCAATCATGATTCTGTTTGATAATTTATGCAATTATTGCTGTAATGTTGATAAACTGATTAAAATACCGTTTTTTTTACGATCATGCAAAAATACGACACACTTATTGCAGGTGGTAAACAAAATGTAACTAGTCTAACAAAATAAAATATAGAATATCGATCGTCCATAATTTAGGTAATTTGACATTGATTGATATGGATAAAGATCGTTTTGATTGGATTATTTCATTGAACTTATGTTCGATCGGCTATAATAAATCCTGCAATAACAGTTATAAATACAGCTGTTTAATAAACGATTTTCTATTCACTAAACAATCTCATAAATAAACGATCGACTAATAATAAACGTTTTTAAATTCTGAAGATCCTTAATGAAAATAAAATGGTATGTTTGTATTTGTAAATATCTATTTCATTGTACATATTTCTTATCTATTTTTTAGCTATTTTTTCAAGCTTCGTATATTTTACACCAAAAAGTACAGCCATGTAAAAATGTACTGTTTAATAGATAACTGTATTTACGTCATACCATGAAAATTGGTCAGCTTTTGTTTAATGTTTAATGTTTAGTTAACAAGACACCAATTAATGTGTAATAAATATACCAGACAATAGCCGCTGTAGCATTATTCATTAATAATGCTCTGAACAAAAGAGTATCGCTTTATGTAGAATCACAATAATCAATAGAAAGCATAGATTCAGAATAAATAATAAAGCTGACCAATTTTCATACTAAAGCGACGTAAAGAAGCAATCTCCTAACCTGTATATTTTATACACAATAGAAACACAAAATAAATTCTACAGGTGTCTCACGGAACTGGTACGTTAGAAGTTTCTCATAATCTACTACTTCTGAAAACTCGAAATTTTGGAACTAGAATTTACTCGATCTGAGCTCTTCAGCCAAAATATTCTCAAGTTAACTGTCACGTCCGGTCACTGGAAGTCTGTATCAACTTTGTTTTTTTAAATAGAATAGTATAATTTTAATAATCATCATTTTTAATAAAGTTTCCCTATACCTAAATATTACCATTTTTAAGTTTTTTGAGTTTACTAATTTTTTGGTGGATTGTGGGTTACATTTAAAAATTGAATATCTCCGTTCTTATTGGAAGTAGAAGTTTTATTATTGGTGGTCCAAAACTAGAAGCATAACACAATAAGACGATATTTAGTTCATCGTGATATCTTATACAGGGTTTTGAAAATTTACAACACAATAATTGAATTTTCAAACGCAAAAGGCTCATTTTTTTCAAGTGGAACAGCCACTCCCTATCAATCAATATCAGGGTTTCCTATATCTATCTTTAATAGTTTTTGAGATATTGTCACTTTTTTAAAATTCATTTTGAATACTCTCATTTAATAATGTGGGACGTAATTAGATATGAAATTTACAACGAACAATTTTTGCGAAACTCTTCCCCTCAATAATTTACGCGACTGCTTTTATCAACTTAATGAGATGTCTGGCGATAGGTGGTTGGTTCGGAAATCGGGGACCCTGGCGGTGGCCACCAAGCTCACCAGATTTAATACCATTAGACTTTTGTTTCTGAGGTCAGGTGAAAAGTGAGGTCTATTCCACACTAGTTAATACTCCAGAAGACCATTAGTGGACTTCAGCGACAAAAAATCCGAAGAACGACGATGACAGAAGTACAATGAAGAGTTTTAAAATGTTTGAAGCAGAACGGGCAGCATTTCGAACAACATAATTAAGTTTTAATTTAAGTGAGATGTATCCCAAATTTATTATTTTAGTTTTAACAAACGTTTTCAATATTTTTCTGTTTTCCTGCTGTTCCAAAGTTGTTACATTCCTATAAATGAAGAATGAATCGTTTTGTATTTAGTTAGCATTCTTTTAAACTGCCAATATCTCAGAAACTATTAAAGATAGATATAGGGAACTCTAATATTGATTGATAGGGAATAAGATTTGCTATCGAATGGCGTAGCGGTACACAGGCTGTTCCAGCTGAAAAAAATGAGGTTTTTCGTTTAAAAATTCAATTATTGTGTTGTAAATTTTGAACACCTGTATTAAATATCATGATGAACTAAACATCATCTTATTTGGTTATGTTTCTAGTTTTGGACCACCAATCATGAAACTTCAATTTTAAGCCGAGGCCGAAAATCACCAAAAAATTAGTAAATTCAAAAAACTCAAAAAAGGGTGTTATTTAGGTATAGGGAAACCTTATTCAAAATGATATACCTATTTTGACACGTAGAACCCAAAAATAAAATTAAGATTATATGATTTCATTTAAAATAGCAAAGTTGATACCGAACGGTGACCGGTGACCGGACGTGACAGTTAACTTGAGAGCTGAAGGGCTCAGATCGGGTAAATTCTAATTCCAAAATACCAAGTTTCCAGGAATAGTAGAACATCAGAAACATCTAATGTACCAGTTCCGCGAGACACCTGTATATTTACAACCATATAAATCTTATGCACTGCAATCCATTTTTGGTAGGAAATTGGTTGATTGTCATTAAACAATTTTAGGTTAAGTACCTTTGCACATTGCAAATTTTGCATGATCGTACAACATAGAAAAATAATGTTACAGTACCAGTTTCCAATTTTCATACCAGCAGAATTATTACATAAACAGTTTTATTGTTTTATGCATTCAGGTATTAAATCAACTTTTTAAATAAATTATCAAGAGTAGAAATATTATTGTCAACTATACACATAAAATTCACAAATAAACACCTTACGAAACATGTAGTATTTGATACTTTTGCTTCATTATTATTAGGGTAATGTTATAAGAACTCTATAAGAACTACACAAATGACATTTCATATCCTCCATTTAAAGAATAATGGTGAATACAATGAAGGAAAAGTATCATATAATCTTCAATACACAAATATGTAACGCAATAAACTATGTAAAGGTATACATCGAAAAACATAAAAAGCAAAGCATTCTTGTTGTTATTCAAAGGTTCGGTGACAGTGTGAAAGACTGCTCAATGTAGATCTCAAAATGTGTGCTAGTCTACTTGCCAAAAATGAAGAAAACTACGAAGAAAATTTATAACGCGGGAGATTTGAATTGAAATGCTGCTGATTCACATAGCATATGGTATACGACTACACTAAATGCATTATTTTTAGCTACGCTAGCAATATTATTAACTTGCGGTTATGGACCTATTCGGGGAGGACTGTAAATATAAAAAGAATATAATTGTTACTTTTCCAAGTGATATACATAATATTAATTATATCTTGATGAGTTTTCATATATTTATACCTTTCGCATTAGACGTATAAAATGTTATTATTATAATTAATCGATGTATACTATTTTTTAAAGCCTCAGGTGTATAAAAATTCATTTTTCCTCTCGAGTCACCCTGTATCACCTTTTATAGCGAAACTATGTACATAAGAATCCCTTTGTAATTGTATAATTTGTATAAAAGAAATCATGGATCTTCCTTGTATAACTTTTTTGACTCACTTCCTTCTTTGTATCGGTTACGAAAAAATACGGACCGTTTTGTATAGAGCTTCTAGCACCGAGATATACATGCTTTATTGTTTATAACAAGCAATCTTTCATTGAACACGCCTGTCGTCAATATCCCAGTTTTGTATTTTAGAGGTTTAGAAGCAATTTGGCATCCTTTTTCAGGAGAAAACACTATATTATAGTTTGTATTGTACTGAAGAGAAAAAGATAAGTTATCAGATTAAATTAAACCTGTACATAAAAATAGTTAAACTATTGAAATAAATGTTGTCTTTTCGTTATGTGTTGCGTTCTTTTTCTTCCCTTGCCGCATTTAAGAAAATGATATCCTTATCCTTCAAAATTAGTGTTTAGTCCCAATTTTTACACAAATGTACATTAATATAAATCACGACAGAAAAATCAACAAAAACTCATTGTTCATGTTAGAATAATACGTTGGAAGCAAAGTTACTAAAATACACAGGTTATCTGGTAACTATGGACACACTTCATCCAGGTATTCCGCATGCAGTTGACAGTATGGGATTCAGCGTTTTACATGAGCGCATAATATAGTTATTTATGTACCATTACACGGGCATTACACGAATGTTTATGCTCCGAGGGTGATCGTTTAAAAAGGTCGAGGGCCGGTAGGCCCGAGAGCTTTTAGGGGGTCTTCCGCTTTGTTAGCCGCTTTTCAAACCTATTTTAAGGAATTGATAATGAAAGAACCACACAAGATTTATAGACAAAGTTTTTTTTATTCTTTTGTGTTAATATCGATGTACAAAACTAACAATTTCAAAATTATTGTGATGATCTCGGTGACCTTGCAGATTACTTTGTGCGCGCTTTTGTACAAACATTAATGTGTAACGGTAACCACGATTTCACGTGTGCAAATAAGTGATACAAAAAGTGAAACCTTTTCTTAATTGTTATTTTGTTGGCTATCGTTCGACCGTTCAGTTTCTCAATATTTTGATTTTTAACAAAATGGCGGTCGTATGCCCAAAAAAATACCGTTTTCGCAGCTGTTTTCGTGATATAGAACGCTGTAAAAATGCAATAAAACAAAAAAAATTTAAAATGAGCGGTCGAACGAAAACTAGAACGTGTGCTGAACATAAAAGCAAGGAGTCATCTCGATGTATGAAATACATTTTCCAAAATCATGGTTACCAGTTGGAAAAACACGACTTTTAGGAAATCGCGACCGAAATTACAAGAACTTTGCGGCGGCCGAGATGATCACATGATGATCGATTTAAAACTGAACGCATGCATGACAAAATATATAGATACCAGTGGTGGGAGATCTAGACTTGGTCGAATCATTTGCAATACGTATATAAGTACGCATTTCGTACGGTCGAAGGGATTTCTTCCTGCATTATCTTAATACTGATCGACGCACACACAAATCACCGGCTACAACTTCAGAACTAGTGCGAATTTTGCAAAACCCTCTTACAGGAACAATTCTGAGACCTTCTAGATTAGAATTAGCAAAAAAAAAGGAAAATTGATGTTTTAAAACCAACAAAGCGGAAGTCCCCCTTAGTCGCCCGAGGGTATAAACATCAAGTAATGCCCGAGATGCATACAAAATTTTATATCCTACAATGGTTTTGTTCCTCCGCTTGAAAATATTAAGAAATATTTTGACGTTATCAAGTGACATGCGTATCTACGGAGTTGAATTACAATACAAACAATTCGGAATTCAGTGACAATACAGACAATTAATTGTTAAACTTATAACCTTAATCGTCAATAATTGACATTGACGAGTCAGTCTAGTAATTGTCAAACCTATAACCTTAATCGCCAATAACTGACGTTGACGATTTAAAATTTACATTTTGAATGACAAATATTTGATATTAAAATTAGTAAACTGGGCAGTAATTGATAAATAGTAGAATAATCCGGTATGATTAACCCATGCGGAAGGTGTGAAAAAAAAGGTGTAGTTTTCTTCCTTAGTATGGCTTTTTTATTGACACCTTCCGCATGGGTTAATCATACCGGATTATTCTACTATTTATTAATATTTGATATATTTGACATATAACCATGGCAACCCTTAATGCCCTCGCGGGCGTTAAGAAGTAGTTTTTGCCCCTGTATCTAACATAGAGTATCTAAGATGTAAAATGTCACTTTATGATCATGTACGACTTAAAATAATTAAAAACTTATAACAAAACTTTTCAAATGTATACAAAATACAAATATTAAAAATTTATACACAAACTTTCAAATTGGCAGCTGAATATACTTTTGTTGAAAATAACCACTGCTGCTAAAAATTAGAAATAAACTGAATATTTTTGTACACAGCTTTATTGTCTGGTTATAAATCTCATAAGGACCAATCAATATCACCAGCCCACCTTCCGAAATAAAGCGAATATAGTGGAAAAGTGGGCAAAATACAGGTTCGTTTCTTCCGCTATCATGTATTTTCGTGAATATCTCGGAGACGGGTTGTTATTTTAAAAAATCCTCGAATGCGTACAGTTTTAAATGTTAAAATACACATTTCGTAAAAAGTCAATTTCCGAACGTTATTTATTACTGACTTACGTCATCGACACATTTTTTAAATGACAACCGCAGTCGTTTCACACTGATTTTTGTAGTTCTGTTGATTTTTAGAAAACTAAATACTAGCGGAAACATTTTATGGGCTTGCATGAGAAAATGTTCAGAGAAGGACAATATACAAAACACAAACAAAACTCCAAATCTAAGATCAACGGCGTTTTTCTTTGCTGTCGAGTCATGGTATAATGCTAGCTATTCTTGCCGCTTATTCCACGTGGATTTTGTGATATGTTGCAAATGTTTTCAAAAGAATTACACGGGTCTGTTCTAGTCATAAGCGGCCACAATGTGTTGGAAGTGTAAATTCCAACACAAGAAAATAATTGTTATAATATAATATATTGTTCTTTCAATGTGTATTCAACGTTATGATTATGAACGACAGTCAGTAGAATTATTTGAAATTTAAATCACGTGTCAAATTCTCTCGGTCGGTAAATGCGAACACTACCAATAGAGGAATCTGTCTATCGGGTAATGTGGTTACGCTTTCGTGTCATAGATGGCGCAATCAAATAAAGGCACATAAGGCACAACGCAAATTAACGGAGCGAATCTGAGAAGAAAATCAAACTATTTCTAATTTGGTGTAACTTATGATACTGACATGCCATTAGTCTACAAAAATAAAACAATCTGTTAAAATTAGTAGTAATAATTTATTTGTTCTCTATACATTAAAAGTACAAAAATAGGAGCACCTAGATTCACAATATTGCATCAAATTCAAACCTATAATATAAAATTGGCACTACAATATTATTTATACTAATTTAGAAAAATGCCCACATATTCTTAACCTAAGAAGGAAACATAAAAGTAAGGAATTAGAAGAGGTAGAGTATTACCGCAGAATGGAATTAACTAAATGCACAATAAGAATGAAAGAAACATCTTCGTTAAAAGTAGTGAACACATCTCATTAAAAAAATATCTTACTTGGAGATTCGAGTTAGTTCTTTTTGGCAAAAGCATGTTAAGTCACGTTAAAATTCGTCATGACGGGCTAAAGCCTCGCCAAAATCAGTAGCCTGCGACCCTACAAACAAATCGTACTTATTTAAAATCTCGTCTTTGGTCAGTTGCTGGTCAGCATCAGAATCGGCCTCGTAGATTAAATGTCTAGCTTCGGCTTCCGCATGGTCGAAATCTGGAGGCATAATCCAATTCTTAACTTCTTCCTCCGTCATGAAACCATCTCCATCTTTGTCACGGTACGTCGCAAACTGCTCCCTTTCGCTTTTAACCCATTCTGGTTCTTCCTCATTATCTTCACTACGATACATATCCCCGATATACTCCTCTATCGAAATCTTCCCGTCTTTATCTTTATCGATATCCTCCATGGTCTCAACAACTACGATATCTCTCATGTGGCCGGTTTCTTCGGGGTGAAGAAAAGCGCAAAATTCTTCTTTGGTTAATGCTTCATTTTCATCCGAGTCTGCGATTTTCCATCTTCTGCTGTCTCTCTTGAGCATGGTTTGGTAGGAAAAGCCTTCGTCGTCTTTGTTAGCATCATTCGGGTCCATGGAATCCAGGAATCCGTAGACCAGCTTACGGTAATCCTCCCATTTAATCTGATCGGTGTTTTCAGGATTGTGCTGCTTCCATTGACGGTCACAGTCGTCCAGGATATACCGCTTCTGCGTGTACCTGATCCAGTCTTTAAGTTCCTCATGGTTGACAATTCCATCCTTGTTGTTGTCAATTTTGTCTACGATCAGTCTGGAAATAATTTAAATATGTTACCATGGTGAGACTTCAGATTTAACAAATAAGGTATGTTCAAGAATTTTTAAAATGCCAGAGGCAAGAGGCCCTTCCTGGTCGATTACAATCAAATTCAATTCTTTATACCAGACAGAAAATATCACTATAGTTTGCAAAGTCCATAAACTTATAAAATTAATCCCAATTGGAAAAACGATTTACTATGGACAAGATCTCAAAAAATGCATTACTTAATAAGCTAAGCACCATACTTGTAATTATTTAAATTTCCAAGCAACAAAAATGCTGACCTCAAAAGACCTCATATTTCAATCCAAACCAACTGCAGACGCATTAGATTTTCAGTACCAGTTTAATCACTCTATGACCTAATTTCACTAACAAGAGTGTGTATGTTATAGAGATTAGTTACAAGACACCAAATTAATTATCCCATTATAACAAGCAATCAGATTTGAGAATATCGGTAGCTTACCCTAATCGTCTCTTGCTTTCTTCAGGTGGTAACGATTCAAATGTTTTTGCTTCGTCTCCTAAGAATGCTTCATGATCGTATTCAGCGTTATGATGTTCCTCTTCATAGTGTTCTTGGTCGCTTAAATGTTTATCTAAGATCCTATCTTTCTTTTCTTCAGGCTTTGGTACTGCTGAGGCAGTAGCAATTAACAAAATAAGAAGTACCTTTCCAGTCATCTTCAACCTACAAGAAATTTAAAAGGTTATTTAAACTATTTAAAGAAGTTCCACATCATCACTGGAATGTGGGTATGAAGTAGAGGCGTTGAACGAACTTAATCACTTTAACACTCCAAAGAAGTTCAGTAAACTTTATAAATAGTGCCTCCTATGTAATAAAATAAACAACGTACCTTTTGTATTTTGTAGGAAGTTTACAACTATGCAATGCACCAAGATGAATGTGGCGACAAATTAACAACAGTACCAAGAGCAGGAACTGAAATTCTAGAAATTACAGTTCCAACTCACCAAGTATTGCCGGCGACCGCTGATAATTAACTGTGCCGGGTATTGTTTATGTGTGATGTGATAACGCAATTAAAATGTTTTAATATCTCGACCATTCTATGACTCCCACATCATCACTTATTACAGGAATCTGTACCAGAGACCGCTAAGACCTTCGGCTTGGGTTCTACTTGCAAAATAGTGCGTCCTCTGTCCGGTAGATGGCGGATACAGTCATGGTCGGCGTTGTGGCGTGTACGAGTGTCAAGTGTGTAGTGGAGTCTAGTGATGTAAACTTACCGGTAATTTAAATAATGGTAATATTACCGTGATGATAAATTACCATTTTAATTTTTTTTAATTACCAAATTACCATCATTTAATAGCTTGCAATACTACTGGTAATGTTACCGGTACTATTACCCACAGGTCATATCCAGCGGCGCGGTATGCCATCATGGGGCCACGCAATACGCAATTTTGAATTTGGGTTCGGCATATACAATGTTGATTTAAGAAAAATTAATTTTTTATACAAAAATAATAAATACTTATAATAATACTGATATAACTTTTTGGAACAATTAACAAAAATCATAAATAATAGGTAAGGTATGGACCTTTTTGCAACAACATTTAATATTAGTACCTACATAATTAAAGTAGGTAACAACAAATTATTCTTAAGACTGACAAAATAACTAATAAATAGCTTATTAATTTAAAAATCAAAATTCGTAGCAAGTAAACCATATTATCTTAAAAAATAAAGGGTTAATTTTAACAAATAAATGTTTTTAAAATTTTATATATTTCAAAAACTGCGATAGCTCATTCTTAAATACGCCATCATCAATATATACATAATGTCCTCTGAATATGTAGTTATTAAATTTGTGGTGCAGTTTTCTTAGATTTTTGAGATGTTGCTTTTAATAAAATGTAATTTCCTATTTCTTTTTCTTACATTACGTAAGATACCGTTTCCATATCATTAAAAAATATAATTATTCCGAATGCCTTCTGCTATCAGTTTTAACAAGATGAAACGCAACGTGTCATTATCTGGTCCGCAAAGTTTAGAAAAAGTAACCAAATAAAGGTTTACACATTGTTATACACATTGTGTAATAATAAGGAATTATTTTATAGACTCTTTTGGACCATTCATCTTTACAGAATAGAATTCCAGAACAAAAGGAAAAGCTAATGGGCAAATGCCCATTTTTCCCATGGGATAACGCGCGTATCCATACAAACCTAATGGCGTGGCGTGTGATAGATAATAGAAATGATAATAATATAAAATCTTGTAACTATTTTATTAATATGAAAGTAATAAAAATAAAATATAATTTTTAAAATACATTTTTGGATGGTTGACGGCAATAAACTAAAATATCGGTAATAATACTTAAATTACCGGTTATATTACCGCGGTAATATTACCATTTTACATCACTACACATACTGTCCGCCAATGGTAAAGTATGTACAAAAATGACATTGATTGAATTATTTCCCGTTTTCTCTTAAATATGACGTTAATACTTAAAAGAAATTGGCCGGTTTTACGTACAAATAGTTAGGTAACATGCTAGGCTATGGTAAATTCTTTAAAATGTAAAAAATGTGCGTGGTTTTTGCATTGAAACAGAAAAATTGTAGCAACTTCTTGTATGTATGTACATACGGCGTTTTACCGTTGGACGGCAGCGTAGGCACCGGCGCCGTAATATAAAATGTGCCTGAAACATCAGAAATTCTCCACGAGTTGTAGTAATTTTACCAGTCAGTGCGATCAAATATGAAGCAGGGGAAACGGTATGTTATGGCAATTATTTCAGTTGAAAATCAGATTGCTCACTCAATTCACATTGACAAACGAGAGACATTTGCAAAAATGAAAGCCGGACGAATTCCGAAAAGTTTGTTTGAGCTACTATAATAAAGTTTGTGTAGAGTAGTTCATTCTATCCAGTTTATGACATATACGATAGATATCCAAAACATTTGTGCAATTGAACTTACTGAAACTGTCATAAAAATCTAAAGCTGCTAACTTATAAACAGGGGGTATTGTTCCGCATCCCGTATATTTACAGGGGTGAAAAAACATCAAGTTTTTGCATCTTACACCATGTATACCGGGTGATTCAATTTCGAGGCTTATCATTGGGATCTCGCTTATTAGTGGAGATAGAGCCTATGTTCAAATTTAGTAAAGTTTCGTATTTTTGTGCTGATCAATTGTCTGAAAAGAAATTTAAGCTATCATTTTTCATTTTGAAGGTATCCGCAAAAAACCTGAAATATATGTATGAAAAGTAGCTAAACATTCGAAACAAAAACATTCTATAGCTACTTTTTATCAAGGAATGCAATGTTATTTTTAATTTGAAATAACACCAAAGATGGCGGTGTAACCATGGCTAACAACCAGTGCCTCAAGTCAATGTGATAGTTTCCCAGTTCATTGCAAAAAAATCTTTAGCACGACATTAATTTTAATTTAGTTCGACAGCCGGTAACAACTGTAATAATTGCTTTGTGCAAAATAAAATTGATCGAGAACGTAGTTGGTAATTTCATATCAATTAATTTAGGCATGAGATGATGGCATTTTTGGTCTGGCCATGCATCATCCATATTAATTAAGAGTGCCGCTGAAATTCCGTCATATAATCACATTAGCCAGATGTGGCCAGGTTCGTCCCAAACTGCAGTTTCAAACACGAACATCCGGCAACGGCGACCTGATCTTTACGACTTGAAATTAGTCCAAACTTTACAGCAGGTGCATTCAACACACTCGCCAGGAAAAATTTCCAAGCGACGTTATTAACGAACGAAGCACAATCCTTTTGAAATTCCCCGCACAACTTGATTAATGGATCAAATTTGAAAACTTCTTTTAACGACGCTAATTTGTACTGGCCAGACTGACGGCGAAATTACAGAGTTCGAGTATAACAAATCCGCCGTTGACAACTCAATGTGTGCTGAATTGAAAAATAGTGTCAATCATTTCTTAGGTACTTAAAGAGGAAACGTTTAAATTTCTGTTATTTGCTGTGTTAAAATGGACGAGAAATATCAATATCTGAGTTTTAATGTAAAGGTGCTGAAAATGATGAACATGTGGCCCAATGATAAAATTGGAGGCACTCCAAAATGGAAACAGTGGACGAGTTATTATACATTTATTGTGTTGATACCAGTGGCTTTGCCTATTATTATAGAATGTGGCTTGGTATTTACAGGTAAGGGTTTACTGAAGTTTTGCCCAGCGTTAGCCAAATAATATTTATGTCACAAAGAGGCTTTAACTAATATTAATTTAAGACTAATTAATATATATATATATAGGACAAATCTGTCCCAATAAAATGAACTTCACCAGCTTCAGGTCCAAATGTTTGCCATGAACCTACAATAATAATTAGGTTAGTACCTTAGCACAGAAGTTTATTTTCATCTAAATATTTCAATGTTTGTGAACGAATATATACGATCGGGAATAAACAAAGCGGCCTAAATTGTGTTTGTTTAACTTTCTTCTTTCATCCAACAAAATTGGCCTAACTGCGCTAGGCAGTTCGGTCAGCTTCTTATGAAACATTGTTTTACTAGAGTGATTTTATAAATTAAATTTATAACAATTGATACACAAATAGTAGTAAAACACTTCTAAACAAAAAATTCATTAGTGCTTTTCTGTCAGAAAATTGGGAAAGCACATGAAATTATGTATCCATTGTGGTATTTTCAATAAGACAACACACATCTAAACGTTTAAAAAGCGCATAAATTGATCCGCGTAGTTAGTGGTCCTACATTTTCCAACATTCGTTGAGATTTCGAACTGCCAGACAACAAAACTTCTAGGTTATCTTTGGCGTGTTCGAGTTGTGTATGAATTCATATGTCTCAACGAATTAGCCATGTCTATTAAAGATTAGCAAAGAAATTAAAGCAATTTCAATATAAAAATAATCACTAAATAGTAATAAAAATATAAAATTAGTCTTATTTTTGTAGGATATCTAAATTTTTTGTATCGTTACTTTTTTTTCTGGACCGGGTGACGTATGAAATATAAATGTAATCATTAATAATAAATATTTAATAAATGTTGGGATATCGGTCCAACAATAAAAATATATTGTTTTTTAGGTATTCAACAAAATCTGCGACGAGAAAATTTTACTTTATCATACGTGGTACGTAAAGTATTGTAATCGCGCAAAAAAATTGTGCTGAAATGTATCTTTTTGGGTCCCCTGAACATTTTTGAAAAGTGTCCAAAGGAACTGGAGGTTTGCTTTTAGCGTTTTTGAAAGTTTTTGCGAGCAAGCTGCCATTTCTGGAATTTTGTCGAAATAGTTTAATAATAAATGAAAGTAGAGCAAATTGTGAATATTTTATGACTATGACATATTTGGTAAAATTAATAGTTTAAAACTAGTTAGCCAGGATTTGTCAGATATTGTGATTCTAATGACAGTAGATAGTGTCAAACGCTGATGTTTTGACAATACCTACTGTCAATATAATCAAAACATCTAGTTCTAGTAGTTTTATTTCAATGCAGACATGGCCGATCACAATCAAATAGAATATCATGCAGCTATTACTAAAACTATTAATTTTATATATAGTATGATAAAGTCATGTCCCTGGCCACATCAGATTTTTTAACTTATGAACCATGCGAAAACTATTATTTTCTATATTTTCTAATAAGTAATACCTACATTTTCAATATCTGTTTTTTATTTACAGGTTTCTAATTTATTCATAAAAAGCGTGGGCCGATATAGCAATATTTAATTAAAATTTATTATAAATTACACACGACAAACATTTTAATTAGGTGGATATTAAAAATTATAATTTCTAATAACCAAAAACTACACTCCCATGTGTGCTGCATATCAGAAAACCCCATATGGAAACTGGTGAACAATGGCACTATTTGTACTCTTTAGCGCAATTAGGTAGTAGATCCTCTACATTCCAACTTTGACAAAATAATGCTGCAAAAATTTTGCATTTCCATATTTCCACAACAGATGCGATCCCGTTTCATACTATTGAACTTACAAACCTGGTATTTTTCTTAAGTAACTATAAGTGCATAGTGATACTAATTACTATGCCAAACGCTGTAGCAACTACAACATTCGCAACGGCCATCTTAAGTCAAAAGCTGATGGCCGAGCCCAATGCACAAGCCACCCCAAGAGTTTGGAAGACCGAAGAATTCCTAAAACACGATACTGGCGCTTGGCGATTGGTTACCTAACTATGGTATCTCCGCCAAAGAGTATCGTAATAGATTTTATGTAACAAATGTTGTCCCAACTTACCCGCTGTCCTGGGCATTCCCACGATAATTCATGTTAAATAGGTGCTATTTCAAATCTCAGGAATTTCGACCTTCGGTCTGTTTTCAAGCATAATTGTTTTCTGTGATAATTTTGTTTAGTTTGGCAACAAAAAAATTACTGTTTCAGAACAAGATTTGGACGTAGCGATCCAGTTACAAAGCGTCCTGGCCGCATCGTGCATTATTGGAATGCTTTACATGGGCATATGCTTTTTAAGAAACAGCGAACAGATCAAAGAAATCATAGAACACCTCGACAATTTTAAACAGTACTCCAACTTGGACATAATGGAAGTCGACAAACAAGCTTCTTGGTACTCAAAGGCTATGCTGGTCTACGCCATCATAGGTACTTTAATTTACACTTGCATGCCTTTTATAACGATACAATCATGCGAGGAGTACAAGACTCGTTACATGGAGAAATATGGCATACCATGTGGAACAATCACAAGATTTAGACTGCCCTTCAGATATGACATGACGCCCTTATTCGAAATATTTGCCGTGCATACAATGATATTGGCAGGAGTGACCACACTGGTTATTGTGAATTCCACTATGTTGGTCTGCGGATTGTTGGTGCATGTTATTAGCCAGCTACAGCAGTTGAGGGCATATATCCTGGTTATGTCCAAGGGAGATATTGCTGAAAATGTTCAGTATATTATTAAATACCATATTGCCATCATAAGGTAAGTAAAAATGTTTAATATTTTATTTTTATCTTTAAAGCATATAACAATGTGGATTTTGGAATTTGGTACAAATGTTGCCAAACGAGCGTTTCTGTTTTACAAACTCTATGAACTTTCGTATTGTTATTAAACATGTGGTTTAACACACGTAAAAAATTAAATTCTGTAAGTGTTCGAATATCACAATGCTTCCTGTCATGGGAATATCCGATTGATACATTACATCTCTCCGAAGCTTCAGGAATTGCCGTAGTCTCCAGTGCGTGTACGTGAGCTGTCACTTGTTTTCCTTCTGTACGTCACGTTAATCCAAAGGGAGTTGCATTATTGATCATAGTAATAGAAGAATATAGTAGATACGTATTCACTTTGAGTTTGTCGGCGACTTTCATGGGGAATTCAGCGGAAAACGTGTACATTTTACTGAATAAATAAATGTCTGGCAGAATCTGATGCATGGGTTCATGTTTATGTGCACTCCTGCACATACACTAGCAGATAGGATAATATATGAAGTATTACTCCTGAAGTTTCTGTGACGACAAAATTTAAAAGCTTCTACACAATTTATCATCTGGATTTAACTACTTTTCTCTTTATTATTACCTATATGAACAAATCCGATCGAAATTAGTTTGGAGTCTCTCATTATCATCCCAAGTGTTGAAATACACATACTTTGAATAACTTTAAAATAAAAATTCAAACAAAATTACAGAAATAAAAAGGTTATAACAATGACACACTTCCTGACGTTGGTTCACAAATTCAAAACTCAAACTTAGCGCACAGGCAAAGAAACTATGTTAGTGCTTCAATAGCACTTGTAGTATCATCGACATATCCAACCAGATTTGTAGGGACTTAGTCTAATTCTTCTTCAGGCTCTCAGGCTAAATTTGTCTGTCTCTACAAACCCAAGCATTGGGTTCGATATGTTGATGATACCTTTGTGGTTTGGCCACAAGGTAGAGAAAAATTTACTGAGTTCCTTAACCACCTGAACCATGTTAGTCCTTCCATCAAATTCACTATGGAAATAGAAAATGATAATCAGCTGGCAGTCTTGGATGTGCTGGTATACAGAACGTCAGAACGGCTTCGACATACAGTTTACCGTAAGAAAACACATCCCGATCGGTCCATGCATCCCAAATAACACCACCATCAGCAACAGAAGAGACGTGTTATTAACACTCTGTTCAAGAACGCCAAGAAGGTATGCGACTCCAGCACCTTAAGCGACGAACGGAAACACTTGGAGTGGGCACTACGTCAGAATGGTCTGACATACGGGGTGTCACACAATGAAACATCGTCGACTGTCGAGTCAAGGAGTATAGTAAAGCTACCCGGGAGGCAAGATTCAACAGTCCGCTGTTGCTAAACACTGCCATGAGTCGGGCCACAAACTGGAATTCGATGACGTGACGATGTTGGCAAGGGTGAGTAATTATATTGGAAGGCTTATTAGAGAAGCCATGAAATCTACCAAGATCCTAATAACACCAATCGTGAGGACGGTGGAAATCGATTCTTAGGCGGTCAGGTTGAAACGAAGCACCGTTCGTTATAAAGAGATGCATATTTATTTTGTTAGTAATAAGTTTTTATTGACTGTATAACTTTTACTTGTGTGCATTTATTTTGGAGAATCCTGTTTCTGCATATTTTTGGGATCGTCTGAACGCCCGATAGGTAAACTGGTTCCGAGACTGGTTTGGTATGTGGATTCTCGTATAATGTTTTTGAGCCGCCCAGACAGACCAGTTTCGGGAACAGTGGGGGGTCCTTTTGACGGTATATAAGCCAGAGCATTTCCCTCTGTAGATCAGTCTATCCCTGCTGGCCCTTTGAATGCTAGTGAGATAGCTCAGCGTCCTCCCTGCTGGCCCTTTGATTGCTGGTGCGAGTACTCAAGATATTATCCGATGGCCCTTTGCATGCTGTTGAAAGTACGTCGAACAGCTTACCGTAGTTACCGCTGGCAGTAGTTGGCGAGGGAGTTTTTTCAGATATATGTTTTTCCAGATACCTATGTATATGTGAATTTTTCCAGTTATATGTTATTAAGTATTATCGAATTCCCCGTCACGGAATCGGGAATCTTTTCCCGCCCCGTTATGCTGTTTCCGGTACCGATTAGTTTAACTAATATCCGAACCCCACTGCCGAAGAAAACACATACCCAGAACCCGCTATTTTCTATTTACGTATTTTCTTTGGTATTTTCTTTGATGTATGCAAATAATCAATGGTGAATAATACAGTTATTACATTATTAAATCATCGTATTTTATTCCGACGAACCCAGGACCTACGAGCTGCCTACAACAGCGTTAAATACAGTTATATTTATTGTGTAACGCTTCTTCACCGCACCAGAGGACGCAGTGCGTTACAAGGTTTAAAGACACATGTGAGGGGTAGCTCCAGATATGCGCAGTGAGGTGTAAAATTAGGTATATAAGGGAGTAAACGGCAGTATTTACGAATTTTGACGCACACCATAGCCCGGAAGTAATTTATTTTCTAAATGATTCTGGCCGTGAAAGCCTACGTACTTACATCGAAGGTTATTAACAAATACAATTCAACAATATTAGTTTTACAGTAAATCTCATTGAAAACTCCTTCAAAGTTCATCTTAAAAATGTTAATCGACCAACTCTAGTAGGAATTTGAACATGAGGGTGAGTAGTAAACATTCGACCTCGTGTATATTTATACCCCAATTACTAGTCCACAAGGATTAACTGATTTTAGGAACAACATAAAAAAATACATTTTAAGCAAGTGGTGGAGTCATATTAAACTTAAATACCTGGGAACATGGCTTTTGTAAATATACTAAGGAATTCATCTTTACGGTGGATAGCTTAATGCTGAATATAAATCATACGTATCATACGTAGTATGCCAGAGTATTACAATAGTGACGAAACAAATTTTTGAGATTTTAGCAGGAATATGTATGTCCTTTTGGGCCCCCTGAACATTTTTGACCAAGGTAAAAAACGCCTGTGTATGTGTGTGTGTGTGTGTGTATGTGTGTATGTATGTGTGTGTGCATGTGTGTGGACTGTGTATCCGTTGTATCCGTTTGTGGCGACGATTCCGGAAAAGCTACTAAAGGTATCGGGAAAAACGTGTCTGCATTAAAATTATAATCAAACTAAAGAAGCGAATGATAATTAACCCAGGTGAGGATAATTTTTGGAAAAAACACCTCCGCCTGGATTTGAACCAGGAACCCTCCAATTGCCGGTTGAAAGCTCTCCCAGTTGAGCTACAGAGGCGATGGAAATTTATAGGTTTATGGGTTAATTATCATTCGCTTCTTTAGTTTGATTCTATATTACTGACGAGTTTACGTAATAACCATCTTCCCTTGAATTAAAATTATAGTTAGTCAGGATTTGACAGATAATTTGATACTTTTGGCACTGCTGTATAGTATGATAAAGTCATGTGCATGCCCACGGCATTTTCTTATCCAAGAATTAAATTATATAGCTTTTTGACATGTACACATTCCAAAAAAAGTTACCGGAATAGTTTCAGAAAAATATGTATTACTTTTACAAATAATATTGTGGCATAATTTTAATTTCTACATCAAATTGAAGGTAAGCAGGGTAGTCACCAATTAATGAAACAGAATGTAACAAAAACCGAATTAGTGAAAAAAGTGAACATTTTCTATATAAGCCAATAGTGTCAATTTTAAAACCATGTTATAGTGTTTTAATGTTGCCATGTTTTGAAACCAACATCATTAAAATCGGAGTAGTTCCAACGGGTTCCGACATAAGAACCTAATTTGACTCCACACTAACCAATTTTGTACCACCGATACAGGTGCGAATCGATCTACTACATGGTTTATTGCCACATCAGCAACTCCCATTGGATAGCGCTGGCGTACATCACGAAATAAGTGACAACTCACTAGACGCACTCGACAGCGGCGATAATTCCACACCATCAGACAAAAGTATTGCATCAATCGGGTATTCCCAGGGCAGACCACCACCGTTGCAATATCCGGATTGGAGTAGCTTTCGCGCGAATTTTGCCATAGGTATGTACGCGGCGCGACCGACGGTACGCTTTTATTGCCCTAGGGGACTATTTGCAGTCTCCGCGATCATAAATGAGCACATAATTCGGCAGGCGAACAGCGATTTCTATGCGGCCGATTCCACCAGGTCTCATCCCGCATATATCATCCTCGTGCAAAATTGCCGGCCGCCAGTAAATCACTCTCGCTCACCGGCAAATCGGACAAAATATCGAACGCCGCGCCGACTATCGGCAAATTTCGACATTAAGCCAATATTGATGTATGGCTATAATCGGATTACCGTGATTATCTCGTACCTTAAATAAATTTCGATGCCGGTCGGTTGATGGCATTGAAAACCGATTGTTAAAGCCAGGGCCGATTTATCCATTAGGCGAGTGAGGCAGCTGCCTAGGGCGGCAGTCTTTTTTAGGGCGGCAAGTTTTCTTTAAAAACAAAATTTATAAATTTTTATTATATTTTCTGTTTTTGTCGCCCAGAGTTAAAGTTTTTTTACTTTATCATACGCAGTATGTAAAGTATTGTAATCGTGCCGAAAAAAAAAATTGGGATTTTAGCGGAAATAGGTCTCTTTGGGTCCCCTGAACATTTTTGACCAAGGTACAAAAAAATTTCTGTGTGTGTGTGTGTGTGTGTGTGTGTGTGTGTGTATGTGTGTGTGTACCCGATTTTTGTGACGACGATTCCGGCGAAACTACTAAAGGTATCGGAACGAAAGTTCATATTTAGAAGTTTCATGGCCAAACTTAGAGCTGAAAAGCTTTTGGTTCAAAAGGGTCCAAAGGAACTGGCTATTTTCTCTTACCATTTTTCAACGATTTTGCAAATGAGCCGTCATTTCTGTAATTTCGTCAAAATAGTTAAATAACAAATTAAAGTAGAGGAAATTTTGAATAATTTATGCCTATGATATTTTTTGGTAAAGATAATAGTTTAGCTTTAATAGCAAATTCTATTTGATCGAGATCGCCCGCATCTGCATTGATATGAAACTACATAGTAGCCTGGATTTGACAATAATTTTTTTGAGCTGTCACCACAGAAATGTCTATGGCTGTCACACTCGAAAACAGCTGATTTCATCAGAGTTTGGAGAACCGCTATGGAACGTTGCCGTTCTAGTGAGGCAAATTACAAAATACAAAATTCAAATAAAATAAGATCACCATTTTGATCGTGATACGAAATATCAACCCGTTGTTATATCTAATTGTAAAAACGTTAAATTGAGAAAATTGTAAATAAAGTATAGCGATCAGTGTAGTTATATTTTAGTATGTTGGTACGGATGTGACATCTAGTGTCATGCACGAATATAAATCTGTCAGAATTTGAATTAGCTTTTTAAACTTGACGTTTCGTAGAAGTGGTATCAACCTAATATTTGCTATACAGAAATATAACAATTTTTGAATTTTTTTAAATACGTATTTCTCAAAAAGCAACACAAAAAAACGTTGATGTCGCTCCTGCCGGAAACTACATAGCGCGACTCGCTCACATGTGACGGCGACGCTCCGCCTTCGGTGACCCGCCGCATCACCGCTCGTCGCGCTATTCCGAACTTTCGGCACTTGTGAGATAAATAACTATTATTCTGATGACAGTAGGTAGTGTCAAATGATAATGCTTTGACAATACCTACTATTGATACTATTGACTATCAAACTATCAAATATCTGTCAAATCCAGGCTAACTAGTTTAATTTTAATGCAGACACGATTTATCTCAATCAAATAGATTCTCATGCAGCTAAACTATTAATTTTATATTTTGTATGATAAAGTTATGTGTCTGGCCACATCAGATTTTTTCTAATAAAGTTATACTATTCTGAAAATATCAATTTTTATTTATATAAGGGGGCGGCAGAAAGAAAATGCCTAGGGCGCTATCATGCCTTAACGCGGCCCTGGTTAAAGCGCTTATTTGTTATCATACCAGGAGGGTCCTATTTTTAGGGTGGTAAAGGGAAATTGAGCGTAAAATGAACGTGATAAGGACTATAATTATATTTATCTGCTCAAATCAATCAGGACAAAGACACTTTTTTGAACGCATTTGACTGTCTTTAAGATCTATAGAATTTTATTGACTCCTTTATGCCAGACTTGAAATGCCTGTGCCACAGGTGCATTTCTCCAGCCCCACCATGGCGGATTTTGAAATATCGCAATATACCAATATACCAATAAGTTTTGTGTTAGTTTTGTGTCGAATTGTTCCGTATAGAAAAAGTTTTGTTCCGCTTCCGTTCGCGAAATATAGCTATTTTTTGAGGAGGGGCTGGGGAAATGCCAGCCCCACCACATTTAAATTTAGACTTTTTTTCGATGCCAAAGTTTTGTATTAGCTTTGTATTGTTTTGTTGCGTTGAGAGAAAGTTTTGTTCCGACCTATTTCCCGAGATATAAGGTATTTTCAGAAGATGGGCCAGAAAAGCGCTTTAGAAATTTGAAATTTTCTCGATGCCAAAGTTTTGTGTTAGCTTTGTATCGTTTTGTTCCGTTGAGAGAAAGTTTTGTTCCAACCTATTTCCCGAGATATAAGCTATTTTCCGAGGAGGTGCCAGAAAAGCTTGTTAGAAATTTGAAATTTTCTCAATGCCAAAGTTTTGTGTTAGCTTTGTATCATTTTGTTCCGTTGAGAGAAAGTATTGTTCCGACCTATTTCCCGAGATATAAGCTATTTTCCGAGGAGGGGCCAGTCGGAACAAAACTTTCCGTCAACGGAACAAAACGATACAAAGCTTAGACAAAACTTTGCCATCGAGAAAATTTCAAATTTCCAAAAAGCTTTTCTGGCCCCTCCTCGAAAAATAGCTTATATCTCGGGAAATAGGTCGAAACAAAACTTTCTCTCAACGGAACAAAACGATACAAAGCTAACACAAGACTTTGGCATCGAGAAAATTTCAAATTTCCAAAAAGCGTTTCTGGCTCCTCGTCGGAAAATAGCTTATATCTCGGGAAATAGGTCGGAACAAAACTTTCTCTCAACGGAACAAAACGATACAAAGCTAACACAAAACTTTGGCATAGAGAAAATTTCTAAAAAGCGTTTCTGGCCCCTCCTCGGAAAATAGCTTATATCTCGTGCAATAGGTCGAAACAAAACTTTCTCTCAAAGGAACAAAACGATACAAAGCTAACACAAAACGTTGACATCGAGAAAATTTCAAATTTCCAAAAATCTTTTCTGGCCCGTCCTCGGAAAATAGCTTATATCTCGGGAAATAGGTCGGAACAAAACTTTCTCTCAACGGAACAAAACGATACAAAGCTGACACAAAACTGTGGCATCGAGAAAATTTCAAATTTCCAAAAAGCGTTTCTGGCCCCCCCTCGGAAAATAGCTTATATCTCGGGAAATTGGTCGGAACAAAACACTCTCTCAACGGAACAAAACGATACAAAAAATTCCAATGTGGTTGGGCTAGCATTTCCCCAGCCCCTCTTTAAAAAATAGCTATATCTCGCGAACGGAAGCGGAACAAAACGTTTTCTATACGGAACAATTCGACAAAAAACTAACATAAAACTTTGGTATATTGCGATATTATATATGGGCTGGAGAAATACCTCTGTGCCACACCTAGAAAGATTGCAGAACAGGTTTCCCAGGCTTCAGTATCATCATCACCTCTGCCATCTTCCACAGTTTGGGTACTTACCTTAGTTTGAAAGCAACATTGATAAGATTCGTAGGCTTAACTCTGACCTTCCTTGGAAGGTGCTTGAGTAACTCTCCAGTTATCAAGTATTAAGTTGGTGCTCATTTTGGGATTAATGTCATCTTTAATCAAGTTGTGAACTTCTGTTGGTGTGGTAAGCGCGATTTGTATGCCTTCTTGGCCATTCTCCTCCATATGGATTTCTTCATCTTCTCTTTATTCATTACTCCTGGCCCAGATTCCCAGTTTTTCTGCTAATTAGCTTTTTAAGTTATTTTGTTGCCTTCCAGAGCGAATATTGCGATTCGATGGTGTTGGATGGACAGTACCTTCAGGTAGGCATTGATAGTTTCATTTTTACTTCTCTAATATCTCTTCTAAGTTATTGAGTGCTGTTGCTTAACGTATTGTTGTTACGCGGTGTTTCAATTTTCTTCTTGCCTGTTTTTCTTACCAGACAGCACAGGTTTAATCTGTTTGGGGTAATTTTTGCCTTTTGCTCGCCTGTCTCTATCAGGGGTATTTTGCCAGGTAGTTTGTTGTCTATCATAAACAAGTTTTTCCAATTCTGATCCGAGTTGTTCTTCATTCGTGTGTTCAAATTCATCTTTCTTCGAGTGTCTGTCGAAAACTTACACAGGCAGAGTATTTATTTCTCAATGTTGGATTACTTTCCTTTTGACTAATATACTAAAAAGTATTGGAGAGCAATCGGAGTTTAGGTCATTTCATTCCTCCATCTGTGAGAAATTAACGTTGGTATTATTAACTATGTAGAAGTCTATTAAGTCTGGTATTTTTCCTCGATATATTGGCCAGTACGTTGGACTTCCTGTTGACAATGTTTGACAGCCAAGTTCATTTGTTGTTTTCAGCAGTTCTCTACCTTTAGTTGTAGTCAAACCCATGGAGGAAAGTCAAACCTTTACATGTGAAATTTACTTTATTTAGAAGTTTGTTCAGCAGAAAATGCAATTATAACCTAATCTTAATAATCAAATGGTATGCAACAGAAGCCTAATTAAAACATTTTTCTATTTAGTTGATGGCATTACATCTATAAAGTAACCTAGATATAGCAAGAACAGTGACACGTAACATACCGTGCTGTGGTAATTTTCATGTCTGAATGTGTGTCCTATTCAGGGAAAGAACCGACGTTTTGTGAATGAACTTTATTGCAACATTAAATGGGCAATTTGACAAACGTTCCGCTATGAAAAAAATCAATTAGTCGCTAGAAATACGTTCTAGACCAGTGGTTCCCAAACTTTTTCCTATGGCGCCCCCCTTTTGATATCATGTAATGCTCACGCCCCCCATAATTCAGACAAAAAATGTATATATATACCGGGTGGTCGTTTTAACTTGAGACTTCTAAATATCTCGTGAAATATGCATGGTACGACAAAACTGTCTTAAATAAACTTGTAGGACTCAAAGGGGGAAATGAGACGACGATATCAGTTTCATTGCAGACGGCGCTGCAATCGGTGAAAATGAGGCTAACTTAATTTTTTTAAATGGGAATAGGTACCCAAATTTTTTATCAAATTATGATTTTACGCTAAGTAAGAAGATCCCTTTGTCTGAAACTTTTTTTCGTACAATGCATTTTTTGTGCGTAAACAAACTCTATGCGCATGACGGCGCAAAGCGCGAGATACCGAAACGTGTCCCGGTTACGCACATACCTTCCTACGTTGTAGCATGAGTGTCTACTCAGTCGACGCTTTGACTGCCATACGGCGAGCGCATCCCATGCAGTGGCAGCGGTCGTAACTACCGCAGCCGCCACAAACTTCCATCGTCAATAACATTTAATAGATGAATCGTACGTAAAATCATAATTTGACAAAAAATTTGGGAATTCCCATTTAAAAAAATTATGTTAGCCTCATTTTCACCGATTGCAGCGCCATCTGCAATGAAACTGATATCATCATCTCATTTCCCCCTTTGAGTCCTACAGGCTTATTAAAGACACTTTTATCGTACCATGCATATTTCACGAGATATTTATGAGTCTCAAGTTAAAACGACCACCCGGTACCTATATATTATAAATTTATTTAACAAAAACTAACAAACTACAAAATCGTTAATGTGACGTTAATGAGATGAATTTCCTTAACGAGATGTAAAATTTTTGGTGCTATATTTGAAAGTGCGCAGCGTAAGTCGCTAGCAACATCAAGCTTGCTTCGTTGTTTGTTCTTAATTCCCATTAAAAGAGAAAACCCTTTCTCGCACAAGTAGGTCCTCGAAAAATGTACATACAATTTGATAGCTATTTCCGCGATTATAGATACGATAGCTTGAATACCATTTTATCCAGAAAGATGTAATTTCAAATGTTCGAAGTCACCTTTCGCCGCTGAATCAAGTTTCAAATCGATTGCTTGTTCTTGTATGGTACTGGAAAGGTGTTTATATCAAAATTGAATAAATTACGGGCAAATTTAAGTGTTTTATTGTCATATAAATTAGGAAAATAGCGTTGAAATTCATGTAAAAGACCGTCTAAATGAGAGATAATGTGTTTTGTGATTTCTTCATTTGCAGCAATAATACCAATCATTGCATTATCCATTAATGACTCAAATTTTGGAAATGATGAAAAATTGGGGTCCTCAGCTTGCAGACTGCGTTTTCACAGTAGTATGTTTTCTAAAAAAGCTTGGAAAGAATCATGATGTTTAATTATGTTTGCTGACATGTTGCCTTGTAACTTCAAATTAAGCACGTTCAGTACCTAAAAAATATCAGCTAGATAACCGAATTTGATCTGAAAAGTTTTATCAGCATATAACTGATGTTTTTTCTGCTGGTTGAGAAATTGCTGTACTTCCATCCCTAATTCAAACAGTCTTGATAACATGTTTCCTTTTGAAAGCCAGCGTACTTCTGTATGAAATAGCAGTTTTTTGTACTCTGAACCCAAAAGTTTTAGAATTTAGTTCTTGAATTTCAATGTTTGTCTAAGAGTAGTATTTTTGTCTGTGCTCTCACGCCCCCCTTAACATTACTCTACGCCCCCCAAGGGGGGCGCGCCCCCCAGTTTGGGAATCACTGTTCTAGACGGTCGTAGCTGTACCTCCAAAAGATGGGTCCACTCGCTGATGAAGATACGCTCTCAGTCATAAAGATTCCCACAACCTTCTACCATGGGGCCCTCAGAGAGGGGCAATGGGGTCCACTTGCACCTCCTGGCTTTTGATATAGGTAATCTGGGAAAGATCAACAAAAAGAAAGTCATGAAATACATGCTAATTTATATAACATGTGTTGATAATTGAAATCCCAGACAATGAGAGACAATTAAAGAGTAAGTTTTGTTAAAATTTTGCTTCGTTTACAAGTTAAACTGCACAAAATGTTATACAATTTGTGATATGAAAATATGCATTAATTTTTCCAAAAGTTATAAACATTTTTCTGCAGCAAATTGTTGCCAATTAGTTTTCTTCTGTAGAATCTTCAAAACTAGACTCAATACACATTTTTACGTTCTGGCAGTGATTTTCAAAGAACAAATTTACATTTCAAAGAACATTATTGCCTTCAGATTCAGATTCTACAAAAAATAAAGTAAAAAAAAAACTGTGAAATGTCTGATGGGGTATCTACATCCAAAAGCTTATTGCAGTTTTTTTTTAATTAAGTTAAAAAAATTGGTGAAGTACATCTGTTTTAGATTAATTGTTCCAGATATTGACTGCCAGCAACGCCTAAATGCGTATCTGTTTCTCTTCATATAAGATTTTAAAAAGTTTCCGCTTGGAAAACATAGGTTTGAAAAACTAACAATTTGACTTTGAATCTTAAAATATACGGTGTGTTCGATTGGCTTTTTATCCCAAAAGTGGAAAGGTAGCTCTGGTGTCCGGTTGCCCGTTTTTTGGAGTAACTACCTTCAATCCAACTCATAGCCGGTTTTAGTTTTGCACCCCCTAGGAAATATTTCTGCGGACGTCTATGCCCTCTACTTGTAAGTTTTCTACCACGTGCACGGCGTGTAATTAATGTTCTTCTTGTATCGCGGTTATTCAAAGACGTAATGTAGTAAATAATAGTTATTTATGTAGTAAGGGCGTTGCAGGGATGTTTATTGAATAGATAGATAGATATATATTTATTCTCTCAATACCCTTACAGGTGTGGAATACATACATTAAAAAGATGAACATGCGCACATACACAGTTAACACGCCAATTACAAACTAAATTAAATAAACATAAGCACTGATTATACACATCTCAACAATTCACGCACACAAGCACCACACAAGAGACGCACACTCATCAAAACATCATTGCAACTGCAGGTTCGGAAATTTGTTACCACATAAAATAAAATCTACAATAATGGTCTTAGCATGGACGACTCATATTAATAAATATTTTGACGTCATCAACTGACATTCGTATCTACGGAGTTGAATAACAATACAAACAATTCGGTGTTTAGTGACAATACAGATATCAATACAGACAATAATTATCAAACTTATAACCTTAATCGCCAATAATTGACATTGACGAGTGACAATACAGACAATTAATTGTCAAACTTATAACCTTAATCGCAAATAGTTGACAGTGACGATTTAAAATTTACAATATGAATGACAAATATTTGATATATTTGATATATAACTAACTATGGCAACCCTTAATGCCCGCGTAGAGCAGTTTCTGTCCCGGTATCTAAGAAGTAAAATGCCACTTTATGACCATGTAGGACAAAAGAATAAACGTAATAGAACAGATCGGGCGCCACTTCATTCGCATAGTTGTAGGTAGTGCAAACCACAAATGCTACACATTTTGACAAAAAAACTTTATATGATTACACCTGAATTTTGAATGAATTAATTAGATAATGTCATAAAATACCGTGTAAATCAAATTAATTGCTCGACTGCAAAACAATGAGCTTCAGATTCAGAAATGTTGGTGAAACAAATTATACAGTTTGTTGATTTCTCAACACAGGACATCCCACAATTTAGTTCTATTGTGTAATTTTGGGTGGAAAATACGTTTCATATAAACTCGTATATTGCAGGGCCAAAGTTTATAATTGCACTGAAACAACTGACGACGTATTTTCAGAATGCACTATGAAATATATTCGAGTGGCAGGCTATTTTATTTATTTTGTTATGTAAATCACTACATTTGTTTTGGTGTGACCCGATTAATTAATTTGCCTATAATTCTTCTAGGGTGTATCCTGAAATCACCTTTAGCTTCTTTTTAATTCGATTACGATTACGTAGTTTATTTCGTAGATCCGACGGCAAGTTTGAGATTTGTTTGAAAATCGTTCACCCACATGACAACTCTAACTGAAAAGACAGTACAATAATATACACTGTGGGCAAAAAAGCGGTACAAATTTTTAATCACTCGTATTTCCAACAATATTTAGTAATATATTCAAATATTTCATTAAGAAACGAAGATGTAATTTCTACAAGACAAGGGAAGGCAAGACCTGACAATCAGACAAGTGACAGCAAACTCCCATAATTTTAGTTCACTAAAAAACGATGTCGAATTAGTTCCTAATCAGGGCAAAAACAAAAACAAACAATTTCAAAAAATCAACGCCACATAAGTGTAATACAATATGTAAAACAGGTAAGAAAATGCCTTCTAAAAATTCAAAATCAAGCATGTCGCCGATAATGAAACTCAACGTTGACCATATTTTCTCCACCATGTTTAAAGATAACCTAGTACGTAATTTTATGTTAAATGGAAATAAAACCTCTTTGATCCTTTGCTAATATTTATTTTAATAGGTACCGGTTTCAATCATCGTATGATCATCATCAGCCTAAATCTACAACGCAAAAAATTGCAATTAAAAAATGCTTACTGTGATTAAGGAAAAACAACATTTAAAAATATATATATATATATATATATAGCCATTGAGTTAAATAGTAAAATAGTCAAAAATAACTTACGGTCAAATTAGTGAAGCATAAATTAAGAAAACATGAAGAACAACGACGACGAGACATGTGTTCGAATTGGAGAGCGGACGGAAATGAAAATATGAAAACATGACGAACACGTCTGTATGCAACCAATATCGCAAATGACGTCACATGTATATAAATGCACGTTACAGGATTTCTACTTCGTCTCACACAGGCCGGAATGGAATATGTACTTGAAAAGTGGATAGTGAGGGAAATTAATTTGATCATTAAGTAAATTGACATGTTTGTTACATTTTAGTTTTTCTATTTCGTACTGTTCAAGTAAATCAAGTGTGTAACCTTTTTTACATCTATGCAAAAGTTTGAAGTTTTTGTAATCTAAATTATGACCTGTTTCGAGTTTGTGTTTAAATAAATTTGAAGAATTTCTAGTTTTATGTTCATTGATTCTTTGTGAAATTTTCCTTCCAGTCTGGCCTATGTAAGACGAAGAACAATTAGAGCAGCTGATTGAGTAGACACCAGAACAATCAGTGATAGGGGTGGGGATTTTGAAATTGGAGAGTAAATTATAAATTTGAGTAGAACTTTTAAATGCAGGAAAAATATTGAATTTGGGGAGAATTTTGTTAAGTTTGACGGTAGTTTTATTATAGGAGAAAGGTCTGTAAATTCTGTCTAATGGCTTCTGACTAACATAAAGTGGGTCTGCTTTAATTAAGGAATGTCGCAATAGGCGGTCGATGTGTTTTGTCGGGAAAGAGTTTTGCAAAGCAAGATCGTATATAAAATTAAGCTCTTCAACTTTAGAATCGAGTTCTAAGGGATAAGTAAGACATCTGTTGAGCATAAAGCGGAAAGAAGCTAAACGTTGTGAAAGAGGATGCGCCGAATCAAAAGGGATTATTGTTGGAACGGATGATGGTTTTCTAAAAATGTCAAATTTTAATCTATTGTTAGTTTTAGTTAGTGTTAAGTCAAGAAAGTTTAAAATATGATTGTCTTCTATTTCCAAAGTGAATTTCAAATTATTATGTATATTATTTATAAAAGCTAAAAAATTGTTAAGCTCATCTTTGCTACCGTTCCATACACAAAACACATCATCCACGTAGCGGATCCATTTAGTAATAAAATGTTTGAAGGGGTTGCTGTCACTAATAATATATTCCTGTTCAACAAAATCTAAATACATTTCGGAAAGAAAAGATGAAAGACCCATTCCCATGGGTAGACCATCATTAAGTTTGTAGTATTTGTTGTTGAAAGTGCAAAAATTCTGTTTGACTATGTGGTTAAGAATCAAATTAAGATGAGAAATTTTTGTCCTATCGTTGAAATGATTATTGAAAAGTTTGTCTACAAGATTTAAAGTAAGATCAATAGGGACGTTCGAGTACAGGTTTGTTAAATCAAATGAAGCCATCAGACAGTTAGTTAAATTTAAGTTTTTGGTTTGTGCAATAAATTGATTAGTATTACTAACAGAAAATTTTGGTTCAAAATTCAATCCTTTAAAGACATTCAACATGATTTTGACAAGTTCTGAAGATGGGGAGTCATAAAAAGCTGTGATAGGACGTATAGGGTGGTTTAACTTATGCAATTTTGGCAAGGAATAAAGTTGGGGTACAGCACAATTCATAGGAACAAATGTAGTGTAATGTTGTGATGTCAACTCGACCAGCGTCTCTTTACAAGTGTTTACAATTTGTTTTGTTTTAGTTATCATGTCATTTAACGGGTTTTTGTGGAGTAGAACATATTCGTTTTCGGTAAGGAACTAAAGTTTTTTCTATGTAAATGTTTTTATCTATAATGACTAATCCTGCGTTTTTATCAGCTTTCACAACTATGGCATTGTTTTCTGAGATTTTTTGTTTTATATCTTTAATGATTTTCCAATTACTACAAGTTGATGAATTATTGTTACAAATATTGTTTAACCTTGCTTCCCGCTTTAGAAAAGGAATAAGTTCCCCTCTAATTTTATAAAATTCACTGTGTCTATGAATAGCATTTTCGATTTCAATGGAACACAAAATGGTGTCATTCTTTTTAGGTTCTAATGCAAATTTGTGACCTTTGTTCATAAGTAGTTCCTCTGAATCATTGAACTGAATATTGGTTAAGTTTTTAAAAAGTTTTGAGTTATTACCTAATGGCGTGACATTGGTTGCTATCGGGGTGGATTTCTTGAATTTATTCTGTCGTAGGTGGTGTAGCTTGCGATTCTTCCGTTGTATATCTTCCCAGCTCTTCCGTGTGGCTCTATCTTCGGCTTCATGCAGAATTTCTTCAATTTCTAGGTGATGGTATGTTTGGCGAAGTTGTCTGTGCAGCCGACATAGTCTTTCCTGTATTTTGTCAAGGTTGTTGTGGTGTTTCCTCCTCTCCGTTGTCAAATTCTTCCGTTCCAATCTCTCTCTCGTTGCGTCGTTGATCCTCCTTGATGAAATTCTTGCGAAATTTGGTGTTATGTGTTCCGATAGACACATTTTGATGAAATAGATGTGATTTAAAACAATTCTTCTGCGTTCGTAGACTTTAAACACTTCTTGAACTGGAGTTGAGGTTATGTTGAAGATATTGTTGAATGAGTCCATAATTTTCAAAGGCGAATATAATGTTAAATGGAAATAAAACCTCTTTGATCCTTTGCTAATATTTATTTTAATAGGTACCGGTTTCAATCATCGTATGATCATCATCAGCCTAAATCTACAACGCAAAAAATTGCAATTAAAAAATGCTTACTGTGAGTAGTACGTAATTGGATAACTATGTTGCAAACGACCACTGTTCAAAATTTTGGTTTCAAAATTTCACCCCGTACACTAATAAAATCATACTGTATACGATGCTATAAAATTTTTACTATTCCTTTTAACCAAAAAAAGCAAATGTTATTATCTACTATTTTGTTACACCTTTCATTTACCATTAAATTGATCTGATATTATCAGAAATGTTGCATAGCCACACAGATAGAAAAGATTTCTTGGTTTTAAGAACGGTATTTGTTTGAATTTATTTTTTTGGGTCAAAACATATTTCTTTGACGCCAACAATATTTACTTCATTGAATACTAGTTTATTTGCTTGCAGAGATTAATTTATTTGAACTATTTATTTAAGTGAAATAAATATATATGGGTATAAACAAAAGTTACTTTCCTCTAAAGTAATATTTTAGCTTTGATTTAAATAAATGTTTCTTTACACCAATGAAATATAATTTTGATTCAAACATATAAATTTGTATATAAGGAGAGGTTTATTTCGTATAAAGTAATATTTTGTCTTTGGCTTAAAAATAGATTTACTTCCGCCAAAGAAATCATATTTTGATTACAATAAATATATTTATACACAAGAAGAGATTTATTACCTTTAAAGTAATATTTTTGTTTTGGCTTTAAAATAGGTTTACTTCCATCAAAGAAATCATATTTTGAGTCAAGTAAATATATTTTTAGTGTCATCCAACTGTATTGGTAGATGGCGCTGTAAACTCTCTCCTCGCACTTCGTACATATCGAGAGTATAAAGACCGCGTGATCGACAGTATAGACTTATGTAAAGAGTACAGTGCCTGCAGGTTCAAGTTGCGATTCCAAATCAGTGTACACTTTACTAACTTAACCTTGACATTATGTAGAGCTGGGAAGACTATCCACTGGTCGAGGATGTGCAACATCCCAAAAAGGAGGTGACACGTGAGTGACGTGGCGGGTCTACTGTACTCTCCGAAAAATTCTTGTCTATAACAGTTCCATATTAATTCCTTCACCAAATTAATAATTTCTTTAATCAAAGAACTATTTATTGTGACCCTAAAATACAGCATTCTAACTCAACCAACAATTTCGTTTATTTAAAAAAATACAATTTTTTCACTCAACACAATCATAATTATTTGAAGTAAATAAATCTCGTTTCTTATAATATACAAATTGCAAACTTTAACTGGAAACATAAGTTGTTTGATACAAATCAACGTTCTTTCTGCCAAACAAATATTTCAAACAAATGCGTTTTTATCCGCAAATAAATATTTCTTTGCCTCTATTGAAACAACAGATTTCTTTGAGGCAATGCATATTTATTTGAATTAAATAGAAATTTTTATCTGTGCATGCATAAATCAACATAACTTTGGATTGAAACGTCATTTTTTGCAAATATGGTATGTTTTCAATCTTTACAACATAAGCCATTAGTTTTACAAAGAAATGCTTAAATTTACTTAATATTTTTGGAAAATTTGTACCGTTTTTTTGGCCCACAGTGTATATTATTTTGTAATATTAGGGCTGTTAATGATTTAATATAGATGAATGCCATAATTTTGTATTAAAACGACGACCGCAAGATTGGCTCCCTTTATATAGGCGAAGCAAAACAAATATACAGACGTTGACAACGGGATAAACGGATTTTCTGCAAACTTTCTTATTTTCAGCAGTATCCCCCGTATATTTTCTACTGTGTACATTTCCAGTAAGCTGCGCTTGAATTGGTCATGTCGGGCGGGACCATTCTTTGTTAGGTTTCCTTAATATTAAATTCCTGCTGCAGTCATGTGCAAGGACATCGAAGCAACGTAATACCCGTTGTCCTCGAAAAGGATTACCTCTGAAAGGGTGTAATGATGCGGACAAAAATAGGACTTGGACTTATTAATAAATCTTGCAAATTGATTGTTGTAATTCTTCAAAGAATACTTTCAATTCCATCTACAAGAATGGTACCTACCCATAATTTGATTTAACCCTTAAGTGCATACTTCTTTGAGTGTTTAAAATATAAGTAAAAAAATATTTTATGGATTTTTAAAAATAGCGAATGACTAGCGAATTAATTAAAAGTGTATATTCTGTTTTCGAGGAATTCATTGTACAAATAAATAAATGTTGCAGATATGCAACATTGCGCGTTATGAATATAATAATTATATGACATAATAATTATAGATACTACTGTGTTCTATAGGAAACATTTTTAAATAATTATTTCTTTTATCGCAGTACAATCTTAGCCCATATTTTTGTCCTAATTGACCCAACCGTACATATTTCAGAGTTAGGTATGTTGGGATGGTTCACCTTTCTTCTTTATCGTCATTCTACTACGCTAAGTAAAGAGGGAAACAATGTCATTTTATATCAAGAGAGGGCATTGAACTGGTAATTATTCGTTATAATATCCATGCGTTAAGCTAATATCATAATGTCATATCTAGCAAATGATAAAATATACGAATATAAGGCGACCAAAGGAACGACAGTGAGTTTCTCGAGTTTGTGACCTGTGATGATTACAAGAATCTTTTGGAAAATGTGCAATTATCCCTAAAATGTAGAAACTGTCGTATTTTTGCAAATCGACTAAGACCCGGTATTTTCTCCTACCTACAAAGTCCTCAATAGTTAGAACAGACCTTTCGGAGATATTTTAGCTAATTAAATAAGAAGGTGTGTACGAGGCGGAGACTTCGTGTCATAGTTTTTCTTATCTTATCCACACCGATGTCACTACTCCAGTAACAACGAGTGTTTCAGTAAAGATGAAAACATAACGGACATGAAAAATAAAATTCCCATATATTGTTTCAATTCTTCCGATATACAATGTAATGGTTTACAAACAGCAGTTTGTTACACATATAATTTGATTCAATATCAATTTTACCTGGAAAGACTGTTCTCAGTAAACAAATATTTTAAACATTCATGGGGCATGGACGAATTATGAAGTTATCCATTCATTATAAACTTATCCATTTCTGTGAAAAGTTAATCTAAACTATTTTCTTTACTCTTCGCCTTATTGCATTGACGTTTTCTGGGGTCTTTCGGTTGGTACTGGTAGAGACTACATTATCATAATTACTTGACTATCAGTATTTAAATCTTCTGCATTAGCTTCAGTGGGTCATGATGAAAAATTAGTAGATAAAAAGAAAAGCATCTTGAAAGTTTGCAGGTTTATTTAATTTCTTCAAACATGTTTTCGGCTTACATCATCATCAGTTTAAGTAAACTAAAAAGTAAAAGAAAAACATAGACAACCAATGTCACAAGTAACAGAAAGTTACAGTCAACATTACAGTATCAAAACTTCCTTAAATATGTCTTACTTTGTGACATTGGTTCTTATTGTTTTCTTTTGCTTTTCAGTTTACTTACACTGATGATGGCGTAAGATGATTAGACGAAACATGTTCGTAGCAAATAAATAAACCTGCAAAGTTTCAAGAAGCTTTACATTGCAGCTACTAAGCTATTGGTGCCATATAAGTCTTCGTGATCACTGAGATTACTAATTTCACTCAAACCATGGCACAATATTCTGGTTGTTTTTCATGTAAGGATCGTTAGAAGATAGTAAAGACTATATGCAATCATAGAAAATATATATTATATAAAAAATATAAAAAAAACTATAAAAGATTATGCTTCCGCAGTACGGAATGTTTTACAATTTCCAACATCTGAAAAATCGATCGACAAGACTTAAATATTTTAATTGTTATCTCCTCCATACCACAAAACTTCTTAAAACTTTTGTACAAATGGCCACCTTAGGACCGAGAGACGACAGGACGATTAAAATAAAGTTCAAAACTTTTCAAATATAATAAACCGTAGTTCCGACGTCCAATTTGAAATTCTTGTTCGACGGCGACACATCCTTTGGCGGATAATGGGAGTTTTGTATTTCACTTTCGGTAATAATTAATTTTCTGGACGCGTTACGGTCTTATAATATTTATTAATTATGTAACAGCGAACGGCGCCCATGTAACAGCGAACGGCGCGTGTATGTGTTGATGTGGCGTTATAACTTATAATTAATGACTGTTCTAAACCGCATTAAAAGAGCTTCGTGTTACCACCGCAACTACGTTCAGTGGCGCGCCGCGCTCGTGTTAATTAAAAACGTGTCAATGGTACGTCGAACGTAATTGTAATATGCAGTCCTGAAAATTTTGTGTTTACGTTGAGTTAAGTGGAAATTTGAGAATTTAATTACTTGTCGAGTGTTTGCAAATTGGTGTGTCACTTCGAATATGTCTTTGGTTATGATTATTCAGAAAAGATTATTCTGATGAAAATAAAAGTGAATTGATTCGTATTGAATTAAATTTAACAAAGAATAACAAAGAACGTATAAGTCAAAAATAAAAACAATGATAAGAAGAGAAAGGAAACAATATTCATCCATCTTTGAAGCAAAATAAGTTTTCTTGAAATTGTTTGATAATCCGAGCTCGGCTGCGAGAGAAGTAAGAGACTAAGTTCTGAATTTTACTGAATTCCCTAAAACAATTTAATCCATCATGAAGGTTTATTTGATATTTTTGTTCACAATTCTAAAATAAACTAAAATAATATAGGTATATATTTGGTTTTTACTACCAGCAGTCAAACTTAATTAATATTATTTAATAATTGATTCATTTTGAACATTTTGTAATCCTCAATTTTAAAATAATAATCTGTGAACTAAGTTGTTTCGAGTTTTTAGGTAACTCATAAACTCAAAATGGTTCAGATATCATTATTGAAATTAACAGACCTAAACATTTTTTTATATACTTTAGTATAAATAACTACTTCCTACGTGTTATAAGTAAAAATATATTTTCAAGGTCTGAAGGTTAAATGAAGAAGAGTTTGAAGGTAAACTATATCAAGATAAGGGGTGTGAAAGAGTTGGACCAAAAGTACAGAAATATGCTTAACCCCAACTAGATACCACATAGAAACCACTAAAATGAAGTTAAAAAATAGAAAAGCTCCCGGAGAAACTAACCTGAACGTATCAACAGAATACACAAAGTAACTACCAATCTTTGGGAACCGGAAGTTATCTCACAATAATGGTGGGAACTAGTAATAATCTCTATACATCAGAAGGGAGAGAGGACTCTATTCAAGAAGGAATATCTTCAGTGGATAATATTCCTGCAAGGTCCTCGCAACAATTCTTATCACAATGACCCTAGCCCAGGGCCGGCTGTGAGATTTGCGGGGCCTCGGGAAAATATTATTTGCAGGGCCACTTCCCAAAAAGGAAGAAATGATCCGTGAACAGAATTTTATCAATTTATTTAATGAAATATTTATTTATTCAGTATATTCTAAAATTTAGAATTCAGAATTTTTTATTGTAATTCTTACAACCCTAAACAACGTAAACCTGTTCTCCCAGCCATAAAATGAAATAAAATAAATTATGGGTAATGGTTATAATCTGTCGTCAATCATCCACAAACCACACCGCCCTCACACCCTCTACTCTTAAAGTAAGTAAACAATAAAAATTCGGCCAGTCGCTCATACTCAGTTAAATAATGATTACACCCAAGCACAAGATGCATTTCAATAATTGAATTATATACATACATAAACATTATCTTTTTTATTCATATTTCTTATACAAAGTTTTTTTTTACTGCTAATTCCTCGATAATATCATCAAAATTGATATTTTTTGTAACCTCTTGCTCTATTGACAAGATAGTCACCTGCTCTGACCTATTTTGTTGCATGGTTGATCTTAGATAATTTTTAATTTGGAAAAGCTGCGTTCGGCGGAAGCTACTGAAACAGGCGTCTTGAGCATAATTCTCAACGCTATGTATGTATTGGGATAAACTTCGTCTTATTAAATGTGCAAATTTGTTTCAGGCAATCTAATGGAGTTGTATTCTCTTTGATAGTTTGTGACAAAACGTTTAACTCATGAAATAAATTGTGCAACCATCAATATCGTTGCATTTAGTGTCAAAAACCTTCCCTAGGTACTAATAATTGTTAGAAATCTGAAAGCGCGGGGCCTCGAGAAAAATCCTTGAAGTCCCGACTTCTGAGCCGGCCCTGTGTTAGCCAGACGGCGCAATGGGACAATACAAAGCTGGAGTAAAAAGCGAAACTCTTAGGGGATCTACATGATGGATGGACAAACCATCAAGCTTGAATTTTGGGAAACTACATCATCTGTACCTTTGAGCTTTTGATTGTTTATTTTATAGTCATACCAATGCAGAAGGAGCTTCTAAACACAACAGAAAACGCACGTATAACTGTAATTTTAAAATACCAATATTGGGCAGTACGAACCAATTTTCCAGTGGATCTCTTGTGTGCAGTTCGCCATGAGTGCAATTAAAACAAAATTGCATCTAAATTATATGTTAGATGCACAAACAATGGGTCCATACCAAAAAACTTGAAAATTAACACAATACTTTGAAAGTGAAGCAGTAAAAAGATAAAATGACGAAAAAACAAAAACATACCAGAGAATTTGCAACAATTTGTTTGTGATTAAGTGTTAAACTAATGACCTCCAACCTTCTTATAAATGTTAAAAATTATCACTCAGCTCAGGAGAACAAATACCGATGTAATTATATCAAACGTTTGTCATTGAATTGGGGAAACATTGAAAATAGAAGTTCAAAGTAAAGTAACATATTTGTTCCAGCCATACCTAATGACAAACTTTTGCCGTCTGTATTTGCTATGTAGAAGATGAAAACGGCGTTCAAAAATGATTACCCCGCTTGTATCTCAGCCTTGGAGAATAAAGTGTTAAGTTGGCAACCCCAATGGCACAGGTGATTCATTAATAACGAGTACTTTTTTTAATGGAACACCTGGTTTAATTTTTCAGAAGTTTTTATAGTAAAAGGACCATTTTACAATAACATAGCTTTGTCTGCTCCTAAGAAATAAATACCCAGTATAAGAGTAAGCATGTCGCAGTTATAGTCCAGTAATTTCGTTATTTTTGTATTCTTTTCTAGGACGAGATATTGACACGGTACTTTTATTGTTGTACACTCTGTATAACCTTCTCAATGTATATTTACAAACAATAATGTAACAGCATGTGTTGCGTTTGATATCCACAACAACCGTACTGACTTTGCTAGTCATTTTCTTGATGCAATGATGAGATTTTACCTAAATCTTTGTTTTAGATACATAGATGACATTAATGAAGCATTTGGAAGTCAATTGTTACTTCACATCACCTTGACGTCATTTGTAATCAGCGTTCTTGGATTTATTATAATTACAGTGAACAATGTCGCTGATAGTGTAAGATTCACCTTGCACCTGGCTGGATGGTTTCTGATGCTGTATTACATATGTCATAATGGACAACTACTTATTAATGAGGTAAGTATTAAAAATTGTTAAATTAAAACCTGTATCAAACAAATTAACAAACATTATTATTGAAATTATGATAGCCACTGTGATCCAAAAAAATGCAAAAATTTTTAATAACTTGTACTTTTAATAATATTTAGTCAATTAAAATATTTCTTTAAAAAACAAAATGCCCAAATTGTGAAGATTGAAAACATATTTGCTATAAACAGATCGTTTCAATTCAAGGTTATGTTACTTTATGTATGGTTAAGCGGTAATAGTATTAGTATTATTATTAGTATTTTATTAGTATAACATCCAATACCTGACCGTTGGACAAGTGAAACAGAAACCAAAATTATGAAAAATATATTGATTTTAGCTCCAAAAAACACATCAAAAATAGGAAAAATTTGTCAACAATCTATTGACCGGGTGCGCGTACGACAAGCTCGTCTGTTTTGCCGCCGGAAGAGTCTAAGATCGCCAGGAGGTGGCGCTGTTCTAAGCAGTTTTCTCCCTAGTAATTACCGACGTGGTGTAGTTACCTGTAGCCAGAGCTCGTTTACAAACGCCAACACCTGACAGAGATAATAAAGTCGACTACAGCGCATTTGCGTGTAGCGGTGACCGAGAAAACTTCTGGCGGATACATATTCCGCAACGGGCGCGTAAAACGTTTATAAATCCCCCACTCTATACTGTGCACGGGGCAATAGCCAAACAAGTGTGGTACTGGACGTGAGTCAAGACTAACATACGCCACTGTTATATGAGTAAAAATAGTCGAAAAAGGATAATCAAAATTTTACCCTGTATACTAAGATAACAACACAGTATAAAATCGCCACTGCTCTTTTTAATCAAAATCCAAACAACTGTCGTTACCTACTAATTTTGACACACCTTTCATTTCACATTAAATTGACTCGAAATAATCACAAATGCTATACAAGTTACATTAACATTAGATCGAAAAGTGTATTTTGTTGCGAATTTGGTATGTTTTTTTTCACAATATACGGAATTGTTCTTTAAGAAATAATTGAAATTACTAAATATTATTGGAAATACGAGTAATTGAAAATTGGTACCGTGTGTTTTTGGCCCACAGTGTACTTAGGGGCCGCTACCAGCTGCCAGAGCTAAAAAAATAAATTAAATTTATATTCAGAAAAACATCCAATAAATTTGCACACCACAGTTATTATTATGTTAATAAAAAGAAAATAATCTATAAGCTTTTGAGTAGATATAAGAACATTTGAGCATTTCCAATTACATACTTAATTTGCTAAACATACAGTACACACATACAATGCCTACCTAGCATACAGCAAGAAAATCGAAGTGAAACTGACGCTGAAGGCAGAAATTTTTAATTATTTATGTATTTGCATTTATTGGCAATTATAAAAAAAACTAGACCACTAACAGGTCCAGGTCTGCTCTTAGTTCTAGATTTTCCGAAAAATAACCTATTTATGTAATAATTGTGGTGCATAAATTTATGGTACAGTAAAAGTATTTTCTCCATATGTTTTAGGACGTTTATTTACCTTAACATTTCACTAACACATCGGCAGAGTATGTTATAGTTTTTTATGTTAACTAAATTATTATAGTTTTAAAAAGGGAATAAAAGTTACAAATTCGGGACAATCCCCACCAGTTCGGGACCTACTGTAAAAAAGAAAGCGTACTAGTATATTGGTTATTATTTGTTAACAAAGTTAACATATTTAATCTGTTCAAGTGGATTAACTATCCGGCTGGCTACAGTATCTTCTTGGAATTATGTTGATAATATAGCGGGATAATGGTTAGTTCCAGGAACTACTCTGTAACCCTCTTGTATGGAGTAGGCCATTATCTTGAAGATTTGGTTTCAACTGCCATTGCAGCGTAGCTATTTCTTGTTTACGATGGCGAAGCAACCAGATATACAGGACTATTCAAAAAGATAGAACAGATTTCTTTACAGAATAATTGTTATTTCTAACAATCTGTAAAGAAATTAAAATATATGCTGCACTTTATTAGAGAAAGGTTAAAACCTTCATAAACAGTCCCACAACTTAAATTTAATGACACATGTGAAATGTGCTATTTATTGGGTTTTTGCAGAGTTTCAGTGTGGCAATTGACGTGTATGACGCGGAGTGGCACACGTGTCCTGTCAAGGTACAAAAAGATCTTCTGATGATCATCATGAGAGCTCAGAAACCGATTGTGATAAAAGCGTTTGCGGTCGAGATATTTTCTGCTACCACTTTCTTAAAGGTACTCAAGTACTATGTAACTTTAAGGATACATCTTGGTGTAACTGCTTTACAAATAAGGAATTGTTAAGGGCGTTAACTACAGTATGTATTACATCGTACAGGGAGTTAATTACTTTTAGGAGATTTGTCACTCCGTCATAATGTTAAAAAAATGTATTTTTCCTCATTTTGTCAGTAATTTTAAGATCTTCCATAGCTTTAATTTTGATTTTACGGCTCCTGTGAAAACTTTCAACATTTTGGATATCAACTATTTTCAGCTACTTGCCATCTAGTTAAATTAACTGCGATATTGTATGTATCAGTAATTGTTAGCATACAGACAACTCATTTTCGGAGAAAAAGCACTCCTTGTTGTATATGACTAGCTATGTGCAATTCTCTCCGTAAAATTTATGAGTGTATACGCTTTCTACAGTGTATTCTATAACTATTGTGCAATCAAAACAGGAAAGAAAACATCATTACTTTTTTATGCCCTGATCATAAAGTGACATTTTACATCTTAGATACCGGGGCAAGAACTGCTTCTTAACACCCGCGCGGGCGTGAAGGGTTGCCATGGTTATATGTCAAATATATCAAATATTTGTCATTCAAATTGTAAATTTTAAGTCATCAATGTCAATTATTGGCGATTAAGCTTATAAGTTTGACAATTAATTGTCTGTACTGTTACTTGGCAATGTCAATTATTGATTAACGTTATAAGTTTGACAATTAATTGTCTGTATTGTCACTCAACTCCGAATTGTTTTGTATTGTTATTCAACTACCTAGATACGCATGTCACTTGATAACGTCAAACCATTGTAGGACATACAATTTTGTATGAACCTCGGGCATTACTTGATGTTTATACCCTCGGGCGACTTAAAAAGTTCTCGGGCCTGTCGGCCCCGAGCACTCTTGGGGCATAAACATCCGTGTAATGCCCTTGGTACATAAATAACTATTTGCTGTGACGGGAAAAAAGTTTGTCACTTTACCTCTGTTCACAGGTAATAAAAAGTAACTTTTTATGAAATTACTTTTTCCCCGGGAAAAACCTGTGTACTTTTTTCTCGGTGATATATAGGTTATATATAGGTTATACACATAAGTAAAGGTAGACAATTCCTTAGCGCAGGTCTAATTGTGTACAACAGCCTACCAGTTTAAAAATTCAAATGTCACATCGATTGACACAAATATATTGTAGTATTGTTTTTCAATATAAAATCGTCATTATTCATTATTTAGGGTATAATACACGGGAAAATATTTTAGATTTTAGTAAACGGTCATCCTCGGGGCATAAACATCCGTGTAATGCCCTTGGTACATAAATAACTATTATTTGTCATTTTTGATACAATTTATTGAAATTGTCGGTCGTAGGTAAAATTATGTAAAATACTCGAATTGTAACGCATATTACGTGCTCGTGGAAAATAACAAAACTCGCGCCGCTTCTCGGCTCGTATGTTAACTTTCCACTCGTACGTAATATACTAGTTACAGCTCTTGTAATGTAATATACTATAAAATATTACACCAGAATGTATCTTTAAAAGTTATACGCCATACGTCACACAATATACTTCATACTTCACACAAGTAGGCACAATATTAATAACGTACAGTACAGGGTACATATTTTCAGATCCTTCGTTCTGCATATACATACTTCACTCTGCTACTAAAACTGAAGAAGTAAACATGAACACAAGCAATATCAACATAGATGCTGTTCGTACGTTACATGCACTATTATACAGCTTCTTTTAATTAAATCTAGATAAAAATAGATCTTCTGCGTTGTACTTATATGGTTGCCTTCTAGTATAATACAGCAGCATTGCGTGAAATTTCTCAGTTCCTAATCAAATGGCATCTACATACGTTGTCAGCTTGGCGTTTGCATTTTCTTTAGTGATGATACTAGCCGAACCTAGGGAGATAATAATAGATGAGGAGACGCCAAATGCACCATCAGACGTTGCTCAGTACGAAAAGAAAACTTTGACTAGCTGTCACGTTGAGTATCAAGTTGTGAAGAGAGTTGTTGGGCACTGTTTGAAACTGGGTGCCAGCGCCACTGGTTGTGTCGCCGGGAACTACATACAGCCGTTCCACCCGGATTGTATGTAGGAGTTTTTATCATCGGTTGGATACGGTAGAGGCGAGACGAGGAGGCACGCTGTGACTAGATTGTTGTTCCGAAGTTTGCGGCAAGTTTGAACACTACACCGTCAAAGTGGAGGAGTGCTCCGGCATGTTATGCTATTGATTAATATACGCGGCCTGGTGCCGAAATGTTGCACGCTAAATTTATCGTATTAAATTTACTAGTTTGCGCCCGTGGTATGTACCTAATTAATCTTCGGCCCGTTTGACACGTTGTATACGTTTTGTAGTGCTTTCTAATAAAATTTGCTATGTAGGAAACTTGCTGCTGTTTAAATTTGGGTTACATTTTTGCGATCCCCATCCCTCCCAGCCATTATTCCTTTTCATCTCCTCAATGACAGCTGGAAATACTCCGAGGAAACTACATAACCAATGTTGGACGTTATTGAGTCCCAAAAGTCTTCGTACAAGACACGAAAATGAAAAATTTAAGAAAATACAAAATAAAATAGGAAACTATATTTATTTTATCCATTTATAAATGGATAAACTGATCAAAGTGTCACAAAAATGTCATTAAAAAAAATGTTGCGCCGAAACTAGTGCATTCTATGTAACGCCACTTACAAGTATTTCTTGAATCCAAGGAAGATCGAACTAAACATTTATGAAGAAGAATAATTTTTATAACGACACATATTTTTTTCACTGTACGAAACCTTTTGTGCCATTTTTTGAATTGTTTTAAAACAAAATCTAAGTACAAGTTAGCACATCCCTAACATTTACGGTTATTGAGATATGTTATCAAGAAGTAACTATATATATTTTTCTACTTTGCATTCACAATGCACACACTGTAACACTGTTTTCGGCGTTATAATTAACCCGTTACAATTAACAAATTGTAACGCAGTTTTTAGTAAGTTTGTTTCTAAGATTGGACACATTGATATCAAATGTCAAATGTCAAACGTAACGACACATAACCACAAACTGGCTTTTTAGAATCGCCTGCAATCGCATAAACTGCGAAATATCTATATTCTGTACATATTTAAATATGCGTGTAGCATGCTATAGTATTGCCAAAGGGTTGGGGCTTTCTTAGGTTTGATCTGTTCATCAAAATACGCCAGCATGACGTTTTCAGTGATGTTTTGCGACTCCGGTAAATTAATTATTATTAATATAAATAAAATATGAGTATTATTAATAAGTAAGTTACAATATAATGGTAATAATAGTACTGTTTTATTATAGCTATATTATTTCATACAGATGTATGACAGTGAATCTCTTCTTTTCTTAAAATCTCTTCTTTCTAGCTTTAACAGCTGCAAACTCGGAAATCACATTTTCAAAGTTGCCTGGTGTTCTATTGGTTTCAATGAATGCATCCATTAGTTCGTGGGTATGTTTGACTATTGAGGAAAGAAGGAAAAGAAAATCCCCTTTTTACGAAATAGTCTTTAATTTTGAATCTCTGGTTATTAATTTCGGACTATTATGTCCATCATTAGACCAGCTAAAAATATAATAATATATAGGACATTGGGTTTTCTTACCCAAAATTAATTAAGGGGTTTTTCTTTTCCTTCTTTCCTCAATAGTCAAACATGGTGTTCTATTGTTAATATGCCAAGGTTGTTAGGTCTCGTTTGGGTCATTGTTGTCCACAAATAATATTTAATTAATTTTAATTTCCTAAAACAACTTTCACACGAAGCAACTAATTAAACATTTGTCATAAATAACTTTAGTGCGATCATTAGACTCGGAAGAGATTCTGTAAAATCCCATTCCACGATGAATTTCAAGTTTAGAGACGCCCAATTAGGAACTGTAAGATTGGACGCTCTTAAATGTCTTCTCAACATTGGTATCACTAAGAGGAGTTGTGTTTCTGATAACTCATCATAAAGTCCAGCAAATTTGGATACAGCTAATTTCAACTCTTCAGTGTTCGCCAAAAGTAAAGTGTCTCGAACAATGAAGCTACATCTTAAATTGACTTCGATCTAGTTCGGAGCTCAATACTGAATCGGTCAGCACATTCCAACATATCATTTTCAAATTCAGCTCTCTGTGTAAGTCCTGCATCGGTGGCCAACTCACTGACAATTCGTTTTTTACAACGAATTCGTCCTTCTATTGGAATGACGTAGTCTTCCGATTTGTGACTCCGCTTTTTTTTAAGTATAGGTATAAACAAAGTTTTATAACTGATCAACACTGAAGCCTTTAATTTGCAATGTAATCTGAGCACAATTTATTTCCCTTAGAATAATAGATAGCAAAGAAATATGAAATCACACACACAGGCACACACAGGCATAAGTTTCTCTGCAGCACCTTTGGTGTCTAAATTTTCTTGTTGACACACAATTTCTAATTTGCAGCTACAATCCCATCAAAATTTTCAGCAAATACTTGCCAAGCGGCTAGTAGAAACAGAAAAAATGCAAATATTGTCTCTATTGTTCCGAAATATGTTACACAAGAAACATTTTAATCTGCAGTAATTATTTATTTCATAGACAATGGATTACTTGGCTTCAAGCCTAAGTAACTTATAAGTTGAAAAACAGGTGGCACAACGGGTGGCACCCGGTGCGGGCCTCCCCCACCGCTCCCGCTTAGCTACGCCACTGTAAGTTATCGTGCACCATTCTCGTCCACTAAACATCAAATCCCCCTTACAGATACAATACAAGAACCAGACTTACCTGAATAAGGAGCTATGCGAAGATCAAACCTACATCGTAGATATGATTGAGTTCAAATACTGCCGTGGGATTATATATGCGCAATTAATAGTTAATTAATAGTTTATTGAATATCCGCATGCTCGTAGCAAATATTAAGTTAATAAATAGAAACATATAAATCATTATAAATCAATTCAAAGCATTCGAACAAGGTTTCGAAAATAATATATTTCCTATATATACGAGTTGTAGCGTAAACGGACAATTTTTTGCACTTAGCGGCCGAGCGGCCGGCCAAAATAACAAAAAACTCGTACATGGATGTGTCACCGACACACTGCTGAAATACTGATACGAACTTACTTAATTCCAAGACTGTAAATTAATGACGCAAAGTAGAAAAAATAGTATTACACTCGATTGATAAGACATCTTTGCGGTCGTTTATTTAGGGCACTCGTTGCTTGCGCGGAGTTGCGCTCCTTGTGCCGCAAACAACTCATGCGCCAATTTGACGTCTTATAAAACTTGTTTAATATACTATTATTATAATATACTATTAACTAAAGATGAATATACGGACATATCGTATCATACGGACCTAACTTGATGATGAGATAATCAAATGTATAGAACATGCTGATATACAGGCATTAACCTATATATTTATTCGCGCTTTCGATAATTATCAATATTTTGATATTTCTTATAACTAAGGAACTAGAAACGCAATTAAATAAGAAATACCTTTAAATACAAATTTATTCTTTAAAAAAACTTAACCAGCACAAATTATTAATTATTAATAAAATTATGTGCTCGTAAATAATATATCTTTTTTTTCGCAATCGTAATCGGAGCTTTTCCCTATTTTACTTTTAATAACCTCGAGTTCTATGCTGAATACAAAATAGTCTGCGGCAAATGTTACGGTCGCAAATAAAACTTTCAAAGGCAATTAAAAATAATTGTTTTAGATCCACTATCTAAATTGCAGCAGCACTTGCATTTCTCACGATTTGATATAATTCTTTTAAAGTAGTTTTTTTATTACTATTATTATTTCTTATATTTATTTGCTCTATTTATTTATTTGAAATTAACCAATTAAAAAGGCCTTTAAAATCTACTACTAGATACGATTAGTAAACTATTGAAATAATCGGAAACATGCCTCCTCATTATTTTTTATTGAATGTCCTTATTGTAAAGTTTTAGCGTATGTACTAAAAAATATTATAGTACATAGTGCATAGTTTTGGAGTTATTGTTTTATGTGTTTCAAAACCGCACCATAAAGAAATAAATACTATCTCAAGAAATATACTCAGGATAATCAGGTTGACCATACACAGATAAAATTGTCTGTTAACTCAAATACATATTTGTTTGATGAGAGGCAAAAATATATTATATAAGTATTTTCTAGTTTGCATTCACAATGCACACATTGTAACATTGTTTTCGGTGTTACAATTAAGAAATTGTAACATCGTTTTTCGTAATTTTGTTCATCAAATCTTCATCAAAATACGCCAGCATGACATTTCGGTGACATTTTGCGACTCGGGTAAATGATCGTCATCATTATTTTCAACTAAACCTCAAATCTCCTTTTCAAATTTAATTCAAGGACAGCATTTACTTTAATAAGGTATTATGCGAACAACAAACCTACTTCGTAGATATGAACGATTTTAATTACTGCTGCGACATATATATGTATATGCCCAATAAATGGTTTATTGAATATTAGCATACACGTAGGAAGCTATAGTGCATTAAAGTGTTGAGGATTTCTTAGATTATGTAACGTATAAGTTTTCGGTAACATTTTGGATCGAATTCTAACACCGAAATTAGACTTTGGTTTCAATTATAAGCCAGTGGTACTAGGTAGAAACTGCTACTAAATGTTAACCGGTATAACAGTTCTTTAGTAAGTGCTAATTCTTTGAAGTAACTAATCACTTACCACTAAACACGTCTCTTCAGAATATTATACTTATGAAACCACTCTTTTAAAGTTACTTTTTAGGTTATGTTTCATGTATTTATCACACTTGGGTTAAGTGTTGCCCCTAGCTCCATTATGATCATAGTTGCGACCTCGCCGATTATTTATTAAAAGTTGTAGGCGATAGTAGAGCAATTAGATTTTGTCATGATTTTATTCCATCCTTACGAAGTTGACAGTAAGTACAGTACTGCCACGTGGTACCCGCAAAATACCCTAGATTCTAATTTAGTGCAATATAGTAATCACAATTTCTAAATATATATAAAATTAATGACACAAAGTAGAAAAAATAGTATATTACACTCGTATTATAAGACGTATTGGCGCACTTGTTCCAAAACAGCTCGTGCGCCAATTTGACGTCTTAAAAAACTTGCATAAAAATATACTATTTTGCTTCAATTCAAACACGCATTTTTTTGAGTTAAACAATAATTTCTATCCATGTATTGCCAAGAACATCTATTATCTTAAAGAAACAGCTTCTGTGTCGTTACGATTTTGGAAGCTACGTATTTTTTTACACCTAGAAATGTATACTATCACAGGAAATACATACAATTATGTAAAATGTGTCAATGTTCTTTTTACGTAAAAATAATAAATATAAATAAACCGATACATCTTTGGAATCATCTTCGACGGTAGCCTTATATTTGATGTAGACTTAGATAAGCTTTGTCAGGTTGCGTATTCCAAACTGAAGATATTGCAACAATTTAAATCGGTATTACCCACTGATACTGAGGTTATGGTTTCAGATTCCTTAACTGCCGAAGGTTATGGTGACATCGAAAATGTTTTTGTTTTTCGGGAGCACTGAGGCCTGCGGCTGACTGAAAGACGATTCACTCTCTATATTTACCAAGATCGGCTGAAAGGCGACAGTTCCAATAAAGTTTTATAAAAGCTTTTCAAAACCTTAAAAATTACCTATTTTAAATAATTCGTAAATTAGAAAACAACAATTTGTTCGGTGAATGATTACCTAATATTTTTCTTATTCCAAATTTTATTATTTTTATTTTCAAAATACCGAAATGTTCGCATTCAGTGTCTTCTAACTATTATTCCTTCAGGTTCTTGAAATATCCTATAAATTGATATTTCCATTACATCTGATTTTTCCATGAGCATTTCTTTGATAATTACATCTTTTATCTAGCACAGCCCTGGTTTGCGATCATAGCGTCGAAACCTTAAAAAGTTAAAAAAAGTTTTAAAAAAACGTCTAAATGACATCGGCCATTGTTTTCTGAACAGAAAGTATTCTACTAAGATGTATAGGTTTTGCCACTTTTTTTCCCAGAAAACTTTGTCAGATAGTAACACTCTGAAATTCAGTAAAAAAATTTCATATGGAGGTTAGATTTGCTTTTTTTCAATCCTTGGAAACTTACAACCGTTTGAAATATTAAGATGAAGAACGTATTTTAAACATCGGACTTGGTTTGGTAAAACCGATAAGAATAAGTCGATATAAAACTTACTTAGAGTTAAGTTTGCATTCTTCATTTGTTTAGTCCTTTTATTGTTATGATTTTGAATATTTTATTAATCTAGTAAACCGGTTTTCAAATGTCACAAAAGAACCGACATACCCTCTTTCCAATGCGGAGACCTTCAGAAAATTCTTCAGAAGATTCTTCAGAAAATCTTTTCATTGAGTTTTGTCTTCATAACACAAGTATAACAAGAACATAATAGGGGATAAAGGGGGAGTAATTGTGATTTTTGCGCTTATCTCCGAAACTCAATAATTCTCAGATTCTCTGACAAGATAATGAATATCAAAATTTAAATTTGTATAAATTTGTTTAAATTTGACCTTTTTTATCTACTAATCACATATAATAGGTCATTGCATACGTATCTATGACTATAATCCCTACCATAATACTTATCGATGATTATGATGATAGTAGCTTCATATTATAATGATGTTCGTTTAAATTATGACTTTATTCAATTAAACTGTCATCATTATACGAAAGTACTGTCAAGTCTGTCAAAACCTACGTGGTTGACAGTTAATTGACAGTTCGGCTCGTCACCATTGACAAACACATTTAAATATTTTATACGCAATAGAATTTATGAGTTAGATAACTCGTATTTGTTCGCATATAACGGATGTAAATCGCTTGCGTCATTGCACGCTGGCCTGCGGCTCGCGAATAAACTTCATGCTCGCGATTTATATCCTTAATTATGTGCTCGTCAAATAATATACTAAAATATAACTAACCGTTTTCGACATGAGTGAGAAATATGGGCGTGTGTATGAGGTTTGTAACATCATCACTATCAACTTGAAAAAAATTGGATGGCTCTATGTTTATATACAGCTCTACTTGTATATTCTTAATAATATGTCAAAAGCCTCAATCAATATCACCACGACATAAATATAGATACAAAATGTAGAATTGAAATGGCTATAACATTAAGTGTGATTAGGTCTGAAAATGTTGGGTTTTCTCAAAAGGTGGTTAATATGACAATAATCTTGACGACGGAAAAATCTGTAGCAAGCTGGACTTTTCTGTGTGCTTTAGATAATATAAATCTATAATAAATAATAATAATAATAATAATAATAAACTAAGAGTTTTACAGTAAAATTAACTATTTTCATTAATACGGCTCTTAATAATTTGTTTATGAACGGTAAACCACATTTTAATCTGTAGCTACCCGTTTCGAAATTAAATGGCTGCAAAAATGTCAACCAAAGCCAGAAGTCAAGGACAATGTGTAAAAACTCCTGAGGAAGTTCAAGAATCTCCAGAATTTGATGAAGATACTTCTCAGTGGTGTACAAGTACAAACATGCTTGTACTTGTTAGCTATTTTTCTAGAAAAGGGGTTTCTGTAGGTAAAAAGTCATAAAACTCTATCTATGGGAAATTCTAAAATGTATTTTCGACATAATAGCAAACTACTTAATTTTCCGCACTTTCAGCGATGGTATGTTATGGGAACTTTTGATATATTGTTGATAACGTCAAAATAAAACTTTTTTCCGAAGTCAAAATCTAATATGACTGTACTACACAATGAGAAGGGCATCTTTGAAACTATTTAAAAAGCTATAATTTTGACAATTTATTTCGTCCAATTTACATTTACAAAAATTCATAATTTCCTCTTTTGTGGTCCTGTATTTATTGATTTATTATAACTGATATTGCCTGGGACTTAAAATAACGCTGTATAGAATAAATCTGCTTATTTCTAATTTTGTGTGAATTGATGTTGATTATTCTTTGCAAATATCCAAATGTCTTTCATTTTTGTAGCATCGTTGGTGGTAGAAATGACGGTTCCGATATGTACATTTTATTTATGAGATCAATGACAGAAGTTGCGACAATCACAGTGCAATTAAATGCAGTAATTAACCTATATAAGCCAATTATTGCATGTATTCTTTATCGCTTCCGTATATAAAACTCCAATGTGGTGCAATTGAGTAATCAGTCATCATGTCAAACATGGAACGGGTAAGTAGATTTCAACGATCATACACCCTAACAAAAATTATACACATTTTACAGAGACCGCAGTATGCCGACATGTTTACGCTAGAGAACAAGTTGCTGCCTACTTTTGGGGTATATTCCAAGAAGACAGGAGGCGTACGGGATTTATATATGAAACTGATGGTCACCACGATGATGAGTTTTTCTGTAGGAATGTGGCTGTGTATGCTTACGTATATAGTATTGAACAGGAAGAGCCCTTTCGAAGTTATTGATACAGGATACTTTTTCATGACTCAAACTGGCTATCTCGTCAAAATTTCCTTTTTTCTGTTACGTCAACCGCTACTGCTCAAACTGGAAAAGATAATAAAGTCAGATATTTTTACTTCACAACACCCTGATCAGGATAAGTTTATTTACGATGCTATCGACAATCATAATTTTTATGGAAGGATGCTCTTTATACTCGCCTTTTCTACTGTCACCTTCTTCGCCCTTTTCCCACTTATAGACAAACAGGACTTAATTGTAAAGGCTTCGTTTCCCGTTGACATTCAAACTTACAGACTGGCCTTAATTGCCTTCGAAGCCACATGTATCTTTCTGAACGCATTTAATCATATATCGGTCGATTGCTTAGGAGTTGGATTTATGAGTGTAGGCATTGCGCAATTTGAAATTTTAAAGGATAATTTGGAAAATAGAATTGCCAATAAGGAACTTCGTGGGAATAGTACTGTCTCGGAAAAAATGAAAGAATGTGTTATTCATCACATTGCTATTTTACGGTAAGTTTTTCGTAGAGCAGAATTAAGAACAAATGATAAATTGCGTGTTATAGGTTTCTAGATGACGTCCAAGGTGTTTTCTCTGTCGGAATTTGCTTTCAGATACTTGGAGGTATTGCCATTATATGTCTAACCGGAATACAATTCCTTTTTGTGAGTATTACTCGATATGTAGGTACCTTATAGACCAATTGTTTTTTTGCGTAGAATTTTACTACTTTAGAACATAGAACTGAATTTTTTTGTCTGTTTATTCGCATACAATTCCGTAAGGATGTTATACGCAATTAAGCAAAATGGCGGTCTCATGCCTCATTTTAAACCAACAAATTCAGTAATTTATAAAGCTTTCTGTCAAAGCAATATAAATTACACTGTGTGACAAGATTTTATAACGTGAATCGTTATGATTTATTTCATAATAAGATCTTGATTTGGACGGCAGGCTTCCCAGCCCTCCTTATGGGAAGTTACGTATATAGAAAAATGCTTATTACTCGAGAACCTTGTCAATCTAAAAGTAAAAAAGTCCGATCCAAAATATGTAAATTAGTAATTAATTAATAACTGTTGAGTATTGTTCATATTGCAAAGTTGGTAAATTGTGTGGGTGACAAATTAAAACCTCTGTTCCTTTGCTGGTTTATTTATTCCTGGGTACCGGTTTCGACTCGCAGAGTCATCCTCAGCCCAATCTACAAATACACACAAATTACAATTATGAAATAAACAAAATTGGTACATTACAAAATGGAGTATTATAAATCTCTGTTCGAAATTAGAATAATAACACAGATAACAGGTATAAACGTAAAGGTGAAATAATACAAACTCACGGTCAACTCAGAAGCATCCCACCAACATCTTCGCGGGTATCATATGTAGTACGCGTGGAATAAACTTTTATTGATGGTAAAGCACTCGATGGCGTTGTGACGAGTTTTTCTTTAAAACAGGCTCGTGCGTAGTTGTGTAGACGGCTTTCGACGGAGAAAACGATCAAATACACTGGACAATGATAATGCAATCCGCTAGCAAGCGAGCGCAACAATAAACAAAATACAACAGTAATAAACGTTTACAATATTTAATGCAATACAGCCGCATGTGTATGCAAGGTCGCGAATGTCGAAATGAATACGTGCAAGGTCGCCAACAGATGTAACTGGGGTCAAGAGCGGGGGTAAATGAAAATGTAAAAGTCCCTAGTAGAAATTCAAATATGTAAACAATGGTCTGGTATTGAAATCTGTTTGTTCATTAATAAGTATTGTCTGTGGGTCATGTTTTTGTCTTAATATGTGCAATTGTTCGTATAGATCTAATTGGAGGCCTTTTCCACACTTGTGAAGAAGTTTCACATTATTGTAGTCGATTGTGTGTCCGGTCATGAGTTTGTGTTGATACACATTAGACACTGTATTTCTTTTGTGTTCGTTTAGACGTTTCTTTAGAGGGCGTCCAGTCTGACCTACATATATACTATTACAATTCATACAATTTAGGGAATATACTCCACATTGTTCGTGAATACTTCTTTTGGGGTATCTATATTTACTAAATAGGTTGATCATTTTTTTGTCTGTTCTATACGCAGGGGCTATGTCGTATTTAGGGAGGATTTTGTTCAATTTCTGATTTATATTGTCATATGTAAAGGATCTATATTTGGTATTTGCATTTCTCTCTATGGGGGTATATAAGGGATCCATTTCTTTAACTATCTTAGAGATCAGTGCGTTAAGCACTTTTTCCGTAAAGCCATTTTCGTTTGCAAGGGATCGTATAAGAGCGATCTCTCTTTTTCTTGCTTCTTCGTTCAATGGGTACATGAAACATCTCCTTATGTAAAAACGTAAGGATGCTAGTTTTTGGGATGTGGGATGGTGCGAGTCGAAGGGAATGATTGTGGTCTTAGAGGTTGGCTTCCTAAAAATTTCGAAGCTGATGATATTTTCTTTATTGATGACAGTGACGTCAAGGAAATTTAGTCTTTTATCTTTTTGTATCTCTAGAGTAAATTTCAATTTTGTGTGTAAATTGTTCAAATAATCTAGCAGTTTCGCGAGTTCTTCCTCTTTACCATTGAAAATCACGAAAACATCGTCCACATAACGGATCCACTTTATGATGTTATTTTTGTAGGGGTTATTGACGTAACCTCGTCACACGTTCATAAGTTCAGAAGAATCTACACACGCATCGAAGTTACGAAGAACCACATCAGTTTCATCAACACATGCATCAAGGAACACTTGACACCTAATTTTGCAAAAGTCAGAGCCAGGTGCATGAATCCAAGGACGATAGAGAAAATGCAACAAGGAATCCTAAAGAAAGAGAAGAGAAAACACTATAAGGGACTTAATGCATGCTACGAGCAGCTAGCAATGAATCACCGAAGCTTGCGAGACTTTTTTCACCATTTGGAGATGGAAGAGATCATCAATGACGCACGAAACACAGCCGCAGCAGTGAGCATCGAGGATCACCGAAGGAAGAGCAACAAACTCCAAAACATTAGAAACCGAACAAGAACGAACAATGGACGCATAAACGGCGGCGCCAACGTTGTACAGGGTAAAGAGCTTAATTTGACTAATCTAACTGACATAACTTTTGACATCAATGAAACAATTCTCTTAAACAAAGGACATAAATATGCATTACCATCCACCAGCAATATAATAAAATCTGCAATTGAAATTGACATTGCTATCAATAAGCACCCTAACTACGGCAACCTGAAAACTGAAATGATTACTTTGCTTAAGAAAGAAGAAAACAAACATAAAAAAAAAAAAAAAAAAAAAAAAAAAAAAAAAAAAAAAAAAATCTAATAAAAAATCTAACAAAAAATCTAATACTAACAACCACACCTGGAAAATATTTAAAACTATTAGTGATAAGCTGACGCATGGTGATGCATTATATGTCCAAGCCGACAAAAATGCGGGCGCCGTGATAATGTATAGGGATGTGTATAACGAAAAGACACTTGAATTTCTTCACAATAATGGTTATGTCGAACTAAATAAAAACCCACTTAATTCAATGCTAGAAAGAACCAAGGCCATAATTAAACAATGCAGAGAGACCCTGAATGAACACTCCTCAGGATCTCATAATAGTCACCTTCCCATTTACCCTTCCATCCCACACCTTTATGCACTACCAAAACTCCATAAAGACGGTATGCCCATGCGACCAATAACATCTTATCGAAATTCTCCCACTATTAAGATCTGTGAAACCATATTGAAGGAGCTCCAATCTATAAATTTTACCCCTACATACGCAGTCAAAAACACACAACAATTTATAAATTCTATAAAAGATGTAAATCTTAAGGACTGCCTCATGATCTCCTTCGACGTGACGAATTTGTACACAAATGTGCCTATTGACCTTACCCTAAACCTTACATCTCAATTAATTAACAGTCACTTTAACGATGACAAGAAGAAAAAACATCTTAATACCCTCCTAAAGCATATTGTACATAAAAATTTTTGCACATTTGATGACAAATTTTACAGAGTAGATGATGGACTTCCCATGGGCATGCCTCTTTCAGGCATACTCTCCGACATATTCCTAAACCATATTGAATGTGAATTTATAATCAACCCAAATAACCCCTACAAAAATAACATCATAAAGTGGATCCGTTATGTGGACGATGTTTTCGTGATTTTCAATGGTAAAGAGGAAGAACTCGCGAAACTGCTAGATTATTTGAACAATTTACACACAAAATTGAAATTTACTCTAGAGATACAAAAAGATAAAAGACTAAATTTCCTTGACGTCACTGTCATCAATAAAGAAAATATCATCAGCTTCGAAATTTTTAGGAAGCCAACCTCTAAGAACACAATCATTCCCTTCGACTCGCACCATCCCACATCCCAAAAACTAGCATCCTTACGTTTTTACATAAGGAGATGTTTCATGTACCCATTGAACGAAGAAGCAAGAAAAAGAGAGATCGCTCTTATACGATCCCTTGCAAACGAAAATGGCTTTACGGAAAAAGTGCTTAACGCACTGATCTCTAAGATAGTTAAAGAAATGGATCCCTTATATACCCCCATAGAGAGAAATGCAAATACCAAATATAGATCCTTTACATATGACAATATAAATCAGAAATTGAACAAAATCCTCCCTAAATACGACATAGCCCCTGCGTATAGAACAGACAAAAAAATGATCAACCTATTTAGTAAATATAGATACCCCAAAAGAAGTATTCACGAACAATGTGGAGTATATTCCCTAAATTGTATGAATTGTAATAGTATATATGTAGGTCAGACTGGACGCCCTCTAAAGAAACGTCTAAACGAACACAAAATAAATACAGTGTCTAATGTGTATCAACACAAACTCATGACCGGACACACAATCGACTACAATAATGTGAAACTTCTTCACAAGTGTGGAAAAGGCCTCCAATTAGATCTATACGAACAATTGCACATATTAAGACAAAAACATGACCCACAGACAATACTTATTAATGAACAAACAGATTTCAATACCAGACCATTGTTTACATATTTGAATTTCTACTAGGGACTTTTACATTTTCATTTACCCCCGCTCTTGACCCCAGTTACATCTGTTGGCGACCTTGCACGTATTCATTTCGACATTCGCGACCTTGCATACACATGCGGCTGTATTGCATTAAATATTGTAAACGTTTATTACTGTTGTATTTTGTTTATTGTTGCGCTCGCTTGCTAGCGGATTGCATTATCATTGTCCAGTGTATTTGATCGTTTTCTCCGTCGAAAGCCGTCTACACAACTACGCACGAGCCTGTTTTAAAGAAAAACTCGTCACAACGCCATCGAGTGCTTTACCATCAATAAAAGTTTATTCCACGCCTACTACATATGATACCCGCGAAGATGTTGGTGGGATGCTTCTGAGTTGACCGTGAGTTTGTATTATTTCACCTTTACGTTTATACCTGTTATCTGTGTTATTATTCTAATTTCGAACAGAGATTTATAATACTCCATTTTGTAATGTACCAATTTTGTTTATTTCATAATTGTAATTTGTGTGTATTTGTAGATTGGGCTGAGGATGACTCTGCGAGTCGAAACCGGTACCCAGGAATAAATAAACCAGCAAAGGAACAGAGGTTTTAATTTGTCACCCACACAATTAATAACTGATTAGGTCACTCGAAATATTTGCAAAAATCGGGATATTCAATAGGCTGTATCTCGTTGACCCTTTGTTTAATCTTAATAAAACCAACACTATTCGATTCCTCGCTTCTTAAACTATAAGAATGTCTAAAAGCCCGCTCGCGATTATGCTGCCTTAAAATAGTAGGTGTCCTCCTTATGGGAAGTTACGTGTATAGAAAAATGCTAATTACTCGACCAACCAGGGAGATATCGCAATTAAACTAACACTGTTCAGACGAGCGTTCTTCTGTCAATCTAGCAGTGAAAAAGTCCGATCCAAAATATGTAAATTAGTATCCGTAATTAATTAATAACTGATTAGGTCACACGAAATATTACCAAAAATCGGTATTTTCAATAGCCGGTATCTCGTTGACCCTTTATTTAATCTTAATAAAACCTACACTGTTCGATTCCTCTCTTCTTAAGCTATAGGAAAGGCAAAAAGTCCGATCGCGACTATACTGCCTTAAAATAGTAGGCGTAGGCAAAGGCCGGAGTGTTACGCGACAGTTTGTGTTCTTAATTTGGACGGCCAGCTTCCAGCCCCCCTTATGGGAAGTTACGTGAATAGAAAAATGCTAATTACTCGAGAACCCTGAGAGATATCACATTGATACTATCGCTGTTCGAACGAGCATTATTCTGTCAATCGAAAGGTGGAAAAGTCCGATCCGAAAAATGTAAATTAGTATCCGTAATTAATTAATAACTGATTAGGTGACACGAATTATTAGCAAATATCGGAATTTTCAATAGGCTGTATCTCGTTGACCATTTGTTTAATCTTAATAAAACTAACACTATTCGATTCCTCTTTTCTTAATCTATAAGAACATCAGAAAGTCCGATAGCGATTATACAGCCTTGAAATAGTAGGCGTCGACAAATGTCGGCGTGTTATGCGACAGTTTGTGTTCTTAATTTGGACCAGTCAGGTAAGAAGTCTGGGTTGACTCAAAAAAGTGATTTGTGGAGGGACGACCAGCCAAAATAATCACAACCTTGTATAATTTGCAACGTTTCCGCTCTTTATTAGAATCTTCATCAGGCAACAATTTAAATTGTTTTGTAATAAGAATAGTTACTAACAGCTAACATCGTGCAACCAATCTTTAGTGGGCTTAAGCAATTAACATGACAACCACATGGCTGGGAAACAGATTTGAAAATTTCGTTGACCAGTTTCCATTTTTTATAAAGAATAGGATGTTCTGAGTAGTGTATACAGAGTATATACGTGTCGAATTGAGGACCGCCATCTTTTTGGAAGTCGGTGATAAATACTAGTATATTTATTTTAAAATAATTTATATTCTACTTTTCAGATTCCAGTAAAATCGGCCCAATTTGTGTGCCTTTTCCTATACTTTATAACAATGATTGGGCAAGTTGCTATATATTGTTATTTCGGCCATGATCTGTTCACAAAGGTATAATTCGCATGTTGCAATTTATAGCATTATTTTAACGATATATTTTTGTTTTCAGAGCTCTGGAGTGGTATTGTCTTGTTACATGTCCGATTGGGTAACATATACAATTCCTGAGAGAAAGCTCTTAATGATTATTATAGAAAGAGCGCAGAGGCCGGTTATTTTAACAGCCGGTTTCATCTTTACTTTGACTTTGCAAACGTTACTTATGGTAAAATGAATTTTGAATCTTAGTTGTATGTGTACAAAAATCAATAATTGTTCTTCATTTCAGATTTTAAGAAATTCTTATTCATACTTTGCTGTTTTGCGACGAATGTATAATTAAGTGGCTATACATTATATAATATACTAATCATTTATTTAAAATTACCACTTAAGTTAATAACGTAAATAATGCTGGCACAGATTAATCGATAGTTGTATTTTTAAAGTTGTACGTACCTATCTCACAATACGTTGAATTGAACCACGAGCATTAATAACCAGTGTCTATAAAAGAGTTCAAGTTCTTTTCAATAATTTTCATCTTAATTTCTCCATTTATTTTTCTTAACTATATGCCCTGGATCGATATGAATTCGGTAACCGTGCATCAAATGTAAAAACAATTAGTGTATCTTTAAATTAAGTAAAACGTTATTTTATTTACAATATTCTGACCACTCTAGGTTTTAGCTATAACTTACCTTTAGGAAATAGGTTGTAATCTGATCCTATATTCAATACAATCAGAAATAATTCATATACGTAAACAAAAACAAAACTCTACAAAGTAATTATTTACTCACTAATGCTCTTACTAAAAGAATAACGTTAATAGTTTCCAAGCTATGCCGTGACTTAAAGTTGACAACTTTAGACGTTTCGCTAACAGTGTTGATAGTTTCTTCAGATAAGACTGATATAAGTAGCGAGAATTTAAAATCAGTTTTTTTTAAATTCATAGCATAACCAGGAAATAATGTATTATGTAATTATTTTCATTACAGTAGATGATATTAATATTCCACTAGGAATTCTTATGAGATCTTGAAAACGAAGAGTGATTAAAATTATGATCTATTTCGCATTTTTTACCTTTTCTATTTGGTACTGAATTTACAATTTCGGTTTTCCCATCGAGAAGAACTTTTTGGACACGCTCGAATGTTGATTTTTGTATACACTATCCTGAAATAAATATTGGTATTCTATTCTATTCGAGTTTTTTGTTTTCTTCTTCATGCATGTTATATGCTGTATTGGACATAATAATTATCGCGTCAAAAATCACATTTTTAGTGCAGGGGACATAGTAAAAAAGCGATTAATGTTACGTCTGGTTGTATTGTTAAATATTGCTGATATCGGAAATCAATTGCAATAACTTGAAACATTTTTTTTTAAATTTGGCGTTTTTGTGAATTTTCATGATGCATTATTTCAGTAATCTTATAGAACATATCAGCAATTTCACAGGAACGGTCCGGTAATATTACAGTAGAGATTTTTTGTTTGCCCTTCCATAGATAACTATTATTATTTATTTACATATTTTACATGTCCGACTGGTTCGTAGTCGATATTGGCTTCTTGAAAGAAGTTTAAAAGCATATCTTTATAAAAAAAAGTGATGGCCAGTTGCTGTAAAAAGAAAAGAACTTGAAATTCAACAATTTACCTAATGTAATGCCATATTGACGAAACGACGCTGACGTAATAATTTGAACTTTTTAGCGCTTAATAAAATTAACTTGCACCATAAGATTATAAAAAAGTACGACGGAGTACGACTGGGTTAATTGTTCTATTGCTGAGTTTCGATGTTATAGTTTTAGGATTTGTTGAAGTTACTTGCCACTTTTTGCCGGAAACTCCTTTTTTGTTGTTGAAGGGAGCCCTTTGTCATCTGGAGAGCTTCTACAAACACAGATACGTGTGTTTTTCTTTGTTAATTTATATATTTTCACGCCACATATTCGGTTTGGGTTAAAGTTCAAAATCGACTACAACGCGGTGATGCGGCCGAAACCAAAAAAAAAATAGTTATTGTTGGAAAAGTCTTCCATATGCAAAACCGCCACAATTTGAAAACCAACATATATAAAACCCTCCCATTGGTAGGTACCTACGTATGTATTTTTTTTTCTAATTTTTTCTTGTTATTTCCAGGTATAATATTATTCTAGTCACAAAGTTTAAGACTTTTTTTAATTTTAAATTTTAATTTTTAAAGTTTTATTTAAAACCACCCCAATAGAAATTTTAGTTTTATTTTTGTTGTCGTATTTTCATAGCAATGATATTATAGTTTACTCGGTATCGAAATTTTTAAACCAAATTTATTATACAACCTCTTTCCAAAACCACCCCACAAGTACTTACATTGTTCCCCCGTTTTTTCGCATTTTTGTAGGAAAATTTATATTTCATTCACAAAGTTTCACAATTTTCAAACCAAATTTATTATTCAACATTCCAAAAACACCCCACAAGTACTTAGATTTTTTCCTTTTTTTCGCATATATGCAAGAATAGTTTTATCACATTCACAAAGTTTTAGAATTTTCGAACCAAATTAAGCCCCTTTCAAACCCACCCGACAAGTAACTTTTATTTTTTTCCCTTTTTTGCGCATCTGCAGGAATAATAGTAGCAGATTCACAAAGTTTCAGAATTTTAAAACAAAATTTATTTTCAACCCCCGTACTATTTTCTCCATTTTTATTGTGTATTCCTAAGTATAATATCATATTCACAAGGTTTAAAAATTTCAACACCCAAATTCATTTTGCAACCCCCGCAAAAACAACCCCCTTAAGACTTAGATTTTTTTACTATTTTTCCAGTTATCTATCAAAGATTTTAAGTGCATTAGAAGTGTGTGCGTCGCGTCGCTACGGCATTTTGGTTTACAAAAGGAATCAGTGTACGTCCTTCAATGTTCCTTTGGGTCCTCTGACGGCTGACATCTAATTAACGGATTTTCTAGCCACGTATCTTATGGCGGCAGTACAACGATGTGTAGCCTGGCTATCACCCAATTTGCAAGGCAAATTCGGCTATCCATGTAATTCAGTTGCTAGGCAACACGAGTGCTAGCGGTCCTTAAGTTAATGATTTGCTATAGTCTGGCCAACTTAAGTAGACTTGTCGGAAGATAGCTATGAAAATGTACCATGCTTTCATTACCAAGTTCAGATAAGTTAAAAACACAGTAACAAAATGCATATAAAGCAACCAGTACCTAAAGCGTCTAAAGTATGCGTCTTAAATTGATTGACTTACAAAAAATGCATATTTATATACCAGATATCACTTATGTTTGGAACGTTTTTTGACTGAATTTGATTTTTTTTTATCTGAATGGTTATTGTAAACACTATACGAACATTCATTTTGTCAAATTTTGTTAGATCACAACGCCACTGATAGATACCAACACCAATCATCATATTCATTTTAAAGAAATCATAAAGTGGGTCATGATTTATTAGCAAGGAACTTTATACTAATTCTTGATGTACATCGACATTCAGACACAAATTCTCGACCTGACGCCTACATCGCTCTACGCGTTAGTTCTATAAATAAAAGATAGCCATGCCTCCCTAAACGTTTTCTTTTGTAGGAACGATATTTGCATTTTTGAGATATTGTTTAAAACATAATGTGACAAAAGAATACCTTGTCGATAAAATCAATCCTTACAACATTTTGATCCACATAAAAATTTAAAATGACTTAATGGCGTACTTCTTTTTGATATAGCTAGTATTTTTATGCTATTGTTGTAGTCATCATAACGACTACATTTTCGACCTTGTTTTTTATGTATATTAGTAACTGGAATAAAGAGATGTTCTAGTTACCGGCTTTAAAATTCATAAAAAAATAGTAAGAGACGTTTGGTGGGATATAGAAGGGATGACAAGACCGAATTGCCGCGAAAATACGAAGATCCTTTAATAAAATTCGCCGGGTAGAATTCAATCCGGTTATTGAATTGGCGGCGAGCGAGAGGGATGTGACGATGTGACATCGTGTCGAAGCAGCCCTGAAACGTGAAGGCAATTCCAATATTTTTGGGGTTAAGGTCAGCCCACCGAGCGGGGACAGCCGATCCCTTACACCGTCAATTAAAACGGGATTTAATACTCTCAATATTCCAGTTTTTCTGTCACTCGAAAGCCGAGCAAATCGAACGCGTCCAATTGACGTCGATTATCGAAATTGGTTTGTTCTCTCTGTCTCTCGTTTTCTAGGGTAGTTCAGCAAATATCGCAATACTGATACCATGTTGTAAATCCCTATATTACAGTTGGCAACTGCAGGTGAAAAGAAATTCAGGTAGGTCCACAATTGAGATACAGTTCTCTACAAAATTGCTCGTCGTTAGTCGTTAGTTTTAGAGCTAAGTGGAAATAGTACCTACTATTAGATGTTAATTTTAATATCATGCTCTAGTCACTGTAGTTAACAATCATTTATATTTCGGAATTCATAAGAGCAGAATTGCTTTTGATGAGGCATTAATTACTTTAAGACTCGAATTTTTTTCTTCGTGACTAACAACCCTAAACGATGATATTTCATGTAAACCACCGGATTTACATTTGCTAACTGATGTGTGATGTGAAAATGTCCGGAAGATCTTTACGCCTTAATTTGCAACCCCAAAACAACACCTTTTCAATAGTAAACCTTTTCAATGGAAATGGGCCCGAGAAAATGTTTAAAGATTACTCTACATGTGACTTAACTCCTAAACTATTGGCTTCAGACAAAAATTATGTAAAATTAACTTGTAGATTATTTTATCCAGTACCACTTTCCTAATGAATGTATTTTATTTTGGATGTACCGGATGTACAGAGGACACTGGAAAAAACTTAATTTATCTTACAGTGAGGTGTCTGGCGAGGTAAAAAAAATGTAATACTATTCGGGTTATTAAAATGTACTTAAATACTAATCAACTAAACAAGCGAATAATAATTAACCCATGTGAGGATAATTTTTGGAAAAAACACCTCCGCCTGGATTTGAACCAGGAACCCTCCAACTTCCGGTTGACAGCTCTCCCAGTTGAGCTACAGAGGCTGTGGAAATGTAAAGGTTTTATTTGTCACTTCAGGACTTGCATTCCGAGTTTCGAATTAAACAAACCCGTCGTGACACCTATTGGGGCTAGATGGAAGTTTGGTAACTAGGAATCGCTAAATATTTATTGCTAAACAGATCATACAGATGAATAAATTCAAGGGAACATGGTTATTACGTAAACTCGTCAGTAATGTAGCATCATGCTGCCCAGGCGGAGGTGTCTTTTCCAAAAATTATCCTCACCTGGGTGAGCATCCAAAAAATCATAAATAATGGAAGACTAATAACTACCCCAGAACTTACCTGGTAAAAACACAATTTGACTTTATTATAATTGAAAAGTGAGAAAACTCGGAGGCAAAACACCCTTTTCTCACCACTTTTTTTCAGTGTCGAAAAATATACAGGATTATTTTTCGATCGAGTTCAAATCTTTTCCGTTTCTTATAGATCCTCAAATTCTAGTATCATATTCTCGTATCCTGATATTTTCTTGTTTGGACATAGAAAAACAACAAATACATCCTGTTTGCGTTTGGTATACAAAAATGGTGTCGTTTTTACACTAATAGGACCACCCCACCAGGTCTGCAAATATTCAAAAATAGCTTTTCATTGAAAATTGTATTTTGAAACCCAGTTTTTTCTAAGGGAGGCTTGATATTAATAAGTAATATGCTAATAGTAATATGCTTGATATTACCACGTGGCTGTTGTAGAGGAATCTTCTTTGAGTTAAATATCTAAAAAAAAAACGCTTTACTTTTGTGCTCTAATGTATTTACTTTATTTCAAAAAACAAACACAACTACTTCTACCTCTACATACACCTGCATTTTCTACTCATATACCAGTGTTGCGGTTATAATTACGCTATATTACTTACCCAACTACTATGTTTATCTTTATTAACTCAAGTGTGATATTATTGCGGTTTTACTTATGCGTGTGCCCTGTTTCCACGCTCAACGTCTTGTGGGACCATCCGTACCTCTTATTTACTAAGTGGTTAGAGGTCCTCTAGTATCTTGCGTATCGTCTTCATCCATCCTCTTTATCATCTCTCTCAAGATGTGGGAGATCTGCCTCCACCCTTGTAGTCACTTCCTTCTAATGTGTTTCCATTGAGGACAAACGAACAGTCAGTAGTCAAGCAGTCCTTTCCACATTACTAGCATTTCGGGTTGTCCCGTTTTTTGAATTTATAGAGGTGGTCTCCAAAGAAAGTATGTCTCATCAGGGCTACATGTGTGATCTCATAAGGAATTTCCACGTCTTTCCTATTCACCCATTGCTCCACCTTCGGTATAAGGCAGGAATCCTTTGTTCTCACCATAATGTGCCTTGTGGGGGAGCACAACCTAGGTTCTCTCCTCTCTTTATCCATCTAGTGATATTATCGATGTTGGAGTTTGGTTTCCACTCTTCTTGCTCTTCGCAGGTATTGCCGTTGATCGCCATTGCCTACCAGCATCGTAAGCCTACACAACCAAGTCGGTCGTTGAACCAACGTGGTGCCCTTACATGATATACTTGTTATATTCTTTTCCTCCATTTGTCATTGATGAACAACCATCTGTAGTGCAGATATCTAAGAATTATGAAGGATACAGGACTACATTACTTCTTTATAAGTCTACTGTGAGGTGCTCCCAGGACACAGAGACCATTCTGGGCAATGACGATGCCTGTTTTGCAAGCAATTTTTGTTTCCTCCATTATGCTTCTCGTTCCGGCTATCGTTGATCTTGCTCCCCAGGGAGTAAGCGAATACGAGACTTCTTGAATGGTTAGGTGAGACGGCGTGGGGATATCGGCGGATGCCATGTGTTTGCAACGTATGGGGGTGGCGCGTGCGTTATTGTTCTTAGCGACAAGCAAACTTGCTCAAGACACGTTCCAAACAGAGGGCAACCGCTGATATCCCCACTCCGTCTCACCTCACCATTCGAGTTGTCTCGTATTCGCTTCAAAAAGATGACAACAGTAGACTCCCAGAAGCCAAACGGGATTCCTGCTAACCGACGTCATAGCCGCCAGTGGGGTTTTCACAATCAGCGTGCTGATTGTAATCAATAAGCATATTGACCTGTATATGGGCGGTTCTCTGTCCTCTAGTGCTTGATAAACATACGTGATTAATTGCTATATTTAGCTTTAACATCATGAAATATTGAACATTTTCTTTATACCAATACAACAAACACAAGTGTAATTCTTAAATACAACCAATTATGTGAAATTTTAATGCAAAGACATATTTAATATCGATCTAATCCAAGCGCTGTACTGTAGCATACGGGCCTGTATATGGGCGATGATCTCTCCTCAAGTGCTTGATACACACACGTGATTAACTGCTATATTTTGCATTAACATCATAAAATATTGAACATTTTCTTTATACCAATACAACAAACACAAGTGAAATTCTTAAATACAACCAATTATGTGAAATTTTAATGCAAAGAAAAATATTTAATGTCGATCTAATCCAACCGCTGCGCTGTACTGTAGCATACGAGCCTGTATATGGGCGATGGTCTCTTCTCAAGTGCCTCATAAACACACTCGATTAATTGCTATATATATATTTTTTTTTGACTTGTTTATTTTACGTCGGTCTAGTTCCGCAACTTAGGCCAATCACCGACGCTGAGGGCAGGCTACACACACCCAGGAATTTTGTCCTACTGAAGGAATTCCAACCTCCAGTAAGAGTTCTTTAACGTGCACGTCGCATAATGACAGCACACGGGGCCACCGGCTTTACTTCCTCATCCGATGGAAGGCGGCATGCAAAGGTATTTGTTCCCTGCCTAAAATACCAGGACAGTCGATTTTAGCCCGAGCCGGGATTCGATCCCGGGCCTCCAGCGTAGATAGCAGGCCGCTCTATCCTATACGCCATCGACCCCCCCAATTGCTATATATTGCTTTAACATCATAAAATATTGAACATTTTCTTCATACTAATACAACAACCAAGTGAGATTTTTAAATTCAAACAATTATGTGAAATTTTAATGCAATGACATATTTAATATCGACAAAATCCAACTGGCCCAACCGCTGTACTGTAGCATACGGGCCTGTATATGGACGATGCTCTCTCCTCAAGTGCTTGATAAACACACTCGATTAATTACTATATTTTGCTTTAACATAATAAAATATTGAACATTTTCTTCATACTAATACAACAAACAAGTGATATTTTTAAATTCAACCAATTATGTAGAATTTTAATGCAAAGACATATTTAATATCGATCAAATCCAACCGCTGTACTGAACCATACGGGCCTGTATATGGGCGATGCTCTCTCCTCAAGTGCTTGATAAACACACGTGATTAATTGCTATATTTTGCTTTAACATTATAAAATATTGAACATTTTCTTTATACCAATACAACAAACAAGTGAAATTCTTAAATACAACCAATTATGTGAAATTTTAATGCAAAGAAAGATATTTAATGTCGATCAAATCCAACCGCTGTCTGTAGCATACGGGCCTGTATATGGGCGATGCTCTGTCCTCAAGTGCTTGATAATCACACGTGATTAATTGCTATATCTTGCTTTAACATCATAAACATGTTCTTTACACTAATACAATAAGAACAAGTGAAATTTTTAAATACAACCAATTATGTGAAATCTTAGTGCGCTAACATATTTAACATCGATCCAATCCAACCGCTGTACTATAGCATAAGGACCTGTATATCGGCGGTGCTCTCACCTCAAGCGCTTGGTAAACACTCTGGATTAATTGCTATATTTTACGTTAACATCATAAAATATTGATCATTTCTTCATACTAATACAACAAACGAGTGAGATTTTTAAATTTAACCAATTATATGAAACTTTTGTGCAAACACATTTTATATCGATAAAATCCAACCGCTGCACTGTAGCATATGGGCCTGTATATGGGCGGTGCTCTCTCTCTTCAACTGCTTGATAAATACACTCGATTAATGGCTATATTTTGCATTAACATCATAAAGTATTGAAAATTTTCTTCATAATAATACAACAGACACAAGTGAAATTCAACCAATTATGTGAAATTTTAGTGCAAAGACATAATATTTAATATCGATCATATCCAACCGCTGCAGTGTACCATTCAGGACTTCAGATGTGTAGACGTCCATTAAGCAGAAAATCACAATTTGACAGCAACATCTTCATACAGCTCCAACAAAATATATTTCCATATCATGCCATCAGCAAATTACTCCTGCGAGGTTTTTACTGCTTCAAGATAGAATTGCACGGCGACCAAGACATATGCAAGTATGTTGTGTAGAGTCTGCAATAAAATAGTTATTTTAGAGTTATATTTGGCGGGTTAGGTCGAGTGACTGGAACAGTTTTTGTGCCTATGGCAAATTTACAAAATTGTTACTATTTATTTACTTTTTTTTTCTTAAAGGAAGAGTTGGGGGAAATAATAGGAAAATATTCACAATTCTCCAAGGAAAAAATCCTCAACGACAATTTTATGCAACCCTAAATATAAGGCAACATTTTTCCCAAAGTAATAATTTAGAAGAAATTGTTGCCAAACGTTTAGTGGCTTGTTGCTTGTCAATTATTAACTAATTTGCAATTGTTTAAATGGTTACCATTACATATTTTTGTTTGCCCAAATGGGCAAACAAAAATATGTGATATTACGTACATAACTTTAAAAACTATTGACTACACTAATTGTTATTGGTTATAATAACAAATTACGAAAAGACAAGAAAACCAATAAAAATAATGTTTGAATAAATACGTAATATTGTATATTATTGGTTAAATAAATGGTATTTGTTTAAACAATTTCAAACTAATTAAAAAATTACGGAAAGCTTGCCGATAATCTAACAGAAATAATTTCGGCAATATAGGTGCATAACATTGTATATTATAAAGTATACAATTGCAAATTATTAGTAAATGGCAAAAAACCTGATAAAAAATAATAAAAAATACGTACTTTGCAAATTGTAAACAATGTAAATTTGGGGAAATATATGTCGCATATTTAGTATACTGCAGGAGAGGGTGGGGGTAGTGAAACAAAAAGTAGTGGTTGTAGATTTGTTCCTTGGGGAGCTTGGAACAATTTCTTCTAAACTACCATAATATTTCTTCTGATTTCAAGACGTGACTAAGAAAATGGAAAAAAGAGCATTTTAGCAATGCACTTTAAACTGGAAATTTGAGGTGCTCGGTGGCACGTGCTAACGTAAACAAATTTTTCTCAAATTTAATGGGCATTCTTTTGTTCAGAGAGGGAATAGTTCTATGTTGGTTCTAAGTGGCTTTATGACAGAACGATCTGGAATATACACTAATTTACAAGCATGAGAAAATGATGAAGAAAAATGTATAACTAGGTACCTACATAGATATATAAAAAGCTTACGATAATGTGCCGAGCAATAAGGTAATGCAGGCTTTTTATACAACGTTTTTATACAAGAAATATCATAAAAAAGTGTAAAAAGACTGTGTAAATCTGTGCTCAAGGGTTTCTTCTTAACGCCCTCGTGGGAGTTAAGAAGCAGTTTTTGTCCCGGTATCTAAGATGTAAAATGTCACTTTATGATCATGTAGGACATGAAATAATATACTATTAAGGTACAGACAAAATCACAACAACAAGATTCAGTAGCAGATTATTTTGCTTGACCTGTTCCTATGAAACCGTAGAGTTTGTCTCTAATTACTAATTACTGTCAAGTTAATAAGGTCATTTTAGTCCTTTAATCACAGCTATCACCTCGTCTTGTGGTGAGTCATGGTTAACAAGAATTTATCATCAAACATTTCACAAAAACTTATGAAAAAAAGTGGTCAAAACTTCACAAATACATTTAAAATAGATAAAACGTCCTGTCCTATTCGACACGCACATAACGGATATAAGTCGCTTGCATGTTTATATCCTTAAGTATGTGCTCGTTAAATAATATACTATTAAGGTACAGACAAAATCACAACAGCAAGTTAAAATTCAGTAGCAGATTTTTTAGGTTGATATGTTTCTTTGAATCCATAGAGTTTGTCTGATTACTGTCAAGCTGTAAGGACATTCTAGTCCTTCAATCCCAGCTGTCACTTCGTTTTGTGTTGAGTCACAGTTGGCATGTTGAATATTTTTTTTGAAAAATTCATGAACTGTTATCAAACATTTGACACACACTTGTGAAAGATAATTGTCAACACTTAAATAGTGTAATTCAAGCATTACATAGGAAAGTGATCGAGAAAATACAATTGAAAAGGGTAGCCAACATTAAGCCCGAACCGTCTAACTAGATTGTGTTACTTCTTATTTTTCTCTGTATTTTTCATTCAAAGATGTTATTTTTACGTGGAAAACTATCAAACAAGTCGCCAGAAAGTGAAAGTAACCTCATAATTTTGGTTCAATCAAAGAGATGTTGATTTTAATTCCAAAACCATTTTACGAAAACAAAAATCGAATAATTTGCCAAAAATCGACAGCTTAACAATTGTGGTACATAGCAGACAACAGAAGAAATAAAAGGAGAAAATTAAAATATAAATATAAAATTAAATTCAAACATAAATAAAATTTGTGGACAAAATCTCCACAATTTCTAAAGATAACACAAGTATGAAATTGGATGTGCAATGTTTTTGTTACGTCCAACGCTTTGGTACATTTTTGAGTAAAAACAATGTCCAATATTTCACCAGTATTTCGCAAGTATATGAAATTAAAAAAATGAATGTGTATATGATGCAATAAAATCACAACTGTTATTTGTCCAAACCCAAAGAATTTCATTACCTACTACTTTTAATTCATTTTTTCTTTCACATTAAATTGCCCCGCAAAGTAACATAATATTGGATTGAATCCAATTGATTTCAATTCTGTAAAACCAATTTTCAACCGTTGGTAAATTTCTAGTTTTACGCGAGTTGTTAACTTAGTTATATAGCATATGTCAGCGTATGTTAGCTTTGTAAAATGGTATATGATCAGAACAACAGTATTTTTATGATTATTTGCATACTATAATAAATTTGCACAATAGTTAACTTATAAATAAATAAATTTCTTTACCAAATTTTCACAGATTTTCAATGTCTTAATTGACTGTGACACATGATTCTGGAGTGCCTTTTTCCGCAAAATCGGAATCTGATGGCAGAAATTTTGGAATAGCTTAGTTTTATGTGTTTCTTGATGATTTCTTGTCATCACTAGACTTTTTTATTTCTTGTGAATCATCCTTTATAAAGTAATTATATAACAATTTATGAAAAATCTGATGTGGCCAGGCACATGACTTTATCATACAATATATAAAATTAATAGTTTAGCTGCATGAGAATCTATTTTATTGAGATAAATCGTAGGTATTGTCAAAGCATCAGCATTTGACACTACCTACACTACGTCATTAGAATAATAGTTATTTATGTCACAAGTGCCGAAAGTACGGAATAGCGCGACGAGCGGTGATGCGGCGCGTCACCGAAGGCGAAGCGTCGCCGTCGCATGTGAGCGAGTCGCGCTATGTACTTTTCGGCAGGAGTGACATCAACGTTTTTTGTGTTGCTTTTTGAGAAATACGTACTTACAAAAAATTAAAAATGGTTATATTTCTGGATAGGAAATGTTAGGTTGATACCACTTCTACGAAACGCCAAGTTTAAAAAGCTAAATCAAATTCTGACAGATTTATATTCGTTCATGACACTGTAGATGTCACATCCGTACCAACATACTAAAACGTAACTATACTCATCGCTATACATTATTTATAATTTTCGCAATTTATCGTTTTTAGAATTAGATATAAAGACGGGTTGATATTTCTTATCAACAAACAATCAAATTGGCGATCTTATTTTATTTTAATTTTGTATTTTCTACTTTGCCGCAGTAGAGCGGCAACGTTCCATAGCGGTTCTCCAACCTCTGATGAAATCAGCTGTTTTCGAGTGTGACAGCCATAGACATTTATGTGGTGACAGCACAAAAAAATATTTGTCAAATCCAGGCTACTTTGAAGTTTCATATCAATACAGATGCGACCGATCTCGATCAAATAGAATTTGCTCTTAAAGCTAAACTATTAATTTTACCAAATAATATCATAGGCATAAATTATTTAAAATTTCCTCTACTTTAATTTATTATTTAACTATTTTGTCGAAATTACAGAAATGGCGGCTCATTTGCAAAATCTTTCAAAAAGGCTTAGTATAAACTACCAGTTCCTTTGGACCCCTTTCAACCAAAAGCTTTTCAGCTCTAAGTTTGGTAACAAAACTTTTAAATATGAACTTTCGTTCCGATACCTTTAGTAGTTTCTCCGGAATCGTCGCCACAAAAATCGTTTACACACAGACATACGCACAGACACACACACACACACAGACATTTTTTTGTACCTTGGTCAACAATGTTCAGGGGACCCAAAAAGACCTATTTCCGCTAAAATCTCAATTTTTTTTTTCGGCATGATTACAATACTTTAGCATACTGCGTATGATAAAGTAAAAATCTGATGTGGCCAGGCACATGACTTTATCATACAATATATAAAATTAATAGTTTAGCTGCATGAGAATCTATTCTATAGAGATAAATCGTAGGAATTGTCAAAGCATCAGCATTTGACACTACCTACACTACGTCATTAGAATAATAGTTATTTATGTCACAAATGCCGAAAGTACGGAATAGCGCGACGAGCGGTGATACGGCGCGTCACCTAAGGCGGAGTGTCGCCGTCGCATATGAGCGAGTCGCGCTATCTAGTTTTTGGCAGGAGCGACATCAACGTTTATTGTGTTGCTTTTTAAGAAATACGTATTTAAAAAAAATAAATGATTTCTGTATAGTAAATGCTGGGTTGGTACCACTTTGACGAAAGGTGCGTTCCGATTGGTAGGTAATGGTAGCTAATGGCGGTGGTAGAATACGAAATTATAGTATTTCTTACATATCATGATAATGACACATATTAGTTTGCATGTACATAAACATGAGTCACTAGCAATTTTCTATTGGAAATACTATAACGGCGTCTGCTACCACTGCCATTATCACTAATGAAAACGCACCTTATAAAGGTAATTCAAATTCTGACAGATTTATATTTGTTCATGACACATCCCTACCAACATACTAAAATAAAACTACACTCATCGCTATACTTTATTTATAATTTTCTCAATGTATCATTTTTAGAATTTGATATAAAGACGGGTTGATATTTCTTATCAACAAACATACAAATTGGTGATCTTATTTTATTTGAAATTTGTATTTTATAATTTTGCGCACTACAGCGGCACGTTCCATAGTGGTTCTCCAACCTCTGATGAGATCAGCTGTTTTCGAATGTGACAACACAAAAAAATATTTGTCAAAATCCTGGCTACTATGTAATTTCATATCAATGCAGATGCGACCGATCTCGATCAAATAGAATTTGCTCTTGAAGGTAAACTATTAATTTCACCAAAAAATGTTATAGGCATAAATTATTCAAAATTTCCTCTACTTTAATTTATTAATTAACTATTTTGTGGAAATTACAGAAATGGCGGCTCATTTCCAAAATCCTTGAAAAAGGATTAGAATAAACTAAAAAGCTAAACTATTAATTTTACCAAAAAATGTCATAGGCATAAATTATTCAAAATTTCCTCTGCTTTAATTTATTATTTAACTATTTTGACGAAATTACAGAAATGGCGGCTGATTTCTAAAATCCTTGAAAAAGGCTTGGAGTAAACACCCAGTTCCTTTGGACCCTTTTGAACCAAAAGCTTTTCAACTCTAAGTTTGGTCATGAAACTTCTAAATATGAAGTTCCGTGCCGATACCTTTAGTAGTTTCTCCGGAAATGAATTAACAAAAATTGGGTACACACACACACACACACACACACACACACACACATACACACACACACACAGACATTTTTTTATACCTTGGTCAAAAATGTTCAGGGGACCCATAAAGACCTATTTCCGCTAAAATCTCAAAAAATTTTTTCGGCACGATTACAATACTTTACATACTGCGTATGATAAAGTAAAAATATGCTATTGACTGGACTATATTGTGATCGTTAATTAGTAAACCACTGGCATTACCAACATTACCTCTGCCACGCTCTTTACATGGAGTGTCATTTCACCGGCAGGTCTAATGATCAATATCTTGTAGTTTAGAGTTTCTAGAATAGTTTCCACCTGTAATCCCACATTTTACCACTTAAAAACTACTCGATAACAAATTAATTTTACCAGAATTGCTTCTTGCTTTCGAAGTCGGGACACGGGATACCGAAACAAAAAACTTTGCAACTCGTTTCCCTGCAAATATAGAAAGTTATTCCAAATAACGTAAAAACTAAATATTTAACATGCCACTGACGATGCAGACATCGCGTTGGAAACAATATACGAAAGCATTAGACCAACCATAATGCCAAACGATCCAAACAGTAGCCAGGAACTGCGAAGCATCATCATTGGATCATGAATAGCGGATAAGACATATAAGATAAAAACTGCTATTCCAAAAAGCAACATATGCACGTAGAACACGAATACGAGAGGACTACTGGATCTATTTAATAATTCAAAATTTTTTACAACCATATTCTGGAAATCGATGAGACTCTGCAACCTCTTTTGCGTATTTATTCTTAAAACGGAATTTGATTTGTTACATTCCAGACTTAAACATCTCATAATATCAGTGTAGCAACACTTCAGCATGATTTCATTCAATTGTATTAAAATCGCTATAGTCATTAGTTGTTGACAGATAACAAACGTACTTATCGCTAGTAATAATGTCATGAACTTGTAATTGCTCAATACATAGAAGGTAAATACTATAGACGCACTAATGGTCGAAGGTAACCAGCAAAACTTTACTGCCCTGTATGTGTCTTGCACTACTTTCTCCTCTAATTTCGACCAGTGAGAGATATTATTGTAAAACTTAAGCAACTCCGCTAAGTTTTCTGCTACAGACTTAAAACGGTATACACTTTTAATCGCCAACCATGAAAGTACCACATCAAGCACTATAACCATATCGATTAATAACAAGAAGTACGTTTCAAATTCCCAATGGGTTGCTTCGGTTATAAGTTTGTGCATATCATGAATGGCTATTAGCAGTCGAACAGTGGCGAATCCCAAAATCAAAAAAATGAATGTCCAGTTAATATTTGCCACGGTTTTTCGGTTCGTACATCCACATGATATTATGAACGGCGTTGTTCCAACAAGGCCCCCGAAAAACAAAAACAATTTGAAACCGCAGAAACAAAATTTCTTCGGTGACATTGCTGCATGAACAGGTATTATAAACTGTCAAAATAATGCGTTTAACGTTCACGTATCTACATTATAATGTAATTTTGATCACTATTGATATTCTATCAAATTATCTATCTAGAAGTTTAGATCAGTTGCAATTATTTTATTCATACTGATGTCATCAAACATTAAGCTATCTAAATGTATAAAATTCTCAAAAATAATTATCGGACATTCAACGATTGCATTGTTGTAAGCAATGTCAGGATGAATCTACCTTAAAAGTTGTTCGTTCTAAACAGTTCGTGGCATCTTTTCCCATGAACTCATTTTAACTGACAAATTATGTATTTAATGTTCACAAATATACACCGTGGGCAAAAAAACGGTACAAATTTTCAATTGCTCATATTTCCAAAGATATTAAGAAAATTCAAGCATTTCTTTGATAATTTAAATGCTTATTTGTGAAGATTTAAAAACATTCCATATTTGCAATAATTGAACGTTTTAATCCAATGTAATGTTGTTTTATTGATGGCTATGCAACATTTCTGATAATACCGGGTCAATTTAATGTGAAATGGAAAGTTTAATGAAAGTTGTAGGTAATGACAATTGTTTTCTTTTGGTAAAAAAAACAGGAGAGATTTTATAGCATCGTATACAGGATGTTTTTTTTAGCATACAGGGTTAAATTTTAAAAAATCGTTTTTGGCTGTTTTTACTCAAAAAAGCAGTTGAATTGTACGTTTGCATAGAAAAAAAAACGATTCCATTGCATAGACACGAAAAGTCCAATTGCGAACTTGAGTTATCTTTAAAGATGGTGGAGAAACCATTCAACGTTTAGATTCCTTAAAGGTGCCATGTTTGATTTTGAAATTTTTAAAGGATTCTTTTACCTGTTTTCCACATTGTACTACAATTATTGGGCTGAAGATTTTTTGCAACCAAAACATGAAATTTTTCTTTTGAAGTGATTTGGAACTAAAATCAACATCGTTTCTTATTGCGCTAAAATTATGGCAAATTGCTTTCACTTGTCTGATGGTCAGGTCTTTGCTGTTCGTTTTTCACGTCAAAATTACATCAGCAAATAAAAAATAACTAAAAAAAGAACAACACAATATATTCTGGCTGGCTGCAGGCTGATGTTGGAAGTGCTCTTTATTTAAACATGACATAAAAATAACAAAAAAGACTTGGTTTGAAGTGATGTGACATACTCAAAAAACGTTGATTCCAGCGCCAATTCAATCTTACCAAAAACAAGCGAAAGAACAAGAACAAGTAACAAACGTCTAAAATTTACAGCTAAACAACAAGTGTTATACGTCATAATTGAATCTGACGAAAATACCACGGCGCCCATAACAACAGCAATGGTTTCTTCACGATCATTAAAGATAACTTAAGTACACAGCTAGATTTCTCTTGCCGTTGCAATGTTTTGTCACAAACGTCATATTACACTAGTTTTTACTAATAACAATAATAAACATCCTGTAAATATTTCACCCTGTATTAGAAAAAAAAAAAAAAAATTTAATACATCTTTCATTTCACATTCAATTGACCGATATTATCAGAAATGTTGCATAGCCCAACATAAAGCAACATAACTTTGGGTGAAACCTTCTGTTATTGCGAATATGGAATGGTTTCAATCTTCACAATACAAGTAATTCGTTTCTTAAAGAAATATTTGAATTGACCAAATATTATTGAAAATACGAGTGATGAAAAATTTGTACCATATTTTTTGGCCCACAGCTCGATCCAATATATTCGTTTTGTTCTGACTATAAAGCATAAAACAAGAAAGTACATATTAGATACAGAATCAATCTTAAAAACTACATACTAAAACAACAAACAAAAACTGAAAAGAGAGTACTGTTTGAAAATAAAACAGCATAAATGCTATAAACATTAGGGTCCAAAAAATTTTTACTGTGTTGAAACTTAATGTTAATTATAAAACCTACTTACTTGTAGAGGTAAGGTAATAAAAACTACAAAAAGTGATTTTCAAATGATGCAGGAGTATTCTGAGCGTAAAGTGCATACTCAGTTCACCTTTTGTTCTTACTATGGTCAATGGTTTATTCAAATTAGGTTTGAAAGTGGACAAACTTTGGAGAAAAAAAATAGTTACAAGCTGATTTTAGTCAAGGAATTTTTCAAATTTAATTATTACTATGATGACATCACCCGTGATTGACTCGATCTCAGACTCAAATAACAACGTTTTATTTCATTTTCTTTGTATGGTCGCATAATCACTGTGTATAGGGTGTATTGAAAAGACTTTTTTTTCGAAATTCAACATTTAAAGTTGAAAAAACGTTGGTAAAAAGGTCTCCCGTAGAAGGCCTAAAGCTTATGATTTTCTTTAAAAATTCGAATTTTTTTATTTGTCCAAAGAATTTTTTTTTTGTACACCCTACTGTGTGATGTAAAATGCCGGCGGTGAACAAGATTTGAAATAAAATGAGCTCTTGTCCAGAGTTTCCAAAGATGTCAAACGTTTGTCACTTTATAATCTGATGAGGCAAATTAATTTCAAGTGAATATGGTTATATTACTTATTACAAACATGAGGGAGGGAGCGTTGCTTCATGCAGATAGCAGCTCCAGCAATCATGTTACGGAAATTAAAAACAAGGGACGGGACCAGCTAAGAATACCACCTAATAATTGACGAACGAAAAAACCCTTTTGTCATAAGCCATTCAAAAAGTAACGAGCAGCAGAAATTGGAAAAATTTTGAAGACCATAATTTTTCATCATAAAGGAGGAAGAAAAATGACGTTAGATGTAATCGTGGAAAGTATTTTAGAACCACTAGTGATACTAGCATTGTTCGCAGAGCGAATCCCGAGCTAGTTCTGGTACTCTTGTATATTGATCATTTGCGATGTCACGCTCTGATTTTGCTACCATTATAACACTAACACATCTAGACCAATAAAAATTAGGCCCCGAACACGGTCTGACTGATGACTGATCAATTATTGTTATTAAATATGAATTGTTTTAAGGATATGTACATTCTTAATGTTTGTTTTATTACGTATCATGGAAATTCTGATAAAATTTTGATCGATACGGTGTTATATCGCCTAAGCAATCACAGAAAAGCTAAAAAGAGGGAATTACTAAATTCTGCGGGCAGAAGAAATGTTAGGTCAATAGTAGTATGCGTTTAAAAAGTCTCGTTATGTGCGATTGGAATGAAATGAGCGACTTTTATTAATAATAATATATTAAAATAATATCGTGGTGGTAGATATAGTAGTTATCTTTAGAGAACGAAAAAAATATTTAACACAAAAGTTGTTGGGCCTATCATTTTCTACAACGTACACTTATTTTCATTTATACTGGGTGTTGGAATTAGGCGTGGCAGCAAATAAATGTAGTTTTGTATATAGAATGCCCAGTATATTATAACATATTATGATTGTGCAGAAAATTGTACCAATTGTATTAGGTGATACTGACGTAAAGCTGCGTTTTTGAAAACTAAGTAATAACAGCATTTTTTGCAGATATGTTCTTACAACTGTTAGAAACTAACTGAAAGTGATAGGGAGGTGAGAGTGTTTTGATATTTTTTAAATGGTCGTTTCTTGAGTTTTTTAAATAGAACGCTTTTCGGGTTGCATGTACTATCGTGGCCATATATTATGTCCCTTCTTTTGACGTCCATTTTCTCAGAAACCTAGAGGCGAAATTTTTTTTAAAAATTCTGGTGCTGTCTTTGATTAATATGCTACAACTCATAAAAATTAGAAAGCTGTATGTGTTGGCGTTTTCCCGATTTTTCCAAATTAAGAAGAATTGGGGCTGTTTTTGCCACGTAATTTTTATTCGTTAAACTAGCGATTAAATACTCCGGAAATAATACATAGATTTGAACAAATTAAAAAGTAGAATCACCTGCGGAATGCTAGCTTTCAATGTGCATTTTTGTAAAATCATTGGATTAGTGCTTGACCCACAAAAAGCTATATTATGCAATGCCAGCAATTCCTTTATTAGAAGAGCTAGAATAATGAAATATAGACTATAGGCTACCTACTAATTCATAGGTTTAAAGTTTATTACATAATCATGGTTTATCTTGCATTTTCCCTACAAAAGATCGAGTTGAAGCATCTCATTATCTATGAGAGATCATTGTCTAGTGTCTACAAATTTACGATGCTAAATTTGTAAAAGCTTTTTATATATTTTTAAGTTTTATACGGTCAGAGCTGACGTTTGTAATATATGTAATATATGTATCAAGAGTTGCATTTATTTTATATTGTTTCTGCATGTATTTAAATATTATTAATAAATAAGCTGTTGAAACTGTCATAATAGTTTGAATATTTATATAACAAAATCGGGCATACCTTATAAATATCTTTTGGGTTTATCAAGCAAGCTTAATTTAGTATTCACCACTAATCGGAAAATCTGCTAACTCCATATTATTAGATCTATCCGCTTCCATCAAAATCTTGTTTACAACCTTATTGTATAAAAACTGAAGAAAACATAAGCGCCAATCGATAGAAGAGATTTCTCTCGTACCGGGTCACAATAATATAATCAAAATTATGCAAATATTAAGAGTTTAATTGTTAGTTAAAATTGCTACCTTGTCAAGTTATGGTTCTTTTGGTGTATTGATAATAACCTGCCCGGTTCTCCCAGCTGTGTCGGTTCTCTCCGACATGACTGCACCGCTAACGCCTCCTTTCCCCGCAGTACCCCAAAGACCGTAGAGCGTCGGAATTCACGCGGAGTTTCAGCACGATCTTTTGTATGAGAAATGCAAGATAAACAATGATTATGTAATAAACTTTAAACCTATGAATTATTGGGTAGCCTATAGTCTATATTTCATTATTCTAGCTCTTCTAATAACGGAATGGCTGGCATTGCATAATATAGCTTTTTGTGGGTCAACCACTAATCCAATGATTTTACAAAAATGCACATTGAAAGCTAGCATTCCGCAACTTTTTAATTCGTTCAAATCTATGTATTAGTTCCGGAGTAATTAATTGCTAAAGTTAAACGAATAAAATTTACGTGGCAAAAACAGCCCCAATTCTTCTTAATTTGGAAAAATCGGGAAAACACCAACACATACAGCTTTCTAATTTTTATTAGTTGTAGCATATTAATCAAGGACAGCACCAGAATTATTTCAAATTTTTTCGCCCCTAGGTTTCCGAGAAAATGGACGTCAAAAAAAGGGACATAATATATGGCCACGATAGTACTATTAAGTTGTCTTTAATTAATGTTAAGTAGGGCATATACGTATTTCCATTTGTTATCGTAATATTTGGAATTTAAGTAAAATGTGCAATAAAGTATACCAAATGCTTTAATATTACACCGGTATAATTTCGGCTTTTTTTATGAATTTTGTTATGAATATTGGTAAGTTTTAAAATACCAGTTTTTTCATGACGATATTTTTATAAAGCACAGTGTTTAGGGTTCCATAAATGTGAAAGGTACAACGGGTAGAAATAGGTATATGCCATAACATATATGAAAGACAACTTAATGGGAAATGCAACTAGCAAATAATATACAGGGCGTTACATTTAAAAACCTCTAAAAAATCCTCAAGGCCAAACAACTTTTGTACTAAATATTTTTTCCTTCTCTAAATATAAATGCTTTATCAACCACCGCGATACTAGTGACTTACCCTGTATAATCGTTTTATTGTTTACCCTAGTACGATATCGAAGAAACTATGGGCCAACTGGTAGTATAGATAACTAGTCTGTTTTATGTTAGTATGCTAATTTAAGTCTCATTTTGACATATTTAGGCACATTTTGATGCTTTAAAGTCTTAAGAAGCGAGAAAATCGTTATAATTTTAACGATAAGAGATTTATTGGGGTCATTAAATACGTTTTTAAGTAACTATAAGAACGTACCTCAAAATAAATTTAAATTTCTTCGAGAATTTTTTTTAAGCTTTGTTATTTTGAGTTTCAACATATATTTATTCTATTTATCTACGAACGTTCGCAGAGGAGGTCAACACTGTTGAAATTTTAACGTTTCTCGGTGGTGTGCGCGGACATTCAAACAAAGCAAGCTATTTAAACTTGCTATAGCTGGATAGCGAAGACCCACCAGACATGTCTTAATATAACCTTTTTTATTAAAAATTACGCCTCTAAACTCTGGTAGCCGTTTTGCACACATGTTATAGATCATTTTGAATCCATACTGTACGCAAAAAAAAACGGTAACAATTTTCGATTACTCGTATTTGCAATTAAAATATTACAAATCAATCAAATGTATCATTTTTACTAATATTTCTATAATTATCAATTAACGGCATGTGTCGAGTCACGCATGTGTCGAAACTCTTTACTTATAAGTTATAACATACACACTGTGGGCAAAAAAAGGTGCAAGCTTTTAATTTGTGGTATTTCCAATAATATTTATTGAATTAAAAAAAAGATAGATAGTTTATTAGTCCACTGTAGCTACAATAAGTGGATGCGCCAAGTCATAACAATCACAAAAACAATACAAAACCAGGTAAGATCATCGCGATTACACTCAATAGTTTGGCGCGCTGTCCAAATATTCTTAGTAGGAATAGTAAGCCCCCTTTATCAATAACGTACTGACCGCCAACTTGAACCCTTAACAGCTGTGATGGACCTGGTAACCCTAGGCAAGGCATAAGAGTACTGAGGTGACTTTTCAAAAAGACAGGTTTAATGAGGCAACAACGCCAGCAAGCCCGTGCTCATGTGTTGTATTGGTGATCATGTACTGAAAACTGGTGCGGGTTACTCCTGTATCACAGCTTTGTATATACAGGGTGAATTATTAGTATCCCGACGGTTGATAGTTAATAAATCGTTTGAAAAAGAAAAAATATTTTATACAAAAGTTGTTAGAGTCGCCATGTTCTATAACATAAAAATATTGTCATTTATACAGGGTGTTGCATTTAGGTGTGACGGCAAGTATGTACATTTTGTAAAATAGAATACCTGTCTATTTTATTATATTATGAATATTGCTAAATTTGTTTATCCAACCGTGCATGTTGCTAAGTCACAGCGTTAATAGTTCCAGAGATATTCAACTGTTTTTCCAAAATATGGCCGTTGCAGGATCTTTTTAAAAACTATATAAAACCGACATTTTTGCGGATTTTGTACGTTGCGTACGCTTGTAAAAAATGCAAAACATGTTTATAAAATTGTGTAATATCTTGATAACCGTAATACTTTTTATATAAATAAATCTAGTTAAATAGGTTCTAAATCACTTCTTTCATAACCGTTTAAATATTTTTTGTGCTGTCACACTCGAAAACAGCTGATTTCGTTCAAGGTTGGAGTGCTGCTATGGAACTTTGCCGCTAGTGCGGCAAAGTACAAAATACAAATTTAAAATAAACTAAGATCACCAATTTGAGTCTTTGGTGATAAGGAATTAACCCGTTGTTTCTAAAAACGATAAATTGATAAATCGTATATAAAGTATAGCGATGAGTGTAGTTTTATTTTAGTATGTTGGTACGCATAAGACATAATGAACACATATAAATCTGTCAGAATTTGATTAGTTTTTAAACTTGACGTTTCGTCGAAGTGGTACCAACCTAACATTTCCTATATAGAAACCTAACCATTTTTGAATTTAAAAAAATCCTAGTTGCTCAAAAAGCAGCACAAAAAACGCGCGACTCGCTCATATGCGACGCTCTGCCTTCGGCGCCGCACCGCATTACCGCATTATTCCGTACTTTCGGCACTATAATAACTAACAATAATAACTATTGCATCATGCTACCCAGCACACTGTCTACAGAGCAAACTAAGGTAATAAACAGCTACTCTTTAAATTGCAAATATCATAAAAACTAGTAAAAATAGATATATGACATGGTGAATATAAGTTAAAAACAACTTAAGGGTCATTTCAATTAGCAAATAATATACAGGGTTTTCCATTTAAAAATCTTAAGAAAACACCATTTAAAAATGTAGTGCATGCTACGATCACCCTGTATAGTGCATCTAATTTTTCATGACATCAGCATCGAGCTATGCGTTTAGTTATTATGTGACAAAAATTTTAAGACAATATCTGCTAAAATGTTTTTAAGTTTTTAAGAAAGGCCCGTAAATGCCAATTTTTTGACAAACAATTGAATATCTCAGAAACTATTTCCTTTACACAGGTACAACTTACACAGTTGAGCCGTCACGCGTCAATACAACACCCTGTATAAATGAAAGCAATTATGCGTTGTAGAAACTAATGAGTATAGATACTCGGAAAAGTCAATACGCCTCGCGATACAAAAATATTCCTACACGATTCACATTAAAATTCTAAAGACGACGTCATTTCCGAAACGTATCTTAATCTTAAAGCAAGGATAAATAGGCTTCCTATTATTTTATTACTTCGTACTTTGGTATTGTTAATTAGCAAACCACTGGCATTACAAAAATTACCTCTGTGACAATCCTTACATGGATTGTTATTACACCTGCGGGTCTAATGATCAGTATCCTGTGGTTTAGAGTTTCGAGAATAGTTTCAACCTGTAAATTCCACATTTTACAACTTCAAGAGTTACTCCCCAACAAATTAATATTACCAGAATTGCTTCTTTCTTTCCAAGTTGGGACACTGGATACCGAAACAAAAACGTTTGCAAGTCGTTACCCTGCAAGTATAGAAAGTTATTCTATATAACGGTAAAAATAAATATTAAACATACCACTGACAATGCAGACATTGCGCTCGAAATAAAATACGAGGTCAACAGACCAGCCAGAACAACAAACGATCCAAACAGTAGCCAAGACGTGCGAAGCATCATCATTGGATCACGAATGACGGAAAGAACATATAGGATGAAGACGGCTACACCAAATATCACAATATTCACGTAGAACATGAACATGATAGCACTAGCGGATTTAATTAGTAATTCAAAGTTTTTGACAACCATATTCTGGAACCCGATGAGTCTCTGTAACCTCTTATGCGTATTTATTCTTAAAACGGAATTGTTAGATACCAGAGTTAAACATCTCATAATATCAGCATAGCAACACTTCAGTATGATTTCATTCGTTTGTATCAAAATCGTCATAGTCACTATTTGTTGGCAGACAAGAAACGTACTTATCGCTAGCATTAATGTCGTAAACTTGTTGCTTAGTACATAGAAGGTAAATACTATAGACGCACTTATAGTGGTAGGTAGCCAGCAAAGCTTTACTACCCAGTAAGTACCTTGTGCTACTTTCTCCTCTATTTTCGTCCAGCTAGAGATATAATTGTAATACTCCAGCAACTCTGCTGAGTTTTCTGCTACGGATTTAAAACCGTATACACTTTTAATTGCCAACCATGAAAGTATCGCATCAAGCACTATACATGCATCGATTAATAACAAGAAGTACATTTCAAAGTCCATATAGGATGCTTCGCTTATAAGTTTGTGTATATCATGGATTGCTATTAGTAGTCGAATTGAGGCGAATCCCAAAATCAAACAAACGAATGTCCAGTTAATATTTGCCAAGACTTTTCGGTTGGTGCATCTGCATGATAGTGTGAACGGCGTTGCCCCAGCAAGGGCTCCGAAAATGAAAAATATTCTGTAATCGCAGAACAAACATTTCTTTGGTGACATTTTCACATGAAGTTGTATTTTAAACTGTTGACGTTACGGTTAATGTTCACGGCTATGCATTATAATCTACCTTTAATCACTATTGATTTTGGATCGAAATCTTTATCTAATAGTGTGATCGGTCTAAATATTTTATTTATAATGATGCCATCAAATATTAAGCTATACGTCTAGAAAATTTCTTAACATTAAAATTGGCCGTTTCAAGGCAATGTAATTTTAAAACTACGCACTTTAACAAGAATACGTAAAATTGAAAAATTAAAACCTTTTGAAAACAGTAGCAGACAAAATAAAATTTATTAAATTTAAAAATGAGAATTAAATGTAGTCAAAATCAGTCCATAGTCCAAAGGGTTATACCGTGATGAAAAACACTAATTATAAAGCCTCTTCTAGTGAGTAAATAAAAAAATACAAAAAGTAATTTTAAGACTCTTACTATGTACACTTTTGTGTACATAATGTTCACGGCTATGCATTATAATCTACATTTAATCACTATTGATTTTGGATCGAAATCTTTATCTAATAGTGTGATCGGTCTAAATATTTTATTTATAATGATGCCATCAAATATTAAGCTACGTCTAGAAAATTTCTTAACATTAAAATTGGCCGTTTCAAGGCAATGTAATTTTAAAACTACGCACTTTAACAACAATACGTAAAATTGAAAAATTAAAACCTTTTGAAAATTGAAGAAGACAAAAGAAAATTTATTAAATTTAAAAATAAGAATTAAATGTAGTCAAAATCAGTCCATAGTCCAAAGGGTTATACCGTGATGAAAAACACTAATTATAAAGCCTCTTCTAGTGAGCAAATAAAAAAATACAAAAAGTAATTTTAAGACTCTTACTATGTACACTTTTGATACCTATGGTTTATTCAAATTCAGCCTAAAATTCTTTGGAATATGTCTTTCTCTGCAATATTCCAGAACAAACAGTTACGAGCTGACTGCGCGGTTTTCAGCGTTTTTTCGATTTTTATCATTGACAATCACCATCAACTTCTATAAAAATAGAATCAAATTAATCTGTATATCGTAAGCAGCTTTATTTTTAAGTTATTCGACTACTAATCGGCTTGAAACTCTGAACTTAATCACCTAAGTGTAAAATAATATCGTTTGTGTTGGAAGTTGAGCCTTATTCCTTAAATATTCATCAACAACATTATACAAATGGATAATGAATGGGAATGACATTTGTTTGGTTTTGGTCAAAACAACAGTAGAGATTTTATAACATCGTATACACAGTCTAGGGCATCCAGTCCCGGGATTCCGACAAATAATGAGTTTTTTCGGGATCCAGGAATTATAAATCTAAATCCCGGGTTCCTAAAAAGTTTAAAAAACTTTAAGTTATTTTCTTATTTTTTGTTAATTAACGAAATGTGGGCACTGACCTACAAAAAAATCAATAAAACGGCTTTTCTTTAAGTGTGAAAATCAGTCTATAACAGCACCATTTCTGATTAAATTAGGTACCAAGCATAAAATGTTCATTAACACCAACATGTTGCTATAATAGGAAGAACAGATGTTGCAAGTACTAGAATTAATTCGATATGGAGACAAACATGAACCCTTTCAACTTGCTTAAGTCTTTTTAGTTACTTTACCCTTAACAACAGGAAAAACCATAAATGTAAAAATAAAGAAATTTGTGGCGGATTTCTTTACCTGGATGATCAGTGATGTACTACAGACTATAAAATTTGTAAATAGGTAATAAAATACGGCGAAACACGTTTCTTCCAGTTTAAGGATTTTACCATAAACTAAAAAATGTAATAATTTGGTACGAAACGTCTCGAGTTTGTGATGAGCTGTGACAGAGGTAACTTTAGACTTGTCTTCATCGCACAATTATCGCTTTTTTTAGTGGAAATGTTTTGTCAGAAAAGGCACTTAGATAAAAAAATCTATAATGTATGGTTGGGCTATTTGAACTGTATTTGAGAAAACCGAAAAACGTACAAGTATATAATATTAATTTTTTTCATGCCAAGAAATTGAATATTTAATATTCTAAGAAGTTGCGCTGAATATTTCATCAATTTTGAACAATAAATAACGTCTTCACATAAATAAACATCCATGACATATGAATTCAAAAGTTATCTAATTTTATCTTAAAGAAAAACAAAAATACGTCAAATGTTTTATGTGCATCAATATGGAAAATTGACTTTTGGCGTGACTATTCTTGAAACATTTTACAAAAATGCAAATTTTTTGAACAATTTTAAGATGTAAGAGCAGGTTATTATCTAATAGAGTATATATTTTGTTTATTATTGATGTCAATACGCACACTTTGACACCTTTTACCTTTTAAACCGTCAATTTTGGTTTTCTACTTGTAAAATTTGAAAACGTTGATCAAGTTTCGGGGTAAAAGATATTATCCAATAAAATATATTTTAGGCGTTTCTTGCTGACTGGATTTGTCATCCCTGGCGTTTTGATGAGGCAATTTTCGCATTTGTCATGAATCCCGGGATCCCGGGGTTACAAAATCTTCAATCCCAGGATCAGTATATTGTCCGGGATTGGAAGCCCTAAATTACACACTGAGTTGTATTAGTACATGCGGTAAAATTTGATAGCTTCTGATATTTTATTACATTTACGCAAGAAGCAATGTCGGGTAACTTAGCGGCACAATTATTGCAAACTGAAAAACATTATTCCGAAATTATTTGTTGTTGTTTTCTTTCTTAGTTTTCGTGATAACGGGGCGCCGCTGACGTGCCAGCAACTCATCGCAGTGTTGCAATTAAACATCCAGTATTGTTTAGCTAATTCTTTGGTAATTTTTTATCAAAAACACTTGGTTTTATGTTGTTAGTTTTTGAGATAGCTATACAAGATGCCCACCATAGTTGCAAGGTACATTATCGTTTTTCTTTAATAATCTAGACCGAATATTGGTAAAATTTGTCGAAAATTGTCAAATAAACATTACATAAATCGATTTTGGTTGATTGTATTACTGGCAATTGTTTTTGAATAATTGTTTTTTGCCAATGAGTCAAGCGAAAGTCATTCTTGTCAAGTGAACTCAGGGGCGCGCCCTGATTATTCGACAGGACACATTTTTCAGATTATAGTGATACCAAATACTTGATAGTTGGCTAAAAATCATAGCGTAGAAATATCATTTAAAGAAGGAAATAAAAAAGAAAGAAATATATCGGCCTAATTTTATCAAAATAAGCGTAGTAAACTATGGATGAATGCTAACATCCAAATTTGAGAGTTCCTCTGTATTAATTATATTACAGCCTCGTCTCATAAATAATACATTGTAGTACCTTCTATTCTTGTACTGAATCACACGTTTAGAGTAAAACACTGAAAAAACTACCTGCTCCGCCGGCTGCGGGCAATGCCTGATTCACTATTTCATTCTTCGTTCGTGTGCTGAATCGTACGTATCGTTTCGCTCAGTGCGTATTTAATATAATTATATTTAATATAATTTAATACAATCTAGTGTATTTAAAAATGCCTAAACAATCTCAAAAATGGCATAGGAACGATAGTGACAGGACTATTCGATGGACCGAAAAATTTTAAAGTTAAAGAAGAAGCTGTCAAAATTAAATGGAAAGAAAAAGGAAACAGCATTTTCCAACTCAGAGGGCGAAGAGGTCAGAGCAAGAATGGACTTGGTTGTGAACACAAGACCGTCAATAGAATACAAATTATCAGTAGATAATTTTAAAACCTGCTTGTGACAGCAGTATTTGCAATAGTTTGCAATTAGCTTGCTTATCTTAGCAATGGCCGTATTATAGGTATATAATACAATATCTTATTATTAGATAAGAAAAACTTGCTTGTGACAGCAGTATTTGCAATAGTTTGCAATTAGCTTGCTTATGTTAGCAATGCTCGTATTATAGGTATATAATACAATATCTTATCTTTAGATAAGAAAAACTTGCTTGTGACAGCAGTATTTGCAATGGTTTGCAATTAGCTTGCTTATGTTAGCAATGCCCGTATTATAGGTATATAATACAATATCTTATCATTAGATAAGAAAAACTTGCTTGTGACAGCAGTATTTGCAATAGTTTGCAATTAGCTTGCTTATGTTAGCAATGCTCGTATTATAGGTATATAATACAATATCTTATCTTTAGATAAGAAAAACTTGCTTGTGACAGCAGTATTTGCAATGGTTTGCAATTAGCTTGCTTATGTTAGCAATGCCCGTATTATAGGTATATAATACAAAATCTTATCCTTAGATAAGAAGAACTTGCTGGTGACAGCATAGTTGGCAATTACCTTGCTTGTGATAGCAATATTGTGATATATTATGATATATTGCTTTAAGAGTTTCTCAATGTCGTTTCTGTCCGGCTGTCTTGTCTCGTGTAAATGTTTACAAGAATTTTAAATGTTTATAGTTTGCAGTTTGGGTGATTGTAAGCGCTTACTCCGATAACTTGACCATTCAGGCTGATGATGGCTCAACCTTGAGTCGAAACCGGTACCTATTGAGATAAATAAACTCATCAAAGGATTAAGAGGTGTTTTTCAATATCCCAATATAGCAATATTATAAGGAATGTATATAATATAATAAATTATCATTAGATAATAAAAACTTGCTGGTGACAGCATAGTTGGTAATTAGTTGCTTGGGAGAGCAATATTATATATGTATATAATACAACATATTATCGTAGATAATATAAACCTGCTTGTGACAGCATGGTGTGCACTTAGCTTGCATGTGATAGCAATGCTCATAATATATAGGTATTTACATATATATTGTATAACATATTATCGTAGACAATAATATAAACTTGCTTGTGACAGCATAGTTGACAAATAGCTTACTTGTGATATCAATGCTCATAATTAATATTCATATATATATATATATATATATATATATTGAATAATAGATTATCATTAGATATTATAAACCTGCTTGTGACAGCATGGACTGCTTTTGTATATATCATAATATGTATAGGGCTGTGTTTGTGAACACAGACCTCCAATAAAGTAGCCGTAATATGCTTATGACAGCATAGTTTGCAAATAGCTTGCTTGTGATAGTAATGCTCATCATATATTTACGTACAATATATAACCGAATAGAAAAAGGGACAACAATATATAACATATCTTTGATGAAAGTTAACAATAAAATATAATACGTTATCATTATAATAGAAGCTTGCTTGTGACAGCATACTTGGGAATTAGCTTGTTTGCTCATATTATACGAGTATATGTTATGATATTATTTACATATAACAAAAATACTCACGTTTCTTTTTAGAACGCATTTGTTTGCATGAATAATACAATCCGCTATTATAATTGTTTTCCAAACAAAGGAGGAGGTATATATGGAAGAAGAAATATAGTCGCAGGTACTAATGGCGCCTACTAGTAGGTGTCAGTTACCGCGGGCTCAAAGCTAAATCCAGTAGCTACTGCTGGAATCTCGCGAGTTCATATCAAATGAGACAATAGATGACAATCTAATTTGACTCAAAGTGGAGAGAGCTCTGTTCAGCTATATGTAGGGTGTTAACAGCAAGGTTGCAAAAGAAGAGGGTGTAGAATCCACTCAACGTTTTATAAAGGGTTTGAGCGATTCAAAAACAAAATCAGACGTGAGCTTGCTGCTTACAATTTAAGCAAGGGTTTTAATGTGGCCATAATGAAAGCCCCCACAAATTAATGGTAATTTGACGTGATTTTTTCACCTAAGAATACCAAAAATTAGTATGAAAGGAATGGTCAAAGAAGTTAAATATCAGGGGTCCGTCTCAGACAAAGTCTAAAGGACCAGATCAGAGCGAACAGCGTGAACAATCAAAGACTCTCTACACAAGAACCAGTACCTATGCAGGGTACAGGTCGCACCCAACGTAATGAACGGATAGGGGCGAAGAACATTAAGTAAATGTACAGGTTTGAAAAACTGCTAGACTTTGAGCCTTTCTTACAGAGGTCGATGTAACACTAAAATTACGATGGAAAATTAGCTCGGATGTTGGGTAAATTTGGTTTTTGTAACATGTCCCGTCCAAAATATTGTGCCTACAAGGGTAGAATTGGTTAATATTAACTATTCTCAAATGTATAAAAGATGCTGATATTCCGGAGGGATGAAGATTTTAAATAAATTACAGCGATAACCTGGATATTACTCAACTGAGCTGTCATTCTCAGTTTTTTATTAAATTGGTAAAAATTACTAAATGGCAACTTTAGACACCTATTTACCAGTCGCTGTAAGAGAATCGGATAAAAAATATCAAGATTTAGATTTAACAATGTACCTTATCAATGTCATTGTATGCCGCTTATATTATCCTTTGGTTACTTATTATTTTATCAAAATAATGAAACGGTGGTGAAAGATTAGATTTTTTTTTGCCGGTTAGATACCTGAATGATTTTTTGATATAAAATAAAACAGCAAAGAATTGTCAGAAAAGGTTAACGATACAATTAAACTGCTAGAATATTTGAGATATGGAATTAACTATCATAAACGTAAACTATATAGTGCATATTATGCACTAAGGAAGAAATACTTTTAGGTTGCATTCGTAATTCCGCTACAATAGCAATTTCGTTGCCAAATAAAAAAAAAAAGGGGGGGGAATTTTGTCTTACCGTAACACACTCAAGAAATAAATATGTTCAAAATACGTGAATTTACAAGATTCTTAGGTGTAAAGACTTCAGCCGGTGCCGCTGGAAGCCATGATGACTCTTTATGAAACCTTTCGATTGAATTTTGCTAAATTGAGGCTTTAATGCTGTAATAAACATCTCTGATAATCTTTCGAAGGGCGTCACTGGTGGGTACAGAATATCCCCAAAACAATTCGAAAAAATCCACAAAACTTTATATTATTCAGATGCGTTATAAAATCGGATGGGGTATTAGGAGACAGAAAAATTAGAACAGAGTTTTCTAGATATTTATTTAGAATTACTGGCTCTATTTTTTAAGTAGAGATTTTTAAGTAGGTTTTCCAATAACACATCAAACTGTAATATTATATGTAGTGTTGATAATATGACACCCTTATCTTTGATCATCTGTAGGGACAGTAATTTACCATCTAGTTAGGTTGGCCAGGGAGACTTGGATATGGAGCAAAGCAAAAATATTTACTTACAGGCATCAGTACTACAGGCATCTTTAGACAAACATGAGACAGAGTTCAGTCGAGGATGGGATATAACGGTACAAAAGGGGAGTTAAGCTGCTACTTTTGGGATATGTTAGTTAAGTTTGAAAAGCCAAAAATTGATATTTGGCATTTCGGACGAACACAAATTGTAGAATTTTATTTTGTGCTTGAAATATCCGGAAAGTTTTGTTGGTTTGATGATCTTGTCAATTGGAATAGTGGTCCTTCTTTGGCCCTCACAGCTGTCGTACAAGTCATTGCAGAAAGCTGGACACCTGGAGTGTCTATGATTTCGATGTTTCAATGTTAGAATCGAACGGTATTTGCTTTGGAATTTTCAATAATTAATGTTTGACTAGCAGCCATATTGCAAATTTTGGTGATTAGCAGAAGGTTTTGGATTTATTTATTTTTATTAAAGGCGCGTTTGGGTTACCACCGAGTTTGTCAAAATATAACGTTACCTGGGAATCGGAGATAGTCCCAGGGTAGACGCGGGCCATAATAATGATAATTCGGGCCTGCCGATGCCCCCGTACTGGCGAAAGCTGTTGGGGGATGTTAAATAAAAGCAATGAACATGCATTGTCTTAAAAAATGGCAAGCGGATAATGACATCCGGGCCAATCAGACGGCCTACTCTGAAACTGCCATATTTCCATCAAAATGCAATATATGTGCAGCAACTGCTGGTGTACAGTATTGTAATAAAACTAAATATTACAAAAATTGCTAGATGATAATAATAAATGTATATTGAGATGTAAACATTTCCGTCTCACATTACAACCCAGGCGCCTCCACATTACCCGCTGCTGAACTTACTGCTTAATTACAGTAAGATTAACAAGGAGACGGATAGATAACTCTAATACTTTTGTAAATTTTAGATAAGTCACCAAAAGTTACAGTCGGCAGTTTTTGTTTTTTTCGGAAACAATTAAAAATAAATTAGTTAATAATGTTAACATACGTAGAAGATAGTTTAATATTAGCTTTATTAGGATCATAGGAAGCTAATTTGGAGTTAATAATTTGGATTATCGTTTGTTGAAACAAACCTTCTTATGTGGGAGAAATAAAATTTTGCTGTTTATATCTCTAAACATCTACAATGTATTATTTATGAGACGAGGCTGTAATATAATTACAAGATCAAACGATCTTACCTAAGTGAAGTTCGATCTTGATTATATGAAGCCTCGTCGAAATAAATAATCACCCACCACTCCCTAATAGCCCCTTAAGTAACAGCAAATATTTTTTTCCCAGACTCTGAAGAAATGAAATAGTGAATCAGGCATTGCCCGCAGCCGGCGGAGCTGGTAGTTTTTTCAGTTTTTTACTCTAAACGTGTGATTCAGTACAAGAATAGAAGGTACTACAATGTATTATTTATTTCGACGAGGCTTCATATAATCAAGATCGAACTTCACTTAGGTAAGTTCGTTTGATCTTGTAATTATACTGTATTCTCAGAGTTTGGGTTTATTGTCAGGTATTTTCGGTTATAACAAAACTTAAATAAAATTCAAGGTAATGTGTTTAATGTTCACGAATAAACATTGTAACGTGGTTGTAATTACTATTGGTCTCGGATCGAAGTCTTTATCTAATAGCTTGATCGGTTATAAATGATGCATCTATAATGAGACCATCAAATATTAAGCTACGATATGGCCAGGCACATGACTTCATCATACCATATACAAAATTAATAGTTTAGCTCATAGATAAAACTACGATAAACTAATATAGCTAGCCCTCTTGGTCCATTTTTTGTTGACAGTGTCTTTAGTTCTCCCCTACGCATAATAACCGCGGCGCCACTAGTAGCAATCTCGACATTTCTATAAACTTAAGAAATAAGAAAATAAACTGCTTACTGGTTATGCCGTGTGTCAAGATTTGTTAATGCTGACGTTTCGCGAACCATGTTGCTCTCTTCTTCAAAGCAAATCGAACAATTGAGTATTCAATTAGCTTTGAAGAAACGAGCTTAGCGTGTTCAGTTTTTATGCTTACTATAAGTTATAACTAATGGTTTAGTCAAATTAAGCTGAAAACACACCAAATAATGGGGCTACCATTACGCATAACTTAGACCAAAAGCACTCGATCGCTTTTACAATACGCTGTGATATGCAAATCTACCGCACCAGAACGAGGAAGACCCCAAAAGACAAAAAAATAGCACTAAAAAGTTATATTATTTATGTGAACAAATGTCAGTTCGTCGAGTTCACAATTTCTTGTAACAATGACAACCACGGAAAATACCAAGAAGAGGTTATGTTCGTTATTGTAAGCAGATTCTTTTCGATGCGATTTATTTATATGAGGGTCTGTCTCTCTCAGAACGAATATTGATCGATTATTTATTTACCTGGAATTTATTGATAGGTACGTACACAATCTCACTGGTTTTCTTATTTTATAATTAAATATTGTTTAAGGTGCTCTATTTCCGTATAGAACTTAACGTTACCATCCAAGGACATCAGGTCTGTATACTTTAGTATGAGTACATTAGCTGCTGGTTTAAATTTAGATCAGAGATAGTCTAAGTTAAATATCCATAAAGGTACGAGTAGACGGTCACTCAAATTGTGTTGTGTTACACAACGTAGTTACCTTTGCTCTCCGTAAAATGACTCGTCTAATCATACCTTTAAATAGGCAGCCCATTCCGAAATAACGCTATACAATGGTTATGCTCGACATAACTGGAAGATTTCAATAATTTGTTACGCAGTCTGGAGGGTTAATTTATGTTTTAAGTGATTCTTACAGTAAAACTTTTCACACAGAAATGAAAGTTCGTTGTGTAATTTAAATGAAATAAAATCTGCCATCTTGAGGTAAGAAGGTATATGATTAATAAAAATCCAATTTTGGAATACGTTTTGTTTTCAGTATTACCGATTTTAATTTACTTTAGTCATATCAAATAAATTATTTATGTTGAATCTACATTTTCACAAGCGTCAAAAACATTTGGGAACAAATTTTTGCAATTTCACATCAAAATACAGTGATTTAGGTTACTATAAGACCATTTTTAGGTTTCAAGGACAATGGGTTCAGCTGGAATAAATTAAAAAAGCGAAACACTACTGCCTTCCGCTTTCTACCTACGGTAGTCAGACAGTGACACATTGCCCACGGTATCGCTCTGTCTATTTTGCCTGCAACACTTCTCGCCAGCCCATATAAAGCGTGGGTCCGTTCCTGTTATACGTAGTATATACAGTTCACTGGGTCAAAACAACAGTAGAGATTTTATAACCTCGTATACACGCTGATTTTTACTAGTAGGTACATACGGTGAAATTTTGTATCATCGGCGTTTTTATTACATATACTCAAGCCGCCAAAGTCGGGCAAGTCGACTTATGCAAAACGAAAAATATTATTACCATATTTTCTGTTATTTTTGCTTTGTTATGTTTCGAGATAACGGAGTGCCACTGACGAGCCAGCAACTCCTCGCAAAGGTACAATGAGTAAAATCAAATGAAATTAAATGGAAAAAAGTGAACAGCCAGTATTATTTTGCGAATGCTGTGGTAATTTTTTACCAAGAAATACTTCTTTCTTGTTTTATTAGTTTTTGAGATATACATTTAAGTTTTTGTTTATTATTCTAGATGGTGATAAATTGGCGAAAAAACTTTGTTAAATAAGCAATACATAAATCGATTTTGGCTGATATTTTATTTAGACAGCTTCTTGCGTGGCATAGAATTTTTTGCCATTTTTTGGGTCATTCTGTGCACCTACTTTGTACCTCTCTGTACCTACTTAATGGGCACACCATGATTATGCGACAGAACACTTTTTTCTGATTATAGTAATACCAAATACTTGATAGTTTGCTAAAAACCATAGCGTAGAAACGTCGTTTAAAGCAGGGAAATAAAAAAAGAAAGAAACATATTGGGCAATTATCAAACTAAGCGTAGTGTATAGCGTAGCTTATACTGTATTCTTATGCTAGCTGCACATTCAGCCCGAATAAATCGGCGAAACGTTCGACGAGGCTGGGTGGGACAAAGAAGGCCCTCCACATGCTCGGAGTTCGGCCCTTGCATTCAGTGTTCATCTGCGGGCGAGTTAGAATGGACGTCGCTGATGTAGCCGCTGCCGCAGCGTATTAATTAATAATTCATTGAATAACATAAATAAAAATTTAATATAAAATCAATTAAATATTTGAACAATTTCTTAATTGGTATTGATTTATTATTCTGATCATTTATAATAGATATATGACATAGTAATACGATTTTCTATAAACAAAAATTAAGTATTTGTATAATTATTATTATTTTTTATTTTGTGTAATGTATTGCGGTATAAATCAAATATTATGGTCCATATTCATACAGAATTAGTTAAAATTATAACTAAATAATTCTCCAACCGTAAAAACAATATAGAAAAACCATTTTTTTGTTGTTTTTACTTTATCATACGCAGTAAGATAAAGTATTGTAATCATGCCGAAAAAAAAAATTGAGATTTTAGCGGAAATAGGTCTTTTTGGGTCCCCTGAACATTTTTGACCAAGGTACAAAAAAATGTCTGTGTGTGTGTGTGTGTGTGTGTATGTGTGTAAACGATTTTTGTGGCGACGATTCCGGAGAAACTACTAAAGGTATCGGGACGAAAGTTCATATTTAGAAGTTTCATGACCTAACTTAGAGCTGAAAAGCTTTTGGTTCAAAAGGGTCCAAAGGAACTGGTAGTTTATTCTAAGCCTTTTTCAAGGATTTTGCAAATGAGCCGGCATTTCTGTAATTTCGTCAAAATAGTTAAACAATAAATTAAAGTAGAGGAAATTTTGAATAATTTATGCCTATGACTTTTTTTGGTAAAATTAATAGTTTAGTTACAAGAGCGAATTCTTTTTGATCGAGATCGGTCGCACCTGCATTGATATGAAACTAAATAGTAGCCAGGATTTTGACAAATATTTTTTGTGCTGTCACAGTCGAAAACAACTGATTTCATCAGAGGTTGGAGAACCGCTATGGGACGTTGCCGCTCTAGTGCAGCAAAGTACAAAATACAAATTTCAAATAAATTAAGATCACCAATTTGATTGTTTGTTAATAAGAAATATCAACCCGTCTTTATATCTAATTCTAAAAACGATAAATTGAGAAAATTGTAAATAAAGTATAGCGATGAGTGTAGTTTTATTTTAGGTTGTTGGTTCGGATGTGACATCTACAGTGTCATGAACAAATATAAATCTGTCAGAATTTGAATTAGCATTTAAAACTTGACGTTACACAGAAATATAACTATTATTTAATTATTTTTTTTAAATGCATATTTTTCAAAAAGCAACACAATTAACGTTGGTGTCACTCCTGCCGAAAACTAGATAGCGCGACTCGCTCACATGCGACTGCGACGCTCCGCGTTCGGTGACGCACCGCATCACCGCTCGTCGCGCTATTCCATACTTTCGGCACTTGTGACATAAATAACTATTATTCTAATGTCGTAGTGTAGGTAGTGTCAAATGCTGATGCTTTGACAATACCTACGATTTATCTCAATAATATAAATTCTCATGCAGCTAAACTATTAATTTTATATATTGTATGATAAAGTCATGTGCCTGGCCACATCAGATTTTTTTTTTTTGGCAACTTTTCCTTTTTCATATAGAACAATACCGTATATTTGAAAACATTTAATTCGAAGATTTTTTCTAAGAACTTTTTGTTAGATCCTATTTTTATAAAATGCATAATTTTTAGTTATCAGCAATTAATTAAAACTTCTGAACTTCGAAACTGAATATTTTCTCACATACATACACTTTTCTTTTTGTTTGCTGTTTGATCATTGAATTTAGTTCTATTTAATTGTTCTGTTATTTGTTATCCGTTTAGTTAAAATAAAAGTTTATGAGTATGGATTAATTGCTTAACTCAAATATGATGTATTGTATAACAAATGTTCCTACATAAAATTCTTCAAACTAATCTTAAAAAATGTCAAAATATGTGTTCTATTACCAAAAGGAACGGTTGCGAGTTACCATAATAAAATAAGCACTCCGTATATTTAAAATATATTTAGACGATAGCTTGTTTAAAATCAAACTTTTTTATTTTGATTTTTGTTGGAATTTTTTTACGATTGGACAGTTATTTAGGTGCTCCGGTAATTTTGACCAAGCCTGTATAGTGGTATGTAACAACGATATTATCAATCAATAACTTAGTAATTGCCCTATGGAAATCGGCGTCGTAATTTGCGATTGTCGGAAAAGATAAAACAAAAATGACTGTGGAATATCTGTCGACATTGAATACATATTCCTTTTCGCCAATGTTCGTGAAGTACCAGTGCGACATTCCCCATTATGAGGGTAAAATAATACCTACTTAACAGGTAGTTTTTAGCCGGTCAAAGTAATCAAAGAAGTGTATCAAAACGATACAATAGATTCAGACATCATAGAAATATAAGAAACTATATAAGTTTTATTTGAAAGAGATAATTAATATATTATTTAGTTTTAATTAATTAATTATAGATTTAATATTGCTATTAATTTTAATTTTGATTCGTAATTTTACAATACGGGTGGTAAATTTATTATTATGCATTTGTAATTCTTCAAGAATACAGAAATAAATATCATTATCTGATATATTTTCCATTTTAACGTTGGGTATGTGAATTTTTTACTTTATCATACGCAGTATGTAAAGTATTGTAATCATGCCAAAAAAAAATTTCGAGATTTTAGCGGAAATAGGTCTTTATGGGTCCCCTGAACATTTTTGACCAAGGTCCAAAAAAATGTCTGTGTGTGTGTGTGTATGTATGTCTGTGTGTGTGTAAACGATTTTTGTGGCGACGATTCCGGAGAAACTACTAAAGGTATCGGGACGAAAGTTCATATTTAGAAGTTTTATTACCAAACTTAGAGCTGAAAAGCTTTTGGTTCAAAAGGGTCCAAAGGAACCGGCTATTTACTCTTAACATTTTTCAATGATTTTGCAAATGAGCCGCCATTTCTATAATTTCATCAAAATAGATAAATAATAAATCAAAGTAGAGGAAATTTTGTATAATTTATGTTTATAAAATGTTTGGTAAAATTAATAGTTTAGCTGCAGGCGCAAATTCTATTTGATCGAAATCGTGTCTGCATCAATACTAGGTAGCCAAGATATTTTGATGGTTTTGACAGTATTTGGAACGTCAGCGTTTGCGAAACGTCAATTCAACACGCAAATGCATGGAGAATTGCCATGAGGAGCTAGGTGAAACAATATTGCAACAATATTGAAAAGCAATATTTCGAGTGCGGATAGCAATGTTATGTTTTCGCGAATAAATACAAGAAAGATTGTAAGACGGTAAGTTAACCTTAAAACTTATTTGGAATATTGAGCATAATTCTTTATGAACTTTTGTAGTTAGCACTGAAGACGGCGTAAAACTCGAAAATATAGTATGCTGGAAGCCAATATAATATATTAATCATCAGAACCAGAACCTTTTTAGTTTATCATCCGTAGTATGACAACACTCCATATTTAGAAGCTTTCTGTTGAACCAAGGGTCCAAAGGAACTGGAGGTTTAGGTTTAGCATTTTTGAAAGATATTGCAAATACGCCGCTATATCTGGAATTTCGTCGAAATTGTTAAATAATAAATTAAAGTAGAGGAAATCTGAATAATTTATGACTATGACATTTTTTGGTAAAATTAATAGTTTAGCTACATGAGCAAATTCTATTTCATCGAGATCGCTCGTACTGCATATAAACTAGTTAGCCAGGATTTGTCAGATATTGTGATTCTAATGACAGTAGGTAGTGTCAAATGCTGATGTTTTGACCTGCTGTAAATATAATCAAAATATCTCTAGTCTAGTTCTAGTAGTTTTATTTTAATGCAGACATGGCCGATCTCGATCAAATAGAATCTCATGCGGCTACACTATTAATTTAATATATGGTATGATAAAGTCATGTGCCTGGCCACATCAGATTTTTTCCTGACAAATTATAGTAATGGTGTTTCATTTAAAGCATGTGGACGTCACAAATATAAAAAAAATACGTTCGGATATTAAATTTAATATCAATGTAAACTATGTATTTGTATTTTGCATATACATTTTATGTGTTCAATATTTTGTATTTCCCGGCCGCTTCGCAAAAAGAAATACACTTTGACCAAAAAGCAATTAGGTCACTCAAAAAAATATGCCAGTAATACAACATTGGTCAACAATCGATTTAGTTAGTGTTTATCTGTCAGTATTCGACTATCTTCACTAATTCATAGCCGCCTAGATTAATACACAAATTAGTGATTTTTTGAGGTCGGGCAAGTCAGCGGCGCAACTTTTGCAAAATAAAGATCGTTATATCCATATTTTTTTGCTATTTTTTACCAAAATATTGATTTTTTGCTTTGTTAGTTTTCGAGATACCGAGGCGCCCCTGACGTGCCGGCAACTCAGCAGCGCACTATGTCAAAAGAATGAATTTGAAAAATGTGAGCGGACTATTTTCTTGCTAATATTTGACGAAAAAAGATTTTTTTTGCTTTGTTAGTATCCGAGATATAAGCGTGCGCAGCGCCGCTTCAATGGTCTTAAGAAGTTCCGTGGTTTTAATAGAACACTGGGTTCATTATTGCAGTTTTTGATTAAGATTTGTGTCCTAATCGTTTTGACAACAACTTGTATGAGGCTGTTTCCGAGTTATTCTGAAAAGAATGTCAAACGCCCGCTTTTAAAAAAATATATTTTGAGGTAACATTACAAGGAATAAGGAAACAAAAAACCTCATTTTGCATAGTAAAAATAGCGCACTTTTTGATATTTATTATTGATGTGCGATTCTCATATGACTTATCCCGAATAACTCAAGGTATGCTAAATGTCACAAAACTTAAAAATTGGAAATTATGTCTTAACATAATTCAAATTATCGATAAATTAGTAAAAAGTTACTAAGCATCTAATTCGACATTGACATATAACACAACAACTCATAAATTAATATTAAATATCTACATGGTACAAAATTCAACAATCTCATAAATGTAATAATTCTTCTCTTCATTGAGCAGCATGTTTAAAATTGTTCTACTCCAAAATTGTTTAATCAATATTTATAAAAGACATTAAATTGTTTATGTAGTCTAACGCGCTGGCAAACTAGATTGCCTGATTTGACCCTGATTTGATTTCTTACTAGTGGGGACATGAGCAGAAATATATGGGGGAATCACTACTACGATAAATATGAAGAATACGGGAGCGCATCAAATAATTTCTGTAGTAATGAAAATGTCATAAGTTCACCGAGAATCCAAAGACATAAACACATTAACTTGACCGGCAAATATGAGCACGTACCTTTTATTGAGAATTGTAAGCTGAATAAATAATAATTATTTCAGTAACCATTTTATTTAGTTATTGCATCTTATGACAGTATTACTGTAACTTTATAACTGTGTTAAATGTACGAAAATACTACCCAAGAACCAAGAACTTATTAATATTCTTTAAATAATTACAACCACAGATATTTAATAGAAATTTTAAACAATTTTCGGTTGTTACATAAGCAAACAAGTTTTTGGATGAATATATTTGTTTGTGTATATCATAATTGAAGTTTGCAATGATTTCATTTCGGGTCATTATATTTGTGCGGTTGTTGGAATTCATCATGGCAACTAAATATTTAATATTAATGATTTATCATGCATACGTTAAATGAAACTAGATGTTTAGTAACTTTGTAGCTGTTGAGTTATTGTGCATTAATGGACATTGTATCTAGCATTGTATATCTCGAAAACAAACAGAGCAAAAAAATGTTGTTTGCTGCGATGCACCCCTATATCTCGGATACTAACACAGTAAAAAAATCTTTTTTGGCAAATAATTAGCAAATAATGGGCAAAAAAATATAGGCTGCTCACATTTTTCAAATTCATTTGTTTTGACATAGTGCGCCGCTAAGTTGCCGGCACATCAGCGGCGCACCCCTATATCTCGGATACTAACAAAGCAAAAAAAATCTTTTTGGTAAATAATTAGCAAAAAATTAACAAAAAATATAGGCTACTCACTTTTTTCATATTCTTTTGTTTTGAAATAGTGCGCTGCTGAGTTGCCGGCACGTCAGCGGCGCACCCCTATATCTCGGATACTACCAAAGCAAAAAAATAATCTTTTGTAGTAAATAGTCAGCAAAAAATAAGCAAAAAAATATAGGCTACTCACATTTTTGAAATTCATTTGTTTTGATATAGTGCCGGCACGTCAGCGCACGTCAGTGATATAGTTGCCGGCACGTCAGTGGCGCCTCGGTATCACGAAAACTAACACAGCAAAAAATCGATATTTTGGTAAATCTAGCAAAAAAATATGGATATAATGATTATCATTTTTTGCTGCTGACTTGCCCGACCGGATATTTTGTTGCATTGGTGATAAAATTTGACGATTGATGTGTTTTTCTGAACATACCACAAAAAGTTATATAGGATTTAAAAGTTCAAAGATGACGTCATTTACGAAATCGGCGATGTGTAATAATCGTAAGTAATCGTAAGTCGTACCAAATAAAAAATGTCCCTGAAAACCACTTGTTGACAATTAGCACAAATTTTGTTCGTCTAGAGTTATCAGTATGCAAATGAAACTATCGTATCTATGGCGTGGGTCACCCGGTATATTTAACTTTTATGGAAGATATCCTATTGAAACTGGACTACATTGTGGTTGTTAATTAGCACACCAGTGGCATCAAACATTACCTGGGCCATCATCTTTACATGGAGTGTTACGACACCGGCGGGTCTGATGATCAAAATCCTGTGGTTTAGAGTTTCGAGAATAATTTCAACCTGCAAATACGTCATTTTACTAAGTAAAGAGTTACTCCACAATAAACTAATATTACCATAATTGCTTCTTTCTTTCCAAGTCGGGACACTGGATACCGAAACAAAAAAGTCGTTCCCCTGCAAATATAGAACGTTATTCCAAATAGCGTTAAAAATAAATTATAAACATGCCAATGACGATGCAGACATCGCGCTCGAAATAAAATATGAGGTCAACAGACTGACCACAATTACAAAAAATCCACACAGTAGACAAGATGGGCGAAGCAGCATCATTGGATCATGAATAACGGATAAGACGTATAGGATAAAGACGGCTATACCAGCAATCAAGACAAACAGGTAAAATATGAACATGATAGCACTTGTTGATTTAATTAGTAATTTGAAATTTTGAACTACCATTCTCTGGAAACCAATGAGTCTCTGTAACTTTTTGTGTGTATTTATTCTTAAAACGGAATTGGATTTGTCAGATTCCAGACTTAAGCATCTCTTAATATCAGCCTAGTAACACTTTAGTATGATTTCATTCACTTGTATTAGGGTCGTTATAATTATTATTAGTTGACAGATAAGAAACGTACTTATCGCTAGTATTAATATGACAATCTGGTAGTTGCTCAATTTATTTAAAATTTACATCCCGCCTGTATACCACCATTTACTATACATATATACAATTAATCATTACGGTAAGTCCGGAAAGATACGGGATGTCCGTATATTCATATCTACTTATATTTCACGTTCAGTAATTGACATTAAATTACATTTCTGGTGTGATGAACCCTACGTCATGTAGATCAATGTAGATGGCATTTGATAGGTGTCATGATAGGTTAGGTTTGGTAGCGTTGGTTACTTCCTTTCCTTGATATGACAATTTTCCCTAACAGATGTCATAGGCCTCAATAGCTCTGTTGGTAGAGGATTGTGCTAGCGACACAAAGGTCCCTGGTTCAAATCCAGGTTGTGGCTGTAATTTTTAATTTATTTAAAATTTACATCCCGCCTGTATATCACCATTTACTATATATACAATTAGACTGCTTACACACGTAGACGCTGTATGCAAAATTCAGCATCCGTGATACGGAATTCGGATGAGATGCGACGCAAATACTGCTGGATACTACTGTATGCGAGGCGGCCATATTTGATGACAGCTGTCTTGTGTCATTTGCGACTACAGTGCCGTGCGCGATAAATATAGCTGTGGGGTAATGCAAAATGTTTTGAAGGCTTGCAAAGAAGAAAAATAAAACAAAAGGAGAACCATGTGGTCATTCAATAGTAAAAGTACGATGAATGAATGTCAATGAAGTCATTTGATCAGCTGTATTGAGAGCAATTTGCGTAAGGAGGACACCGTAAACCACTACCACATTACTCACACGTGACGTGTTAACTCGTGTTTACACGTCAGAGCATAATCATGTGACGTGATAACTCGTAAATTACCGCCACCTTCTTCACACCTGACATGTTCACACGTCACGGTACAACAAAATTACGGCTACCATATTCACACCTGACGTCTTAACTCGTGTCAACACGAGATAACTCGTCAGGTTATCATGATCTGACGTGTAAACACGTCACGTGTCAGTGAGATCAGACGTGACAACACGAGTTATCACGTCACGAGTGAATAATGTGTCTGCAGCCTTGTGCAAAAAAGAATACCACCGAAAAAACTACAGTCGATGACGTTGAGGTCGAACATAAACCGCTCCATTGTAAGATCCTCGCATGGGGACAGTTTTTACCAAACTGAAATACACCCACTGCCTACCCTTACCCCATCTCCACACGCCTATGCTATGATTAAAAACTTTGCGCGGCAGTATGCGCGTCTGAACGGCTCCATATACTGCAATGTAAAATTGGTATCCCGTCACGATATTCTCAGCAGGCGACTGAAAAGTTGACATTCGAAAATTCAGTATCGCGAAGCTGTATCCATTGCGCGTCGCCGTATGAAAGGTTCCATTTGACCACATGTATTAGCTGAATCTCAGACGCGCGCGTCTCGCATACAGCGTCTACGTGTGTAAGCAGTCTTAATCATTACGGTAAGTCCGGAAAGATACGGGATGTCCGTATATTCATATCTAGTTGTATTTAATGATGGTTAAATCACTATTGATTTTTGATTCGGTACAGGAAACCTGCCAAGGATAATATGCCGACGGCGACGAAGGTTTTTTTTCTTGTAATACAATAAACAACGTTGACCGGTTCCTTCAGTTCTCCACGGTGTTTGAGGAATTTGTAGTGAACGTTGTAAGTGGTGTTAACTCAAGCGCTGTTAGGAAAGATGGAATTACTACCGATTGGGTGAAAATGTATTATCCTCATTTACATCCAATACATCCTCAATCCATCCTCATGCCATTTCCTCGCGCATACAGTAAACTGCTGTCTCATGGAAGATTCCGTTTCCGAAGATGTTGCTGTGCAGATTTCAGTCCATATGACCAGGAATAACAGTTATTTTATAGCCACCTGTCCGTCTCTGGATTTAGGAGAGTTTATTGTATGCAAATGCAATGACATTCTATACTCGATATACTCGACCCCATGCTGTTCAATATTTACCCTTCTATCATTGCGGGACATAAGGTAAACGCCCCAAATTCCGACAAGTAAAATTTTTTTGTTCCATTTGAAACTGTAGAATTTATATTTATGTGGGGCTAATGACTATGTCAACTTTTTTTAAACAAATATTTCCTTCTAAAGATATCTGGCTATTTTTACTTTATCATACGCAGTATGATGAAGTATTGTAACCGTGCCGAAAAAAAAATTGAGATTTTAGCGGAAATAGGTCTTTATGGGTCCCCTGAACATTTTTGACCAAGGTACAAAAAAATGTCTGTGTGTGTGTATGTATGTCTGTGTGTAAACGATTTTTGTGGCGACGATTCCTGAGAAACTACTAAAGATATCGGAACGAAAGTTCATATTTACAAGTTTTATGACCAAACTTAGAGCTGAAAAGCTTTTGGTTCAAAAGGGTCCAAAGGAACTGGTAGTTTCTTCTAAGCCTTTTTCAAGGATTTTGCAGATGAGCCGCCATTTTTGTAATTTCGTCAAAATAGTTAAATAATAAATTAAAGCAGAGGAAATTTTGAATAATTTATGCCTTTGACATTTTTTGGAAAAGTAATAGTTTAGCTGCAAGAGCAAATTCTATTTGATCGAGATCAGTCGCATCTGCATTGATATGAACCTACATAGTAGCCAGGATTTTGACAAATATTTTTTTGTGCCGCCACACTCGAAAACAGCTGATTTCATCAGAGGTTGGAGAACCGCTATCGAACGTTGCCGCTCTAGAGCGGGAAATTACAAAATACATATTTCAAATGAAATAAGATCACCAATTTGATTGTTTGTTGATAAAAAATATATTCTGATGACAGTAGGTAGTGTCAAATGCTGATGGTTTGCCAATACCTTCGATTGATACTATTGACTATCAAAATATCCGTCAAATCCTGGCTAACTAGTTTAATTTTAATGCAGATACGATTTATCTCAGTCAAATAGATCCTCATGCAGCTAAACTATTAATTTTATATATTGTATGATAAACTCATGTACCTGGCCACATCAGATTTTTTTTGTGTTGACACATTCGAAAACAGCTGATCTCATCAGAGGTTGGAGAACCACTATGGAACGTTGCCGCTGTAGTGCGGCAAATTATAAAATACAAATTTCAAATAAAATAAGATCACCAATTTTAGCAGACGCCGTTATAGTATTTCCAATAGAAAATTGCTAGTGACTCATGTTTATGTACATGCAAACTAATATGTGTCATTATCACGATATGTAAGAAATACTATAATTTCGTATTCTACCACCGCCATTAGCTACCATTACCTGCCAATCGGAACGCACCTTTAAACTTGACGTTGCGTCAAAGTGGTACCAACCTAGCATTTACTATACAGAAATCATTTTTTTTCCGTCGATCGGTTATTTATGAGTCAGCTTAGTGAATAGGAAATCGTTTATTAAAGTACTCCATTAATGTACGATTTCTATTAATGCATGATTTGTTATAGCCAATCTCACGACATACTGACGTCGTTTGATTGGCCAATCGAACATATGTGAAATGAAATCTTCCAATCAAAACATACCGTCCTCTAGAACTGTCAGTGTCAAGTTACATAAATTGTCATATAACGTAAAAAGACATCGGCGAAGAAAAATCTATGTAGACAACGCTATAAGAATACGATCGACGGAAAAATTTTGTAACCAACTCGAATATTAAACGGCGATTAATGATCTCGACAATTAACGCGCTCGCTTCGCTCGCGCACTAAACAGTATGGATCATTAATCGCTCTGTTTAATATACTTGTTGGTTAATTAACTATTAAATATGTATTTCTTAAAAAGCAACACAATAAACGTTGATGTCGCTCCTGCCAAAAACTAGATAGCGCGACTCGTTCACATGCGACTAGTGTCCCTGTATTTAGAGAGTACCGCAATAGTCGCCATTTTGGCTCCATTTCTTATGGGCGAAAGGTTATAGTAAGGTTATGTTGACTTTCCAATCAGGCCAGCTGTCAATACTTAGCTGCGATTTTGAGTCCAAGTAGTGGCATAACCAATTGCGGTACTCTCTAAATACAGGGACACTAACATGCGACGGCGACACTCCGCCTTCGGTGACGCGCCGCATCACCGCTCGTCGCGCTATTCCGTACTTTCGGCATTTGTGACATAAATAACTATTACATATTCTAATGACGGAGTGTAGGTAGTGTCAAATGCTGATGCTTTGACGATACCTACGATTTATCTCAATAGAATAGATTCTCATGCAGCTAAACTATTAATTTTATATATTGTATGATAAAGTCATGTGCCTGGCCACATCAGATTTTTTAAAAGCAAAATTGATAATAGTTATGCAATTTGTATTATATTTTATAAGTTTAACAATTGCCCCTAATTCTGACACTACGCGTATATTTTGAGCCGTTATCCGACACCTCAGTGAACTTTATTCAGACAGTGCTCCTACATCAGACATTGTGGTTCATTATTCCAACAAATATAAACATTCCAGTAAATATCAAGTGTTTTAAATATTGTTAACAAAGATTTATTATTAAGAAATATTAAACATTTATATTTTACCATTTTTAATGAAACACAGTATAAAACAAGTCCTTAGTCTTCTTCAAACTGTCATCTCTCCCTCCTCTGTATTTTAAAGTTTCTTCCTTCTGGAACTTTTAGTGTTTTCCCTGGCGCAGCATTTTATTCTGTTCATTCTTCGCTTCCTTTCTTATTTCTCTAGAATGATTTTGTTAAAAAAGAACAGCTTCTTTTTACTTTATTTGGGTGTTTTAGGCCAGAATAATGATTTTGTTTAATGCAGTTCAACTGTGAGTTCAACTGTTATCTCCAAATGTGGTCTATTAATACCAAAATTGCTACTCTCTGCTGCTAGTGTAATAATTAGGGATTATTGATATCCGTAATTCCCACACTCGTGTCGGAATTTGGACAAAATACCTAGAATCAAAATTGTAATATAGCAACCGATGTAACATATGTTATCTTCTAGAGCCATATGCTTCTAGCCGTGTACACAATTCCGCCACACGTCTGATTTATGGCCGTGATTTATTTACATGTACCTAATTCTGACCCCCTAATTTTCTTAAATAGTAGTCTTTAAAAGAGTAGCACACCGTATTATTATGAAAATATAAAGCATTTTTAGTCAACCCAAATATGGACCGATGGTTCTAAAAACTCCCTAGGATCGGGGGCCGGAGTATATTGCGGCAAACCCGAAGTAAATATTTCAGAACCGTTGGAAAAATACGCCACGGTCATCCAGACGGAGCTGTATGGAATAACCCTTGCAGCAAACATAATAGCACAGTCAATAAAAGACAAGAAAGTCATAATAAACACAGATAGCAGACAAGCAGTGCTGGCAGTCGAACGGAACCGACTTGCATCACCTCTGCTAGTGGGCTGCCACGAGTCCCTCTGTGAGGCGGCCTGCAGGAATGATGTGACGGTCTGCTGGGTAAAGGGGCACACAGGAGAGGTTGGGCAAGAGAGATCGGACAAGCTCGCGCGCAAAGCAGCCGACAGGAACCCAGGCTCGCCAGAACCTTACCTCGCTCTAACAATGTTAGCACTTACAGAATTAGTAACGAAAGAAACTGAGTGAAAGTTCCTAGACCACTGAAATAAATTACCAGGCAGTCGTCAACCGAAAGACATGCTTTGCTACCCCAACGCTAAGAGCAATTCCCTATATATGAGGATGTCTAGGAAGAATCTACGACTAGTCACTGGATTACTAATAGGACACTGCTATCTTCTAAAGCACATGTACAGGCTGGGCCAAATTCGATGCTACTATAGGAGATCTCGGTAACTCTAAGAGATATCGAAAAATGAGTAAGGTTATTGTGTCGTCTTTTTTTTGAGAGAAACTCAATGGTGAGAACCAAAATTAGCTATCGTCTTTTGTTTTCGAGTTATAACACAAAACTCGATTTTTCGCTATTTTGATACTTGTCGATATCTTTGTGGTTTGTTAAATCAGAGGAATGATATTTGCACGTTCTTGAGGCACTTTTTCGATTAGAATTCAGTGGAATTAACAGATTTTAAATATTTCTAATAGTTTTGTAGATATAACATAAAATTGTGTTTTTTAAATTGAAACCATAGCTGGCTGTAACTGAAATAAATAGAGTATTTTCCCCTTTTCAACGATATATAACATGCCGGTCCAACATATTCCAAAAGTAACGTTTTATTGAATACCATGAAATTAATATATAACAGAGGCATTATGATCATTGTCTTCGAGATTTCTCCGAGTAGGCGTATTTCACTAGTAGTATTACACTACTAATCAGTGAAATTAGTAAAATTTAATTATTTTATTTTAATTGAAAATTACGGAATACCGTTTGAATAGTTTGAAAAATGCGCAATAATCGAATGCTTTATTCAAAGTAATAACAATAATTATTGTTATTACTTTGAATAAAGCATTCGATTATTGCGCAATAATTATTGTTATTACTTTGAATAAAGCATTCGTTTATTGCGCATTTTTCATACTATTCAAACGGCATTCCATAATTTTCAATTAAAATAAAATAATGCAATTTTACTAATTTCACTGATATAACATCCGAAATTTTGGTTTTCACTGTTGAGTTTCTCTCAAAAAAAGACGACAAAAAACCTTCCTCATATTTCGATATCTCTTATAGTTACCGAGATCTCCTATAGTAACATCGCATTTGGCCCACCCTGTACACCCTAGGGCCTAGGCTACAGTGATACGGACATCTGCAGAGGATGCGGAGAAGAAGAAGAGTCAGCACAACATATATATTATGTGACTGCGAGACCTACCAAGAACTTACGTACAAATGTTATGTAAAAGAGTCCAAATGAACTGGATGTTTACTTTTATCCTTTTTCAACGTTTTTGCAAATCAAAATTGTCAGATAAAAAATTAAAGTTTTTAAAGTGAATAATTCATGTTTATTTTTTGGTATAATTAATAAGTTTACCTGCATGAGCAAATCTATTTTTTCGAGATCGGTCGTGCTGCATTAAAACTAGTTAGCCTGGATCTGACAGATATAGTCATTCTATTGACAAAATTGTCTAAACATGTGTGACACAGTTTGACACCGCTATATAGTATGATATAGTCATGTGTCTGGCCACATCAGTTTTTTAAAAATATTCCCATACTTTTTCGCGCATGTTTTATGTAAATATTTTAGCGCCAATTTATCCAAGCAACATCAAAATTTCAATAGCAAAGTAAATAACGTAATATCATATGCCAGGAAATACCGCAACCAGAGGGAAAAACATGGATGGGACGTTTATAGAATTGGATACGGTGTGGGTATGGTATAAAACAAGCGAGTATAACAGACAGAGGGGTCGATTCGGGGACTACTTTTGATTATTGAAATCCCTGGGGGCGTAGCCCGGGGCTGTCATTTACATTTCAAATGTGCAAGCGGAACGGAATACAAATTTGCGGCTCCAATTTTTATTGATAGCGCCTGTTGAAGTGGAAATTTGCCACCCCATGAATACTCGTTTATTTTTCATCCCTCTACGAGTTGCCGATTCTACCGCAACTTTAAGCTTGTATACATCACGATTCCAAGGGAAGAATAATAGTACGAAGAGTGTGTGGGTGATGCCGTAATGGAAAAAGACAGTGAAAGAACGTCTATAAAACTCATAGCCATTATTATGCATTAATACAACATTTCATGGAGAGAGGATAACTTTTTAAATTTTATATTATAGTGTTGCTTTTGTGCCGTAGATTAAACATGCATTTATTTAGTTATTTAACCAACTAGTATATTAAAAAGAGATTAATGATTGAGACTATTTAACGCACGAGCGATTAGCGAGTGTGTTCATTGTCGAGATAATTAATCGCCGTTTAATATTCGAGTTGGTTACAATATGTTTTCGTCGAACGTATTCTTCTGGGGGCGTCTACATAGATTTTATTCGTCGGTATCATTTGAGGTTATATGACCATTCATGTAATTTGACATAGACAGTTCTGGACAGTGGGTCTGCGTAACGGAATGTTTTGATTGGATGGTTTCATATTACGTATGTTCGATTGGCCATATTGAAGTCGTTTGATTAGCTATAACAAATCACGCATTAATAGAAATCATGTATTTATAGACCTGTTTAATAAATGATTTTCAATTTCACTAAACATGCTCATAAATAAACGGCTGACGAAAAATTAGTATATTATTTGACACCACATAATTAATGATATAAACTTCATGCGACCAATTTATGTCCGTTATCTACTTTGACTACGTTTGTATAATAATGATATTTCGATCATGGGTGTGTATCATGGTAAAAATTATATAGTCATAGATACGTATGCAATAAAATTATTATACGCGAAACGTAGATAATTAGTATATTATTATACAAGTTTTATAAGACGTCAAATTGGCGCACGAGTCGTTTTGGGCACGACGAGCGTAGCGAGGAGTGACCAAATGGACCGAGTGCGCCAATACGTCTTATAAAACGAGTGTTATATACTATTATTAGAAATTGTGGTTACTATATTTCGCTAAATTAGAATCTAGGGTATTTGGCGGGTACCACGTGGCAGTACTGTACTAACTGTCAACTTCGTAAGGTTGTGATAAAAGCATGACAAATCCAATTGTGAATAATTTTACTCTACTTTAGCCGACAAGTTATAATTACTAACCAGCGAGGTCGCAACTATGACTATAATGGAGCTTGAGGGAACAATTTTAACCCTTCTGTGATAAATACATGAAACATAACCTAAAAAGCTACCTTTAAAATAGTGGTTTCATAATTATAATAATCAGAATGGACGCGTTTGACGGTAACTGATTAGTTACTTCAAAGGAAAAGAACTTACTAAAGAATTGTTATAACGGTTAACGTTTAATAGCAGTTTCTATCTAGTACCACTGGCTTATACAAGTTTACACGCACATATAATTGACACTAAATTGTAATTTCGGTATAATGATTTTTTAGAATAAGATACACTTAGTAAAATTACATGTGATGGAGGTAATACAAGTACGTTGCACACAACCAGAACTAAGACGAAGTCAAAAGCGACGGACAAAAACGAGTACGGTATTGAACCGAGCAGAATTCGGTCCAAAATGTTACCGAAAACTTATACGTTACATAAACTAAGAAATCCTCAACACTTTAAACGTACTATTGCTTCCTACGTGTATGCTTATATTCAATAAACCATTTATTGCGCATATACAATCCCGCAGCAGTAATTAAAATCGTTCATATCTACGATGTAGGTTTGATCTTCGCATAATACCTAATTAAAGTACAAGTGGTTCTTGAATTATATGTGAAAAGGGAATTTGATGTTTAGTCGAAAAGAATGATGACGATCACTTACCAGACTCGTAAAACATAACCGAAAACGACATGCTGGCGTATTTTGATGAACACAGCAAAACTAAGAAAGCCCAAATCCTTTGCCCAGACTATAGCAGGCTGCACACGCATGTTCAAATATGTATAGAATATGGACCATTTGCACTGTGTGGCACTGTGTGGTTATGTGTTGTACGTGACATCAATGTCTACCAATCTTAGAAAAAATTTACTAAAAACGGTGTTACAATTTGTTAATTGTAACATCGAAAGCAGTGTTACAATGTGTGCATTGTGAATGCAAATTAAAAAAAAAATATTTTCATTATTGACCTAAAATTTACATTACCGTTGAAATCTTATGTATCATGCCTCCCTCAAATACTGGTCACATTTTTTTAGCACTACGTGGCACTGTCTCTGCTTTTGGAACTAACATTTTAACAACCAGCACACGACTTATCTCTTAATAATTCAAAGTATCCCGGTGTTGTTAAAAGCAGGACGGCCTGGACGCGATGGTTAAATTTCTCATCGAGACTTTTTGCAATTTTTTGTATTTTGTTGGAAACTAACTCCATTTTGACGTTCTTATGGAGGTCAATATTGCTATTGTGTCAAGGCGCATTATTTTCGGACCACAGGCTGGTGAAAATCTCCTTTAACTGGACGCGCGACTCCTATAAATGCGCAAACATGTAACTAAATATACTGTTTCCTGTGATTTACTTAAAACATTCGTGTGCATCTCATCTCAAAGTATTGAACAAATTGCCTGTGAATAAATTTTACTGAAATATATGGTACACGGAGTTTAGAGAGAACCTAGAGAAAAAAATTCCTTTTGATATAACTTTTTTTATTCAATTATTAAACATTACAACTTAGTCATGATTGAGTAATGAGTAACTTGCTTCTAACTTATTTTACAAGTATAACTTAACCTAACAGGCACCCATCGATGTCTCTCAGTTAATCCTGGTATACTGGGCACGTTTTTCTTGCGGACTAGTTAGCACGGACTCTGGTTTTGTCACTGTCTCACATTCACACTAACTCAAAAGCCTTCTTTCCCTTGAGTCTTCTTACCAATGCGGTATTGTCGAGGTGTTGTCGGCGTGCGGTGTTGTTGCGCATTGACAATGCATCTCAATACATTATTTTGAAAAGTGTGGACAATTTTAATGTTGCTTTTTTTGGTGCAACCCCAGAGTTGAGCACCATACGTCCACACGGCTTTTAGAATTTGCTGGTACAAGAGAAGCTTACTATGTACAGACAGCAACTCCTATGCTGGAGTTTCTTCCTAGCAGCCAGTACATCTCTCTATAACGGATTCCTGGTTCCACTCTTTTCTTTTTGACTGGGCTTTCCAGCAGAGCCTGGCGTCTAACGTCAAGCCGAGATATTTGGCTGTGTTTGCATACGGTACTATTTGGTTATTAATAGTAACCTGGATGTGTTGTATCTTCTTGCTGGTGAAGTCAACATATACTGACTTAAGCTCGTTTAGTTTGATTCCTTTTTTCTTTGTCCAGACCTGAAAATGACCAAGAGCTGTTTGGAGTTTTCTCGTCGTTTTTGCATTGCTGTTCCCAACAGCTAGGATAGCCGTGTCGTCTGCAAATGTTGCGACAGTATTATTTTCTAATGCTGGGAGGTCACTGGTGTAGAGTAGGTACAGGCCCGGTCCTAAAACACTACCTTGCGGCAGTCCTGCTTTTATTTACTTAAGGACAGAGCATGCATCACCTTGTTTGATTCTAAAGTATCTCTCAGTCAGATAAGATTTTAATAACTGTGCAAACTGTTTCGGGAGGATACTTCGTAATTTATTGTTCAGTCCTTTATGCCAGACTTTATCAAAAGCCTGTGCCACATCTAGGAAGACTGCAGAACAAACCCTTTTTCCTCTAACGCTTTTTCGATTATGTTGTATCGGGTCAATAGTAGAGTGCTTGTTTCGAAATCCGAACTGATGGTCTGGAACAAGCCTTTTGTTCCCATTTATTGGCTTCAATCTATTGAGTAGCAATTTTTCGAAGATTTTTGGCATGATGGGTAGCAAATATGATATAAGTGACCATATGCATAACGTGCGAAATAAATTTACATTCTATCAGCAAATACAGAATAAAAATTGAAAATGACAAAGTATTAGAGTCGTGTCGAAAAAAAGTTGTCCTTTTGGGCGCCTGCATATTTTTTACCAGTGTAAAAAAATTTCTCTGTGTGTGAGTGTGTAAATAACAAATAATAATATGGGCTCTCTGTCTCTTAAACTCTTATCTATGGCATTTATAACAACTAATTCAAGACGTATAATTAAGAAGTTTTAAAATAGGTTCTAGCATAGTCATTCCCCCCGGAACACTCCAATTACCCCCCCCCCCCTCTCTGTGGAGCGTAGGTCACACGTTGGGAAACACTGCTGTATAGTAGTATGATTTTTTTATAATTTTTTAGAATATCTATCTATTTTATTTAATTCATAATAGTAGGTATATTATTTGACGAGCACATAATTAAGGATATCTTATATATCTGTTATGTGCGAGTAAAATACGACGTTTTATCTACGACTCAAAAATTCCGTTTTATGAAAATTATTAGTCTATTTGTCAATGATGGCGAGGCGAACTGTCAAATGACTGTCATCTACGTAGTTTTTGACAGACTTTGACACTAGCGTCGTATAATGATGACAGTTCGTTCAAATACTGAGGTCATTATTTGAACGAACTGCCATTATTATACAACGCTAGTGTCATTACAATTAGTGGCGTGTATAATGATGGGGATTATATTGTCATAGATACGTATGCAATGAGCTTATTATATGTTAGTCGTAGATAATAGTATATTATTTGACGAGCAGATAATTAAGGATATACAGGGTCCGGCAGTGAAACGGAAAGATTTGAGGTAGGGTTTGCAGCGCGCCGCGAAGTGGTGGGGGAGAAAGTAGCCGACTTGCCAAGACCTGCATGAGTAGCCATTTTGTTTACAATGGAGATTTGGACGAGTGCGCATCGCGGTTACGCAGTTAAAACCTATTTTTAAAATGGTGGGAGTTTAGTGCAAAAGCGTCGTAACTTTCGATGGCATTTTAACAACATTTAACAACATTTGAACAAGCTGTAATTTGTAAGGGTGATATCTAAGATCCTTATGGAGAATCCTTCTTATCGATCTGTCACTTATTCCAAGACGTGTGGCGTGACGGATGGCCGATCGGCGTGGACTTCTTAACATTGCTTGTCGAACACGTTCGATATTTTCATGGGTTCGAACTGTTTGGTCACTACCACCCCTTTTTTTAGACGTCGATCCTATTTGTTCGAGGTTGTTTGCCCATTCTTTTATCGCTTTATCTGACGGAACAGGATGGTTGCGCGGTATGTTAAAATGCCGTCGAAAGTTACGACGCGTTTGCACTAAACTCCCTCCATTTTAAAAATTGGTTTTAATTGCGTAACCGCGATGCGCACCCGTCCAACGCTCCATTGTAAACAAAATGGCTACTCATGCAGGTCTTGGCAAGTCGGCTCCTTTCTCTCCCACCACTTCGCGGCGCGCTGCAAACCCTACCTCAAAACTTTCCATTTCACTGCCGGACCCTGTATATCGCGAGCATGAAGTGATTTATACCCGATATGTGCGAGTCAAATACTACGTTTTATCTACGACTCATAAATTCCATTTTATGCAAAATATTTTAAATGTATTTGTCAATGATGGCAAGCCGAACTGTCAAATAACTATCATCCACGTAAGTTTTGACTGACTTTGACACTAGCGTTGTACAATGATGACAGTTCGTTCAAATAATGAGGTCTTTATTTGAACGAACTGTCATTATCATACCACGCTATTGTCAATATAATCATTGGCGAGTATAATGATGGGGATTATATAGTCATAGATACGTATGTAATGAATTTATTATAAAGTACCCACCATGTTGTATTGTTAATCATGGTTCGATGGAAGAGCAATTTTAATTGAATCCCGCCATTTATTCACTGATTATTTTGATTTTATAAATTGTTTTGTTTTTTTTTGTATGAGTGAATAATAAAGCATGTATTTATTTATTTATTTATTTATGTATTGTAATAAATCAACTCATGGACAAGAAAAATCGGTACCGGTTTTTGATAATTTTTCTGCAGCCCATGAATGAATTGAAATATCGTTAGAACATTGGTAGAATAAGAAACGATTGTGGGTTGATAAGTGTAATGTCAAATCAACCAACCGGATGTCCAAAAATAAAGTTAAATATTGTAGATTTGTTATTTTATCTAACTACACGTTTACCTTATTTATAGTAGAGTTCTTGTTAGTTCAGTTATTTAGAAGAATACGCAGTCATTGAATTTAATTAACAGAATTATTCGCAAATATTAATGCAAATTGAATGCCAATACCCGAATTCGGATGAACGCGTTCAATTTCGAACGGTAAAAAGGGGGATTAAAACGTTGTATTGTTAATCAAACGAAATTTCATTTCGACGCGGATCTGGTAATAACAATTTTCAATAAATAATTGAATAGCGTGGCTTCGTTATTTTCGTATGTGCCTGCTGTACTGCCTGCCAACCGGCCCTCAGTAATTGGTTGTATCGTCGCAAATTTAATTACCGTGTACATTGTCGGTGCATTATTATTTTGCGAAGGATATAATTTGCAACCGTCGCGTCAGCGCCATGTCTGTTAGCAAGGTAACCGCAGCGCTTCCGCCTCAGTTTCGGTGTCAAAATTGTGAAATGCAATCTGTGTATCTGCGTTGTGGTTTTACAGCCTCTCTCGGGCAATTTGTACCAACCTAAATAAAGGAAACACTAATCAATCATAAATAAATACGATATTAAACAATCAACTACGCCAGTGGTCCCCATGGTGGAGAGTGTAACACAGGAGGTTCGCCAATGATAACAAATTCAAATAAAATATAAAGTCAACTCCGATTATATCGTCTTCGGTTGTAGTGACCCTCCGGTTATAGCGAACTAATTCAAAAGTAAAAAAAAATCTGATGTGGCCAGGCACATGACTTTATCATACAATATATAAAATTAATAGTTTAGCTGCATGAGAATCTATTTGACTGAGATAAATCGTGTCTGCATTAAAATTAAACTAGTTAGCCAGGATTTGACAGATATTTTGATAGTCAATAGTATCAATCGAAGGTATTGTCAAAGCATCAGCATTTGACACTACCTACTGTCATCAGAATAATAGTTGTTTATCTCACAAGTGCCGAAAGTACGGAATAGCACAACGAACGGTGATGCGGCGCGTCACCGATGGCGGAGCGTCGTCGTCTCATGTGAGCGAGTCGCGCTATGTAGTTTTAGGCAGGAGTGACATCAACGTTTTTGTGTTGCTTTTTGAGAAATACGTATTAAAAAAAATCAAAAATGGTTATATTTCGGTACAGAAAATGTTAGGTCGATACCACTTCTACGAAATGTCAAGTTTAAAAAGCTAATTCAAATTCTGACAGATTTATATTCGTTCATGACACTGTAGATGACGTTCCATGCGGTTCTCCGAGTGTGACAGCGTGGTGACAGCCATAGACATTTCTGTGGTGACAGCACAAAAAAAATATTTGTCAAAATCCTGGCTACTATGCAGTTTCATATCAATGCCTGATGCGACCGATCTCGATCAAATAGAATTTGCTCTTGCAGCTAAACTATTAATTTTATCAAAAAATGTCATAGGCATAAATTATTCAAAATTTCCTCTGCTTTAATTTATTATTTAACTATTTTGAAGAAATTACAGAAATGGCGGCTCATCTGCAAAATCCTTGAAAAAGGCTTAGAATAAACTACCAGTTCCTTTGGACCCTTTTGAACCAAAAGCTTTTCAGCTCTAAGTTTAGTCATAAAACTTCTAAATATGAACTTTCGTCCCGATACCTTTAGTAGTTTCTCCGGAATCATCGTCACAAAAATCGTTTACACACACACACACACACACACACACACACACACACACACACACACACACACACACACACACACACACACACACACACACACACGCACGTACGCACGCAGGCAGGCACGCACGCACGCACGCACGCACGCACGCACGCACGCACGCACGCACGCACGCACGCACGCACGCACGCACGCACGCACGCACGCACGCACGCACGCACGCACGCACGCACGCACGCACGCACGCACGCACGCACGCACGCACGCACGCACGCACGCACGCACGCACGCACGCACGCACGCACGCACGCACGCACGCACGCACGCACGCACGCACGCACGCACGCACGCACGCACGCACGCACGCACGCACGCACGCACGCACGCACGCACGCACGCACGCACGCACGCACGCACGCACGCACGCACGCACGCACACGCACACGCACACGCACACGCACACGCACACGCACACGCACACGCACACACACACACACACACACACACACACACACACACACACACACACACACACACACACACACACACACACACACACAGACAGACATTTTTTTGTACCTTGGTCAAAAATGTTCAGGGGACCCAAAAAGACCTATTTCCGCTAAAATCTCATTTTTTTTTTCGGCATGATTACAATACTTTATCTTACTGCGTATGATAAAGTAAAAGAATGTCCTGTATGTTTAACCATCCTATAAATACTAAAGAAGTTGTGTTTCCAACTTATAAGTTCCACATCTTCTTTAAGCCAGACTGTGGCCGAGTGGTAGCGCGCTTGGCTATCAGTCTGGGGGGCGTCGGTTCGAATCCCACGCCCTGCCTTCAGAGTAAAGGTTTGTCTGTGGCTTTTCCTTTACTCCACGGCGAATGCTGAAAGCCAAACAACTTAAGACGTGCCACAGACGCGGGCCAGAATAATGATAATTCGGGCCTGCCGATGCCCCCGTAGTGGCGAAAGCTGTTGGGGGATGTTAAGGTGTGGATTTTTATTATTATTATCTTCAAGATTTTTCAGAGTACATAGTTCTGGAAATGTATTAAATAGTACATGTTTAAACAATTGCAAATTAGTTATTAAATGACAATTGAGCTTGCCAATAATAATCCGATAATAATTTCTGAAAAATTTGGACACACATTTTCCAATGTACTGTAAATTGGAAATTTTTCCAATTTTTCTTACATTTAGGGAGGATTTTGAAAAGAAACATATTGTATTTGATAGATTTATCCTTACACAAAGATTACGGTGATCCAGATCAATAATTTTTTATGAATTTCCACGTATCTTTTGACATTTTTACTATTGAATTATGGGCGAACATATCTCAAGAATTCATAATAAACACTAAGCAACCCTCACATTTTAAACAGATCTCGTATTAATTTATTGACTACTAACAACTTTATTCAGACGACGGACGTTTTTTATATCTCTGCGCTCACAAAACAAGAAATAACAGAAAGGCATCCACAAGGCAGTAGTTGTTTCTTATTTTTTGCCGAACACCATACATTACTAATGTATTGCGGCTCCCATCTCAATTCAAATAGCGAACTATAGCAAACTTCTCTCTAAAGTTTCGAAATAAAAAAATACCAGAGATGGAGCTACTATAAACATGTCTGTTTTTATTTTGCATTTATTATATTTGACGTATGGTATAACCTAAAGAAATTAATGTACATATTGCTTTCTACTTGCACAAATATTCAAACTGGACTGCCAGCTTACCCATCATTTCCACCTTTGACAGAAACAGAGACAGCATGACATCTTTCATCTCACTTTAATTTGGTTGGGTGGAAAACAAAGCAAATGTCCCATATAAGATCATGTATTTGAGGCTTGGTAAATAAGCTTAAAATAAAATAAACAATTTAGAGTGAAAGTGCATCTCATTTGGATTTTTTTCTGCGGGTATAGACTTTATTAAACAAGTTATAAACCTAACTTTTTAATATTTCACAGTGAGTATTATACAAAACGGTGTCCAAGAGTGAGTTCAGAATGTAAGGTTATGTTTCAACGCGTCTTGTTTGCAGGTTTAATATCGGAAATATTTGGTAAACTCGGGCGCACTAGTTCGAGCGTACTGGTGCAAATTTACACGAGTGAAGAGCAAGCGATAGAGCACGCATTAAAGCCATATTGCACTCGCCAGCACGAGCTTCTCGAGCTCGTGGAGAAAAATGTGCACTGAGTGCACCGGGTTTCCAACAGAACACGAAACACTCTGTGAGTGCATCCAACAGAACACAAAATTGTGCACTGGTACGCCCACGTTTTACCAAAAGAAAACGCTATTAATAAATGGCTTTTACAGATATTTAAGCTATAATGGATTTACTAAAATTGGTCAACACACGACAGATATTGACAATTTTCTCCAAACACATAATGTTGTCATGTGGTTCAGTTTTGGTGATCAAATAAATTGGCATCTGTTCCCTTAGAGTTTGGTACTTTCTTCTAAGTAAACCTCAATATGGATGCGAAGCTAGAGACCTTGTGACTTCTAATTCTACAGGATGCAGTTGTTTTTGTCGTTTCGTGAAGGCAGGTAGTTTCAATTGCGCTCCTAATGGTTGCAAATTTTAAATTAATGATGGTAAAAACACTATAAATCTGTAAACGTACGAGTTGCAGTTCACTCGCAGCTTTACGTTTCCCTAAACGTTGCTTACGAGCCATAGCTTGTTCATCTCTTAAACTTGCACTAACTTTATAGCCCATATTCGTGCAGGGCACCCAATCGGGATGGTCATCATCTTGGTTTACCTTAAAATGACACATTATAAACAAATATTTCACATCTATATGTCATAAAAGACTTACCTATTATAAAATGCTTACTGCAAGTCCTCCAATCTTTTAGTTGGGCTTCAGAAAAGTCCAGTCTTCTCTTAATAGCCGATAGCCATCTATTCCTTATACGAGCACTTTTGGTATTCTATAAAAGCAAATTTCCGTATCTCGACTTATGTTCGACCCGCACCCGACCACACAACAATTTTTGACAAATTTTAAAGCTAAAATTTAAATAAAAACACTCTTTGTTACCTTAACTTTACTTTCTGAACTCACTTTTTAACACTGTTCTGTATAATACTCACCGTGAAATATTCAAAAATTAGGTTTAACTTCTTTAATAAAAGTCATATCCGCCGAAATGATAGATTACAAACACGCACTACAATAGTCCAGAGTCTAGAGAAGTCTAGAGAAGTTCAGAAGAAAATAACTTGTGCTCTTACTGTTAACATTTAATTATATTTTATAATGTATTACTTCAGACTATAATCAGACGCAACTCCCATCGGAGCATTTCTATATTTGTAGTTCACACGAAAATTTTCAGAAACACGGTTCATCAATATTGAAATTCCTTTCCGATGTCAGTTGAATAAGGACCTTCAGAATTGAATGGTCGAGAATTTCGCGATTGGGGTAATAATTATGCCGTGGTTTATTTTTGTCTTTTCAATGTCGGAGACGGGAGCCTTAAGGTAGGTATTGTAATCCGTCAATTCCATATTAAATATTTTAGTCATACTTGATATCTACTTGATACTTATGAAAAATGAATAGATGAGGATGTGGCCGAATTGTCAAATTCTGAGATAAATATAAAATTGTTGTTTTTTTTTCTTACGTGCTGATAAAAAATGAGATTTTAGCAGAAATTTATCCGTTTGGTTCCCCAGAACATTTTTGACCAAGGTACAAGAAAATGTATGTGTGTGTGTATACGCGTTTCTTGTGGTGACCATTCTGGAGAGACATATTTAGAAGTTTCATGAATAATTTCGTCAAAATAGTTAAATAATAAATTAAAGTGGACTAATAATTTAAGTCAATGAAATTTTTTGGTAAAATTAATAGTTTAGCTGCATGAGCAAATTCTATTTGATCGAAATCGGTCCTGTCTGCATTAGTATAAAACTAGTTAGCCAGGATTTGACAGATATTTTCATTCTAATGACAGTAGTAGTGGCAAAAGCTGATGTTTTACCAATACCTATAGTATCAAAATATCTGTCAAATGCTGGTAAACTAGTTTTATTTTAATGCAGACACAACCGATCTCGATCGAATACAATCTCATGCAGCTGAAGTATTATTACTTTATCATACGCAGTATGCTAAAGTATTGTAATCATGCCGAAAAAAAAAATTGAGATTTTAGCGGAAATAGGTCTTTTTGGGTCCCCTGAACATTTTTGACCAAGGTACAAAAAAATGTCTGTGTGTGTGTGTGTGTGTGTGTGTGTATGTGTGTGTGTGTGTATGTGTGTGTGTACCCGTTTTTTGTGGAGACGGTTCCGGGGAAACTACTAAAGGAATCGGGACGAAAGTTCATATTTAGAAGTTTCATGACTAAACTTAGAGCTGAAAAGCTTTTGGTTCAAAAGGGTCCAAAGGAACGGGCTATTTACTCCTAGCATTTTTCAACGATTTTGCAATTGAGCCGCTATTTCTGTAATTTCGTCAAAATAGTTAAATAATAAATTAAAGCAGAGGAAATTTTGAATAATTTATGCCTATGACATTTTTTGGTAAAATTAATAGTTTAGCTGCAAGAGCAAATTCTATTTGATCGAGATCGGTCGCATCTGCATTGATATGAAACTTCATAGTAGCCAGGATTTTGACAAATATTTTTTTGTGCTGTCACCACAGAAATGTCTATGGCTGTCACACTCGAAAACAGCTAATTCCTTCAGAGCACACTTCAGAGGTTGGGGAGCCGCTATAGAACGTTGCTGCTCTAGTGCGGAAAGTACAAAATTCAAATAAAATAAGATCACAAATTTGATTGTTTGTTGATAACAAATATCAACCCGTTGTTATATCTAATTGTAAAAACGATAAATTGAGAAAATTGTAAATAAAGTATAGCGATGAGTGTAGTTATATTTTAGTATGTTGGTACGGATGTGACATGAACGAATATAAATCTGTCAGAATTTGAATTAGCTATTTAAACTTGACGTTTCGTAGAAGTGGTATCAACCTAACATTTCCTGTACAGAAATATAACCATTTTTGATTTTTTATAAATACGTTGCATTCTCAAAAAGCAACACAAAAAGCGTTGATTTCACTCCTGCCGAAAACTAGATAGCGCGACTCGCTTACATGCGACGGCGACGCTCCGCCATCGGTGACGCGCCGCGTCACCGCTCGTCGCGCTATATATCCGTACTTTCGGCACTTGTGAGATAAATAACTATTATTCTGACAGTAGGTAGTGTCAAATGCTGATGCTTTGACATTACCTACTATTGATACTATTGACTATCAAAATATCTGTCAAATACTGGCTAACTAGTTTAATTTTAATGCAGACACGATTTATCTCAATCAAATAGATTCACATGCAGCTAAACTATTAATTTTATGTTTTGTATGACAAAGTCATGTGCCTGGCCACATCAGATTTTTTACTTTATCATACGCAGTATGTAAAGTATTGTAATCGTGCCGAAAAAAAAAATTGGGATTTTAGCGGAAATAGGCCTTTTTGGGTCCCCTGAACATTTTTGACCAAGGTACAAAAAAATGTCTGTGTGTGTGTGTGTGTGTGTGTGTGTGTGTGTGTGTGTGTGTGTATGTGTGTGTGTACCCGATTTTTGTGACGACGATTCCGGAGAAACTACTAAAGGTATCGGAACGAAAGTTCATATGTAGAAGTTTTATGACCAAAGTTAGAGCTGAAAAGCTTTTGGTTCAAAAGGGTCCAAAGGAACTGGCTATTTTCTCTTACCATTTTTCAAGGATTTTGCAAATGAGCCGTCATTTTTGTAATTTCGTCAAAATAGTTAAATAATAAATTAAAGTAGAGGAAATTTTGAATAATTTTTGCCTATGATATTTTTTGGTAAAGATAATAGTTTAGCTTCAAGAGCAAATTCTATTTGAGCGAGATCGCTCGCATCTGCATTGATATGAAACACTACATAGTAGCCTGGATTTGACAATAATTTTTTTGTGCTGTCACCACAGAAATGTCTATGGCTGTCACATTCGAAAACAGCTGATTTCATAAGAGTTTGGAGAACCGTTACGGAACGTTGCCGTTCTAGTGCGGCAAAGTACAAAATACAAAATTCAAATAAAATATGATCACCAATTTGATCGTTTGTTGATACGAAATATCAACCCGTTGTTACATATATCTAATTGTAAAAACGATAAATTGAGACAATTGTAAATAAAGTATAGCGATGAGTGTAGTTATATTTTAGTATGTTGGTACGGATGTGACATCTACAGTGTCATGAACGAATATAAATCTGTCAGAATTCAAATTAGCTTTTTAAACTTGACGTTTCGTAGAAGTGGTATCAACCTAACATTTCCTATACAGAAGTATAACCATTTTTGATTTTTTTGAATACGTATTTCTCTAAAAGCAACACAAAAAACGTTGATGTCACTCCTGCCGGAAACTACATAGCGCGACTCGCTCACATGTGACGGCGACGCTCCGCCATCGGTGACCCACCGCATCACCGCTCGTCGCGCTATTCCGAACTTTCGGCACTTGTGAGATAAATAACTATTGTTCTGATGACAGTAGGTAGTGTCAAATGCTGATGCTTTGACAATACCTACTATTGATACTATTGACTATCAAAATATCTGTCAAATCCAGGCTAACTAGTGTAATTTTAATTCAGACACGATTTATTTCAATCAAATAGATTCTCATGGAGCTAAACTATTAATTTTATATTTTGTATGATAAAGTTATGTGTCTGGCCACATCAGATTTTTTATATATAGTATGAGTAGTAGCATGTGCCTGGCCACCTCAGGTTTTTACTTTATCATACGCAGTATGCTAAAGTATTGTAATCATGCCGAAAAAAAAAAAAAATTGAGATTTTAGCGGAAATAGGTCTTTTTGGGTCCCCTGAACATTTTTGACCAAGGTACAAAAAAATGTCTGTGTGTGTGTGTGTGTGTGTGCGCGTGCGTGCGTGCGTGTGTGTAAACGATTTTTGTGGCGATGATTCCGGAAAAACTACTAAAGGTATCGGGACGAAAGTTCATAATTAAAAGTTTCATGACCTAACTTAGAGCTGAAAAGCTTTTGGTTAAAAAGGGTCCAAAGGAACTGGTAGTTTATTCTAAGCCTTTTTCAAGGATTTTGCAAATGAGCCGCTATTTCTCTAATTTCGTCAAAATAGTTAAATAATAAATTAAAGTAGAGGAAATTCTGAATAATTTATGCCTATGTAATATTTTGGTAAAATTAATAGTTTAGCTTTTTAGGTTATTCTAAGCCTTTTTGAAGGATTTTGGAAATGAGCCGCCATTTCTGTAATTTCGACAAAATAGTTCATTAATAAATTAAAGTAGAGGAAATTTCGAATAATTTATGCCTATGAGATTTTTTGGTAAAATTAATAGTTTAGCTTCAAGAGCAAATTCTATTTGATCGAGATCGGTCGCATCTGCATTGATATGAAATTACATAGTAGCCAGGATTTTGACAAATATTTATTTGTGTTGTCACATTCGAAAACAGCTGATCTCATCAGAGGTTGGAGAACCACTATGGAACGTTGCCGCTGTAGTGCGGCAAATTTTAAAATACAAATTTCAAATAAAGTAAGATCACCAATTTGATTATTTGTTGATAAGAAATATCAACCCGTCTTTATATCTAATTCCAAAAACGATACATTGAGAAAATTATAAATAAAGTATAGCGATGAGTGTAGTTTTATTTTAGTATTTTGGTAGGGATCAGGGCCGGCCCTAGGCGGTAGGCAAGGTAGGCAACTGCCTACGGCGGCAAAGTTTAGGGGCGGCAAAACCAACTCAACTACAATAAAAAAACGCTCTAAAATATTGCCTGAATCCAGGAAATAAAGGAATAGTTAAATACAATCAAATACAATCGGAATTGACAGGCGTCAGGCCATTCCTATTTTTTAACATGCATACCAACCAATAATAACCATACTTAAATAAAATAGCTCATTAACTTTTATAAAGAATTAAGATCGGATATATTTGACAACGTTACCATAGAAGCTGAAAAGTTAGCTAACGAAATAATAAAAAAAATAATATGAAAGTGTGCTATAGTGTACTGATCCTATACAAAAATCAAAAGAGAAATATAAAATAGTCCTAACGACCCTTTTGAGTTTTTATACGATATCCACAAACTTAAAGAAAATATTATAAGTAAAAGTGAATTACTGGCACATTCCAAAGATATAGAAACCGTTTTAAAAGTTGGAGATTCCTCCATCTTAACGGTTTAGAATTTGCTGCCGAAATGGTAATCTAGTTAATTTTTATTTGGGTAGACACATAATTTGCCCGACTATAAACATAATATCAAAATGTTGCTGAGTCTTTGATGATATTATTATTGAAATTAATTAAAAACTATCTGTGCTTAAAAAATTCGCCATAATCAATATCGCATCAATATCGCCGAAAATATTACTCTTAGCAGAACAAATATATATCATATTAAAGATAAAATTTCGATGAAGATTTGGGTACATAATAAATAAAGAATTTCTTTAATTATTGAAATATTTAGATTTGGGAATATGTAAAGAACGGAGATATTATGTCAATATCTATTCTGTCAAAAACGACAGATGACTTAACAGTGTAGATGATATTGACATAATATTTCTGTTCTGAAAACCCGTTTTTAAACTTCTCCCAAATCTACATCTTTCAATATTTTTAAGTAATTCTTTTTATCTTTAATGTGGTGTACATTTTGTTGCAAGTAGTTCATGACACATTTCACTGATAATCACTGATAATTTTTAATAAATTTCAATAATAATGTCATCATTCCGTAAACATTATGATGGTATTATCGGTGCTATTATATAGTCGGGCGAACTAATTATGAAGTTAAATGATTTTGCGTCCATAGACCTTGTTTGCAGAAGGTCCAGTTGACGTTTTTAAGTTCATAACCTCCCTTAACATTGGGCAGTATTTAAATATTGCTTAGCAGATTTTTTCTAACCCTGCCTATAACTGTTGCTACCGGAGCGGGCGATAGACAGTTTGCTAAACTAAAAATAATTAAAAAAAGGCACTAGTAAAAAGAATCATGTCTACTTAAAATTGTCTTAATGGGTTAGCAGTGAAGGCTACTGAATATGAATTGAGTAATACATTAGATCTGAAATAAGTTTTCGCGATTTTGCAGAAAAAAGGTTCGCAAGAGGTTATTTTAATTTAGGGTTAAACTTTGTATATTGTATTATTCTTTATTCTTTGTTGTTTTAAAAGTATTGTTTGTACTAGTATAATCTCTAAAAGTTGTGTTTTTAATACAGATAAATTTAGTAAATATTGTGTGAGTGTTGACTGTATTTTTCTTGATCATGTTTTTTGTATAAATCTGTCTTTTTTGTATAAATCATTTTGGAGTTGGGGGCGGTACTTTTGAGATTTGCCTACAGCGGCAAAAACGCTAGGGCCGGCCCTGGTAGGGATGTGTCATGAACAAATATAAATCTGTCAGAATTTTAATTACCTTTTTAAGGTGCGTTTTCATTAGTGATAATGGCAGTGGTAGCAGACGCCGTTATAGTATTTCCAATAGAAAATTGATAGTGACTCATGTTTATGCACATGCAAACTAATATGTGTCATTATCACGATATGTAAGAAACACTATAATTTCGTATTCTACCACCGCCATTAGCTATCATTACCTACTAATCGGAACGCACCTTTAAACTTGACGTTTCGTCAAAGTGGTACCAACCTAGCATTTACTATACAGAAATCATTTATTTTTTTTTAAATACGTATTTCTTAAAAAGCAACACAATAAACGTTGATGTCGCTCCTGCCAAAAACTAGATAGCCGACTCGCTCATATGCGACGGCGACACTCCGCCTTCGGTGACGCGCCGCATCACCGCTCGTCGCGCTATTCCGTACTTTCGGCATTTGTGACATAAATAACTATTATTCTAATGACGTAGTGTAGGTAGTGTCAAATGCTGATGATTTGACAATACGTACGATTTATCTCAATAGAATAGATTCTCATGCAGCTAAACTATTAATTTTATATATTGTATGATAAAGTCATGTGCCTGGCCACATCAGATTTTTTTATTTTCATGTTGACTAGTACTCCTTTGATACCCTTGATGGACAAGTGAGTTTCGCGACCAGCGCAAAATAATGTATCAAGAGCATCTCTCACTTCTCTTCACAAAATCGATGCCCCAGAGTTAGCATTATTTCCCAAATGTCCAATTGCCTCTTGCAAAAAAAAATTTTTGATGTAAGCATACGAGCTAAATTGGCGATTAAAAATGTTGAATATGATACAAAAATGTGGTTGACAAACAAAACAAACAACAAACGACACGTGATAGAAGAAAAGGTTTGCTTTGGGTTATTCAGTAGCCACATACTAATAGAAATATACCATCATGTTAGGAAGAGAAACAACTTTTGTATAACATACCTTTTCTATCTATTAATAGAACGGCAATGTCGACCACTGCTGTTCTATCGACTCACAGTGTAGAGGACATTGATAAACACGAAAGTACAATATCTCTTTGTAAAGGTAACCGCACGCAGCGCTTTGACGCCTTTTCGGCGTCAAAACTACGAACTGCTATCTGTACGTTACCCATTTTGGCGTCGCGGCTCTCTAGCGAACGAACGAAGGGAGAAAACACGTAATTTGTTTGCAGAAGTAATTTAGGGTCCGGACAGAGAACACCTGAGACGTATTATTCTGAAACCGGATCCTCCTGTCCACTATATCTTACATTCGGGAATTGTTACCGACAGGGGTTGTTGGTATTGTTTTAGCAAAACCGCTGGGCAGTGGATGTTGTATAATGCGGTATGAGAATTATAATGGAATACTGATTTTATAGCTGATAGTCTGAATATAGCGTCGTAGTTCGTATTATTGTTTTGGGTTCGAAGTCGAATTATATGCAACGTAGGCTATTTTAGATGATTGTATATAGCCAACGACATTTATTGAAGATATAGAATAGTTGGGAATATAAAATAAAATAAGCAAAGCAATTTCTCAATTGATAGTCAGGTAGCAACTTACTGTTATCGATAAATTATTTCTTAAGGAGTTAAGAGGAAAAAATCTGATGTGGCTAGGCACATGACTTTATCATACAATATATATAAAATTAATAGTTTAGCTGCATGAGAATGTATTTTAAGGCTGGTTTTCCTAGGAGCAGGTTTTTTACGCAGCGTACAACGCATTTCAAGTTGACAGCTAAATACGCCGCGCGTTTGTATTTTCCAAACGTGGAGCATTAGCTATTCAGTTGGTCTACTTATAGTCTGGTCAAGGGATCTTTGCGTGTTGTCAAAAGTGACAGTTGTCTGCGAAGACGTACGTTACGTTGTACGCTGCGTAAAAAACCTGCTCCTAGGAAAACCCGCCTTTATTGAGATAAATCGTAGGTATTGTCAAAGCATTAGCATTTGACACTACCTACACTACGCCATTAGAATAATAGTTATTTGGCACAAGTGCCGAAAGTACGGAATACCGCGACGAGCGGTGATGCGGCGCGTCTCCGAAGGCGGAGCGTCGCCGTCGCTTGTGAGCGAGGCGCGCTATCTAGTTTTCGGCAGGAGTGACATCAACGTTTATTGTGTTGCTTTTTGAGAAATATGTAATTAAAATAAAATAATTAAAAAATGGTTATATTTCTGTATAGGAAATGTTAGGTTGGTACCACTTTGACGAAACATCAAGTTTAAAAAGCTAATTCAAATTCTGACAGATTTATATTTGTTCATGACACTGTAGATGTCATATCCGTACCAATATACTAAAATAAAACTACACTCATCGCTATACAGTATTTTCAATTTTCTCAATTTATCGTTTTTAGAATTAGATATAAAGACAGGTTGATATTTCTTATCAACAAACAATCAAATTGGTGATCTTATTTTTTTTTTATTTGTATTTTGTAGTTTGCCGCACTAGAGCGGCAACGTTTCATAGCGGTTCTCCAACCTCTGATGAAATCAGCTGTTTTCAAATGTGACAGCACAAAAAAATATTTGTCAAAATTCTGGCTACTATGTAGTTTCATATCAATGCGGATGCGACCGATCTCGATTACATAGAATTTGCTATTGCAGCTAAACTATTAATTTTACCAAAAAATGTCATAGGCATAAATTATTCAAAATTTCCTCTACTTTAATTTATTATTTAACTATTTTGACAAAATTCTAATTGTCTAATTGTATATATCTTTTAAGAGTGGCTAATGTGTAACACCCTATGTTCTGAAAGAATATTTGCAAATCCAACTTAATAAAATATAAAAATAACTAGTGAAATATTCGTCGTCACATGACCCAAAATATTGGGGATTACAAGTGACCACAATTCAGCTCTTTAGTATCTTTTTTATTATTGTCACTTTGGCTCGTCTCCATTAAAATTGATGTCGACGTTTATTTTACAACAGTAAGATTTAAAAGCTACCCCTAACGTGCTGTTTTATCAGTTTACCGCAAAACGTCCACAATTTCGCAATATTATCTTCCACAAAACAAAAAAATCTAAAAATTCTGCAAAAGGAAGTTATTTACTACTTTTGCCTATATTTGTAGCTGTATAGTTGTTCTCAAACAATGAGCGCCCTAATATGTTTATTTTTATAATTTAAACCTTCTATGGAGAGAATAATTTAATGAGTACTGAACAAGGTTGTATAGATATTTTGGTTGAATATTTAATATAAATCTGTAGTTATTGACAGCAATAAATGTAGATATAAATCTATTAACAGTATGAAATGTTGTTGTTGAAATACCGTCATTTCCACGCTTTATCATACAGGGGGATAAAGCCTGGAAATGACGGTTGCTGGAATATTATGAATTTATTAATACAGAAATAATAAACAAATACTATATTATTATATATTACCTCTATATTGTATCAAAATTTCTAAGCTATTTTATTATGTATTTACCAGCGTCAGGCGTATAAATGTCATTTTGTTAAAATTTCTTGTAGCGACATATGTTAAAATACGTTTCTATGCTACCAATAAGATCATAACACAAGATTTATGCAAAGAGTTGTTACTAACATATATGTATATTATTTTATGCTAAGTGGTGTACCATTAGGAAAAATACGTGATCTCAAGTTTTAGAAACGGTAGTTAGAATCAAGACTAAAATTTTTAATACGCATGTGAGGTGACATAGTCTGTCATCGTGACTTGTTTAAAACGAAACCGAAAATTTGTGTTTTTTGTCGTTTTCTAGAAGTTATTTAAAAGGTTAACAAAATTAACAAGAAATAGGTTGACAGATTCTGACATCACATAAACCAGTAAACCGTAATATTTAGTACCTATCTTGCAGTATTTTAATTGGCTATTCCCATTAAAAAAAAAAGTTTGTGCAAAATTTTATGTAGTTTCTCTTAGTCCAGGGATTTTAAGTGCTAACCCGAAAAAATAAAAGTGAATCTGCAAAGGGGTATATACCTTCTATTTAGTGTCCTAAAGACAAGATGGAAGTTCTAAGAAATCCTGTACTTTTGTCATATTTTTTGCAATAGTGGCGTAACTACGATGTCTGAAATCAACAGATCCAGCGGTAATTTTCATTTTTCAGTCCGTCTTTTTAAATTTCGAAATTCATATGTCATATTCGTATTCAGCGTCATTCAAAACACTTAGATGCCATTTTAAAAGAGTTTTGAGCAGTATTGATAGTGTTACCAACAGATATATAGATTTCCGACAAGGTAGCCACAAAAACCATTTCACGTTCATCACGGTAATGTCTAGATTGTAGACAAGTTAATTTTTTACGATTTTCTTAGATATCTTGCTAATTTAAAGCATTTTTACCAAAATTATAGCGATTTATAGTAGCGGAATCTAGTAATAAGCCTGAGAACTATAATATAAATGTGATTAACAATTATGGTGGAGGCGCCGGTATTTACCAGTTCAATAATAAAAATTTTCCTTCTACACACCGCTTTTGTCCAATTTTGTTTGAGTGCCAGCTACGAACACAACATACGCTCTTAGCTAAATAGTACCAAGCTAGTGCTGGAGGACTGTAAAGGAACAACCACAGATATTGGCGATTCGTGAAAATGGACGCACCCAAGTGAAAGGAGGTGAATAGCTACGGCGAAGAAATTCAATTTGTTAAATTGCATTGTGTCGGTGAAAAGCGCGAAAAACAAAGGTGTCGATCGATGTCCGGGTAATTGCAAGAGCTTGACTTGTAAGGCGATAACGGTTTGTAAGGAACTGGGAGTGACAGACTTAAGGTTATTATTTTCTAGGAGATTGCCAAGCGCGGTAAGCCGATTAACCGTACTTCGACGGCAGCCGTTGCCACCTAAATTCTAATCCCTTAAAGACATAAACCGATGCTCAGGCTCAACAACAAAGAGAAAAATACTTTTTCTTATTCCCTGCGTGCAAACTTGTGTGGATGTTGAAACAAGAAAAAGGCGAAACTTTTAGTTTACAAACAGTGTATCGTAGTGTTTTCAGCCAAGGTTGGCATTGACATCATTCATGGCAACAGATATAAAGGTTTTGTAGTACTTCGAAAAACGGCAAGAAATCATACTTAAATGGTGACATTTATATCTCAATTATAACTTTTAAAATTAAGAGAAAGCAAAGAAGTATTAGTTTAGTTCATTAGAATTTTAAAAACCAAACATTGTTCGGAGATACGTTCAGAAAATCTGAGAATTCAGAGAATCTATTGCACATCTTTATGCCTGACTACTATCTAAAATGAATTACACATATTCAAGGAAAAAATATTGTTTATAAATTTTATGTGTTAATAATAATAATAATAATTTTATTGAACATTTTAATTTTCGATTTTTTTGTGGTTCGAAATCCTATAGAACTGGACCATGGAGGAACTGGACAAATATTTATGTACTGTCAAGTTTGATTTCTTTGCTGTGGAATGCCATCACAGTTGTTTTATTTGAAACAACATGACAATTATTGCATGGCATTATTAAACTAAATTATTGGATTATTATGTATTGTTGTCGTATCTCTTCCGTTAATGAAAGGTAACAAAGTGTACCTATTAACTGTAACCTTTTATAGGTAATATTATGAAATGAAAAACAATGTGCCAAAAGATAATGATAAAGAACCAAACAAAAAAGATCAAAGGAAATAACAAAACAATGTTCCAAACTATCATTTTAATCCAGTCAAATCGTTTCCGAGGGTCCCTGAAAGAAGGCCAAATTTTCCTACTTAATGTAAAACCTAGTTTTCGAGTTAGTTAAAAAGGCTAAAACTACATTATTTTCCCTATAAATTGCACATCTTAATCACTTGTTTTGGTCAAACCGTGCAACCGCGAGATCGGGTTGATATTTTATGTAATATTAAGCTAGTTAAGTCATTAAGTCAGAGCCGTTATGCATGGTAGATGTAATAAAAAAAAGCAATCAAAACATAATACATTAAGTTTTAATTAATAACGGAAAATATATAGTTTTTAATAAATAAATAGTAATAATATAGGTCTCTACTGAATTTTTGGTAAAGGGTCCTTACTGTTGCAAATTACAACTCGCTCTAGCGGCTACACAGTTTGACCAAAATAACTGATAAGTTTCTTTTTTTGTGGGGAATTTAATGTAGTTTTATCAGAATCTAAGCTTTTTGTAATTATACGCACATTAAATAAAGGAGGAAAATTTGGCCTTCTTTCGGCGAGCTCTAGCGGCCAAACCATTCAACCAAAAGATGTACTTAATGGCGATTTATATGGGAAATTTAGTGTACTTTATTTTCGTATATAGTGGTCTACGTCGAAAAGTGCATAGTTTTATGAGTTTTTTGCTAATAACTGAAGAAATACCCCCCAAAAAAATATACAATAAAAGAAAAAAACTTCTATATTTTTCCTGGCCAAAACACCATTTGACTGGACTATCTCTATACACAGTTTGTTAAGTTTCCTTAGGGTCAGTCTTACAAAATAATTTATTCCATTAGTTATACCATGTTTAACTAAATATTGGTATAAGGTACCGCAAAATTTTTTACTACCATGGAAACGCCAATATTATAACCAATGACAGACAGCGCAGGAATGACTATGCTCCTGGTTATACCAACACTTGTAAGACCGGCCTGTTTAGTAGTCTGTTTCCATTTATTGGTACCAATAAGAGCAAATTCATTGTTTCACTTGTAAAATCGCAAGAAACACGTGTTTCGGATTTTTCCAGAAATCCAGTTAAGTAGTTGAACTATCCATCATTAGCTGAAATATCGGTATGCGCTGGATTGAGGCAAATGAGGGGGAAGGAAAGACTGGGAGAGTGGGGAAGGGAAGGAACAAGTCGTGATGGGATAGAGGAAGTAAATCAAAAAGAGGACCTGAAAGTCCAAATAAGCTGTAATCACACTGAAGACGCACTTTTTGATTTTGTCGTCGACTGTTCCAACCCCAACTCGTTGACCCTATGTATGAATGGAAGAAGTTAACGTCTGTAATAAACAGAAAGTAGAAATCAATATTTGACTTGTTAGGAAGCTTTCATATTTTGTATGCTTTTCTATTTCGTTTTCGATGTATAGTGTATAGTAATTTGTTTCGTATCTTTGTATTTATAGTCCTTGATGGTTGGATGTGGTTACTTTTCAATTACATACTTTTTGCTGAGCAGTATAATTTACAGAATTTACAGAATGTAAAAAAAGCAAACAAACATCATCAATATTATGAAAAGCATTTATTATTCAACAAGATATGAAAGTTTTTAAATAAGTAATCAAAGTTGTACACATGAGGTACGAATACGATACAATGTGCTAGACAGGAAGGGTTAACGCTACTTTTTATCACTGAATTATTTCTCGTGTCTGAACGCGTCAATGATAAAAAAGAACGATATCTGAACGACGTTTTCTTCGTAAATAGTATGTACCACACGAATTTGGCACAACAAAAAATTAAATAATGTCAAACCTGGAGACAATTATCTCAGCATACAAAACCTAACTAATTGTAGTACGTTGGACAAATGCGTGTTCGGAGGCCGCATGCTTTTGTTTAACCCATTTCTTTATTTTAATATGCAACGAGAATGAAGATTTTATCAAATATAACTATATTTTTCCACGCATTTATTTTGCAATGCCAAAAACTATTACATTTTTAAAAGATAGTGATTTAAAATTATTACCAACTTAGGATTTCTGTTGTCCAAATGGAGCAAATGTGTTTTGTGGCATACGGCATACAGACTTTCAAAGTGACTATTTTTTCGAACAGTTAACATTGATTTTTTAGATAAGACAAAGTTCGTAGAGTTTGCAAAAAAACGTTTCTTTTGAAATCATTTCTACCAAAACACCTAAACTCCGCGAGCAAAGCCGCGGGAACTGCAAGTTTAATATTTTTTTCTTCTTTAGTTTTAAAATTTGTTCTCAGTGTAGGTATATAAGTCAAAAGCTTGAGCAATTTAAATCTTTAAATTTAATTCTGCCATTTAATTAAAACTATGTTAAACTAATCAAACGACAAAGGGCTCAATCAGTTTGTTTTTAAATGTTTTTGAGTGGCCATCACGCAGGGATTGAAAAAAACCCGAGCTTTTTTGAAAAACCCAACTCACTGGGCCCAAGTGTGGTTTTTCGTTTTTTTTTTCGGGTAAAAGTTGGAAATAGTAAATATTAACTAAACCCATAACGTTACCGATTGTTTTATGATGTAAAGCCTGTAACCGTAACCGAACCAAAATATGTACAAAATACTAAAACTGAAATGTCAACTTTTACTAAAATATTCAAAACCTTGGTAAAACCGTAACGTTTCTATTGAAAATTCGAAAGTAGGTACTTATTTTATGTTATACGTAAATGCGAAAAATAAATGTATTCGAGATCAAAGTCAAAACCGGAACTGAAATCGTTTCAGTAAGTGTATAACCACGATAACCAAAACGTCTGTTGGGCAAAAACCAAAACAACAACCCAGAACGTGTCCAGGTCGAAAAAGCAGTTAAATTGGTGCAAGTGTATTTACTTGACATGGACAGTTAGACACCACTGACTGGTGAACTCAATGTGTTTGTGGTGGTTCTGAAATCGTGCTAACCGTCGTCATGGCAATACTAAGCCCTCTGTAAAGCAATACCAAACAGAAGGAAGGAATAATAAGCACATAATACCCGCATATTGTTACGTAGCTCTTAATGGGAGACGGCTCTAGGTCAGGATGGAGATGAAAATAAAAGTCGCAGTGTTGTTTACATAGGTCGTGTAAAATACATAGGTTGTTGACCACGCAGAATTCCAATACTATAGCTGTCTGGAGTCCGTGAAACACGATCGTTGAGTGTATACTATCTCCGATGCCGCAAACTACTCATTGATCCTCTTCCCATCCGATGTCGTGGCTTTTATATGAATTTGGCAAGATGTCATGACATGGTTTGGGCCCCCAAAAATCCTGAGTTAGGATTTTTGGGATACCTACATTTTTAATTTACACGTTTTGAATGCGTGCCACAAAGGAATGCCTTTGTTCCGATTTGAAAAGCCTGACGTATGCATTTCTGGCCAAGCAATTTCTGCAGGTTGGATGGGTTGGATAACCTGGCATCAATTATACAATATAATTAAACTATACTTCGCCAGCCTAATTATTGGATTTATTAAAACCAGAGCAACATAAAAACTTACGATTATCTTCTCCGCGGAGTAAAGTTTCTCTATAAAATAGCCGACCAACTATTCATTCCATCCCGAGTACGTTAATTTTACTGATTAAGGCTAAAACCTTTCTGGCCATAAATGTAAAACATAGCGGGAAGTCAGTTAGGAAGCGGTCCCGATAACTTTTTCCACCACATATCAATTAGTAGGTCGTTAGCAAAAAAGGTCTGCATTAGGCGAGAGGCTTCTCTACGTTGGCGGTAATCACGCAGAGTGGGAATAGGCGGGAAATGGGGAACCTGCCCCCGTGGGGGCGCACTTGATGGCTCAGCCTCCAGCTCAGGGTTAATTTAAATCTCGGAGGTCCGGTTTTTGGCGTATATTACTCCGACGCGCCATAATGAAAACGGCCAGAAAACCCTTGATTTATACGCGGCCTACGTATTTGCGAAACGTTTATTAAAGTCGATGGTGAAAAAGGCGCAGGTTAAATGAAAAAAGAGAGCTCGGAGTTGGGAAGCGTAATTTATTGTGGATGTTTAAAGAAGCGACTTGTGGTTGGGCATGTCGATTAACTGTAAACAAAACATTATGTTTCTGTGTACTCAGTTAATAGTCCATCTGTTTTGATGCCTGTATTCTGTGTTGTTTAGGCAGCAAATTTATTTTGATTCCTGATTATCATTGCTTGGTGTCGTTACACAAATGCATATTATTTATAATACTGGGTTACTAAATACCGAATTATTTTAGACGCCGTCATCAGCGCCATCAGATGCTTGGAGTCTGTAACTATCGATACAATTTCACATCATCTCCTTAAAATTAATGGAGTTTGTGTATAGCGTTGGCAATGGTAGCAATGGAGATGTTTAAACATAAGAAGAGTGTAGTCGCCACTACCTCTGCTTTACAATATATTGGCCACGTGCCATAGAATGTATTGACCGTATTGACGTGACACCCTCTTCTTGTTTTGAAGCAACTCTACGCAGTTATTACAGACCATTTACAGACAAACGCTACTAGCGATGACTTTAGGAAGTTTTCTTCCATACTTCCATGGTAACATAACGAACATAGCATTAACAGTATTCAAGTGTCATATAATTTCAGAACCTTATGACATGCTTATGACAAGCGACAAATTGTAACCCCACAATTGCACCGTGAATATGCGTAAAGCGCGCAACTGTCACGTAGTGTGGCATTGTTATGGTGCAATTCTTTAAAACCAACTTCACGGTGAACAGAAGTAACTAGTTCCTAACCTAAAATACGTGACTTTCAAAGGCTCTTACTAAAGTATTTATGATTATATTTAGCTTTGCGGGTGTTATTACTATATACAGTGTGTTCAGTTTAAAAATGGCACCAAGAGAATTTTAGGTTTTATTCCTTCACCCCACAGCCACCCACTTAGAAATTTCAAATGGCACCGCCTACCTTGTGATACATCATTTGAAAGTGCACAAAATTCTCTAATCAACTGAGATAAAAAAAATTAAATCGATCGATTGGTTCTTAAGATAGACTATACAGAAGATGGAAGGTATGAAATAACGCAACCCTTAATAACTTTTGACCTGATGCGATCGTTGCTTTGAGTGGTAACAGGTCGATTTAGATATCGAGGGGGAAGTTCAAAAATGGTACCTACCTAGAGAAATTTAAGTTTCATCCCTCAACCCCACAGCCACACCACTTCGAAATTTCAGAGAGCACCCCGTACCTTGTGATATATCATTTGAAAGGGCATACAATTTCTCTAGTCAATCATGATAAAAAATGAAATCGATCGATTGGTTCTTAAGATAGACTACACAGAAGATGGAAGGTATGAACTCAACTTAGCGAAACATTGCGGATTGGATACACTGTTGAATTAAATTACAGTCATAAGAAATACAAAAATTAAAATAAATATAAAATAAGAAATTATTTTATGGCATGTTCATGGCCACATTATTTGCTAGACCAAAATATATTCTGTTTTCGAACTCTTCGTGAACGCAAATATTGGTAGCCATTATTCTAATCTATCTTAAGATGAATCGACCAATTTAATTTTTTTTTTTATTTGTTTGTTTACTCGTTTGTTTATTTAATTTATTTGTATTATTGTAATCTATTTTAATTTGCTTACTTTTTAATAATTTAATGTTTACAGTATTATTTTAAAATTGTAAATCTTAAAGTAAGACAATCGGATAAAATAACTATTTTAGAGACATTTGAGAAACCGGCGTTTATATTTAAACAACGATTTTAGACACTAGTTTAGTTTTACAACTGATATGTAAAAATGGTGAGGTATTTGATTAAATGTTGCTATTTTGTCTGTAATTAAGTACAACATTGTACATATTATTTATTGATTTCTTATATGGAAAGAGATTTCAGTAAATATATACGTATATTTTCAAATTCTTACTGTTACAGCCGTTTAAACATAAACAAAGCAAAGACGAACAAAATTTATGTAAATGATGCGAAAACGTTTACTATCTCAACAATAGAAAAATACATAAATGTAAGTAAAACAATTAAAAATAATAAAAAAGGGAATTAACAAATGAAGAAACAAATAAATAACGTTTTACTGATTTCTTTTAGCATATCAATTTAATTGTGAGTAAAAAACGTCATATCGAATTACAGTTTTTCAATTCTCAAGAAAGTAGAACTGTTTAAATAAATTAACATTTCAAGCTGCTGTAACTTTCTAAGTAATTAATGGCATATGATCTCCTGGTGAGTACCTTCTGTAACAAAATTACTTTTAAACAATATGTATGAATGCAGAAATCTGCACATTATGGATAAAATAAATGGGTTCTATTTTAATAACCACATGCGTTCTTCTTGCTTCACATTTCTTTTTTTTTTTCACTGCACCAGTTATTCATTCGCTCGTAGTAGTTTCCGACTAGTTTGACTAGAGCTGAATTTATTTCTATGAAGCGTTTCGCTAACTCATTATTGTCACTACCAGCAAACTTAATTCAAATAAGCAAGAAAACCTTATAAGCGCTTAACTAAATGCGTAACTTTTACTTTCTCCCGTCGACTTCCATATTGGACTGTATCTTTTCTACCCTAATATCTCAACCTCAATCTTAAATGATAGGATAATCAGTAATCTGATGTGTTTCTTCCTCTGAGACTTTGATATACCTATACTATAGATAAAAAAATGGGACATACCAACGTATAGAATTTATATGACAATTCCAATCGGTATAATATGACCCGATCCATTGGGATTCTGCTTCGTACACTCGAGGATAGGTTGAGATCGTGCCTGATGGAATGTGTAAAATAACTTGATGCGTACGGCAGACGCGAACGTGCCAGATGGATGCGGAAGACGCCGAATAAACCCTTGGAAGGAAAACAAGGAGTACGTGATAACGGCCTGTCTAGCTTAATTTAATATCGATTTTACTTTTCAGCCTTCGGCTGCTCTTCCACGCAGCCGAATCGAAGAAGACGTAGCTGCCGCCGAAGGCAGGAGGCGAGGACTGCACCGGTGCGCGATTTGTTAATCCTATGGCGACGAGACTTATCCGATCCGATCGGATCGGGTAAAATCTGCTGAGCTCAAAAGTGATTTTTGTAACTGGAGTAAAGAGTGGACGAGATCATCCCGGATCCGAAAAGTCAGATATAAAACGATTTGGATTCCCCCTCAATTCGTTAGGAAGGACAATAGGATTAAGCAGATTTTGAAGGGTGACTTACTAAATTGTTTAGAATGCGGACGACTTTTTGAGTCAGAATTAGCGGTTTGGTAAAAGCGAGCTACTAGCTAGTTTGTGATAATCTGTTCAAATAGGATATAGTATACAATGTCCTGAAGTGATGATGTCTGTATCAATATGTGTTATACACTGACAGGCACGATTTAAGGAACGATTTAACCTATTTAGCAAAACTTTGATGCTTAATAACTTTATTTTTATTATCACATACCTTTCGAACTTTTTTAACATATTGAAACCAATGTGATGGTTAACCATACACTTAAATCTGAATCCTTAAAACTATGTACTTGTCTCTAATAGGCTATCCACTGATGTCCTATATTTACATTGTCCTAAACAAGAAGTACTAACACTTCACTCTCCGTGCTCTGCTTTTTACACATTTCACTGATTCACAAGTTCATTCGAAAGGTTTAGTTCTTTTTAGTCACTAGATTCTGGTTGTCCAGTAGCTGCAGGGCCTCTACGTTGACGCGATGGCTTAGGCGAGATTCATGCTTACTGGCGAGTCTTTTTATTTCTTGGATGACTGTGGGATTCCAAGATCACTGTTCCGTATGTACACCCGTGGAAATAAAGAAGTTAACATGACCGCAGCTAGCGTACACCAAACGTAGGTCCGAGATTGTCGGTCGTCGGGTACCTACCTGCTAAAGTCATAGAACCAAAGGATCACTTTTGTTTCGTTTCGTTTTCTTTTTCTGTATGTATTGAATGAAATCGAATTTCGTCTATTTGTATATGTTTCCGATATCCGACACTGACAAAAGTGCATTGTAATATTGAATGTATTTTAAAATACACAGTACATTTACTCTTACTGTAAGTACCGACAGTTACAGTCAGTATACTGCCGTTATAGTTCTAAAGGTCATATCTGCAAATTTGTTGATTATTGTGTAAAGCACATTTTGAAGTCGATTTCTACATTTTTGTATGTAGTGAAAATCTTATTTGTCCCGTTTTCTACTTTGTTGCAGATGTGCCCGTTAGAACTGATACTACAGTATTGTTCAGCATTTTAGTTTGATTATAAAAATGTTGATATTTTTGTGTTTATTAAAATTATATTTTGACGTTTCAAATAGCATCCATACGCAAGTTTCTTTTATGTGTGATATGTAAGGGCAGGATTTACAATCTAATATGAATATCACATCAGAACGATACGACGATAACTTTGAAAAAATTGTAAAATTAGAATTATTTAAATTTCAATCTATATTTATGTTACTCAATCATTTTCGCCGTATTGCAAAAGTTCCAAGTGCAGAAGTTCCTTCTATAATATTTTGTATTGCGGCCGACCTACCGGATCATCAACCACAAAGGTTGGTATTTTTATTACACTTTGGGTCGATTTTTGTTCCCTAATTATTTTTTTGCGATAAAGGATTTTGTTTGTTTTCCTATGACGATACATGTCTTTTGTGTTTAGATTATCATAAATGTATCATTTCCTAAAACTGCATGTCATACCAACCTCAACAAGATATGAAATAAATCCACTCCTCCAAATTTATATCAACCTCCAACCTAACAGAACACTTTTCTTATTTAATACGTGCTTATGTTATTACTATATTATTAGATGTTTGTTTTTATGTCATTACATATATTTACGTCATGTTATTACATATATTATATTTTACTGTTTATATCCATCTGTTATTTGCATCTATACTATTCTCATGTTATTACATATATTATATGTTACTATTATATATCTACCTGTTATTTGTATCTATACTATTCTCATGTTATACTATATTATTTTTGTTGTATACATATTTATATGCATAAATAAAATATATAATATCCATCTAAGTGAATGTTCTTGTAGTTTACGGAGTTGCTATTTTTCTATTACTTAACATGACTTAAATTAAATAAATATAAAACATTTTTAAATAAAATTATATTATCTCGGTCTGCGACAAAGTAGAAACCGAGAAAAATCAGTTAGATTTTTTTTCACTTACAGGAAATTCCTATCTGGAATTGCGTTCCTTTAAAAATTATTGACAGCGGATATCCGATGTAGTTTGCCTTTAGGCATACACCGACGTAGCCATGATGATGAAATATTTTAATATGTGCCTAATTCAAATTTTTACTATTATAACTAGCGTTACTGTATTTTAGTATAAATGAAATAATATTGCAATGGCATATCGAAACAAAAATATTAACGAATAACAATCTTTAGCTACGAGCGGCAGTTACGCTCGTTCCGAATATCGAAAATATATTATATAAATACGAAACACATATTCATGCCATGTATATACAGAAAACTTAAAATGAAATGAAACAGAGTGACCCTGCGGTTTTATGGCTTTAGCAGGTATACGACGACCGACAATCTCCGACCTACGCTTGGTGTAGGCTAGCTGCGGTCATGTTAACTTCTTTATTTCCACGGCTGTACCAACGAGCGTTTACCGTATTCCTTAGTGCTTTATTTTGGAAAGACTGGATTCTCTGTATACGGGAGTTTTTCGCGCAACCCCAAAGGTGGGTGCCGTATAACCAAATCGGTTTTAGTATTTGGTTGTAAACTTGTAGTTTGTTCTGTACTGACAACTGGGAGTTTCTTCCCAGAAGCCAGTACAGTTCTCTGTATTTGAGGCCAAGCTCTACTCTTTTCTTCTTAACGTGTTCTTTGCACCTCAGTTTTATATCCAGAGTCCTACAGTGATCGCAAATTAGGTGTTCTAATAAAAGGACGACAGATTCGGTGAAGAACTTTATTGTTTCAGTAATTGTTTGGTCCACTTGTGGCCCGTGGTAGTAGAACATAAGTTCCACTACCACGAGCAGACCAACCGTTTGAAGTCTAACTACAATACTGAATGACCCCACAATATTATTCTACTACAGCTTTTATCCCTAGGGATATCTAGATACTGTTTACTATAATTACGATATAGTCGAAACAGTACTATTTTGCTATCTCAGTGTTTGAGCAAATCGATCAGCCAATCGGAAGATCAAATATAGTTGGTTTAATATATAATTAATATAATGTTAAACCTACACCAATAATATATTTACTTTAATATATCATTAATACTAATGGGCATATAACTCGCATATGGAACTATGGCATCGTTAACCTTGGCATGAGGTATGTCCTCGATTCTTTTGTTTGTAAAGATAATGTGGACAGATTTCAGTTCGTTGAGCTTGGCCTTCAATTTTTTGGTCGATCGTTTTATTACTAGTTTGTTAAAGATTCGTAGTAGATTGCCCTTAGAGCCGTGCCATCTGCAAATGTGGCGACTGTTACATTTTCGAGCTGTGGTAGGTCACTTGTATATAGTAGACAGAGAATTGGTCCCAATACACATCCCTGGGGTACCCCAACTTTTACTTCTTTTAATTCCGAGTGTGCATCTATCTGTTTTATTCTGAATAGTCAATCAGATATATAGGATGCTAGCAGTTCGAAATATTGTAAAGGTAGCATACTCTTTAGTTTGTGTATCAATCCATTGGGCCAAACCTTATCGAAGGCTTGTGTCACATCAAGAAAGATTGTTGATTGTTAGAAATAAAGAAGAAACTGTTCCAGTTCATTATATTGGGAGAGCAAAAATGATGATTTTGGTTTAAGTTGGAGTCACGCTGTGGGGTAACAAAGCAACTCAGGTACTGAGTTACAAAGCCATGTCCAATTTAAACATTTTGTTTTCTAAAATCGGTGTTGGTATTCAAAACAATAGCCTTAACGCGTAACAAGTCCTCAATAGTTATGTGACAGATCTGTCAGTTTTGTTGGGCTATTATAGCCCGTTAAATGAGAGGATCCATCGCCTCTGACACATCTGCTCATTTAACAGGCTAATTGAGCGCAACAAATCTGACAGATCTGTCACATAACTATTGATGACTTTATGACTTCATGACTTTATAGGGTAGATGAAAATATCAGCCCAAAAATAAGATAACAATTCCTGCATGGTTTAACGCATTTCAAATTACAAAGGTGTACATATTTGTTATTACAAATTACAATGGTATGTAATGGTTTTGATACATTTCTTTACAATAGTATATCGAAAAAAATTGCAAAAATCTGCTATTATAAAAGTTATTACACATCAAAGGTTAGCAAAATAGGTATCAAGCGTTCATTTAATTGTTCCGGTTTGTGTATAATAGGCCCACTTCTAAATATATTGGACATGCCGTTAATGTACAACTTCTGGATAATGTCCAAAGGGGTCATGGCGTTACAGTCGTAAAAGGTTTCCTAATTTTCTTTTTAAATGTAACTGCTGTTCTATATTTTATTCATATATTATACAGTGAGCGCGTAAAGTATGGACGGTTTCTTATTTTAACAAAATCATTGAACACGTAAAATTTTATTATTGAAATACACATTTCTGTCAAATGTTTCATTTCCGACCATCCATTATTACTGAGTTATGATGTCATCGATTCTTTTTTTTATATGGCCACACCAATTCTCCAACTGCGGATGGTTCTATAAATGAAACGCAAAGTAACGCGAATAACCTAACATTATATGCAACTTTTAAGCTCTCATTCACATTCAGCGCAAATTAATCATTCTATAACGCCTATTCGCTTTCCAAAAACAAACAAAAGGCGATCATTTTATGAATTTAAGACAATTAACACATCTATCAATAACAATACAATAAATATGGCGCAGCCATTTAAAAAAAAGTGTCGACGTAAATTTGATACATATATGAATATTTTGTTTATAATAACAAACCGTTTCAGAGATTTTGTCATGTTTCCATACTTTATGTGCTCACTGTTGCTTTTCTATATATTTTTATAAGTGCTTATTTAGTTTTACTTATTATTATTATTAAGTACATATTTAGCACAACTAGTTTTAAAAGAGCTATTATATGTGGATTCGCTATCACATATTTTTTTAGATTCTAAAGTTGGTGTGTACTAATATCACCAACTTCCAGTTTCTTCTTCAATCTTTATTTTTCTTCACTGACCTTAAGACTTAAGTAATAAGTTTTTAAACAGCTGATCATATGATTCCTCTCAGAATCCACTTTCTCTATGTTGTTTCTAAAGTTGCTATCAATATCACGTGCATCCGGTTGAAACCGGAAGTTGATAGTCTCAATTGTCATAATTCTCAATACTTTTAGTTATATGTCACTATAACTATAACTAATGAAAATGACTGAATAACTGTTGATGTGATGACGACATGCTGTACAGAAACAAAGAAAATCGGCATTTTTTTGTATGTTTTAACATTGTTTTCTGTAAAATGTGACGTGTTGGATTGTATCCGACACCAGTTGACATGAGAATTCTTTATGTTCACAAATGGTACAAAAACCGTCTAATTAAAGATACATACATTTAATTTGTTAATTTTGTTTTGAAACCATCTCGAATCGAATAGGTTTGTTAAAATTCAATATTAAGGAAGTCGGGATAAAACAGAATTTGGGGTGAAATCCCAAATTGTTTTGAATGTGTGCGACCATCTGCGTCGGAATTAGCAACGCCATTTGGCCGGGCGCGCTACTCAAGAATGTATGCGGAAACTTTGTTAATTAAACGAAGGCGACCACGTATGGCCCGGCTCGCTGAAAGACAGGGATAATAAGTTGGGAATTTTGCATTACCCTTGAATATAAACTCGCAGCAACCAAAATAAACGCAGATTAATTTCATGCCAATAAATTATAACTTCGTTTTCGGTAATTGTTGACTTGTCAAGACTCCGGAAAAAGGCTTAGAAGATAAATTCAGATTGTTTCCTGACAGTTTCTTAGTAGAACAAGACAACTTATAGTATTGATATAGAATATAGATAGTGGAAATATGCATAATAATATAAATCAGAGATGGAACTAGTCCAAGAAAACATCGTCATAAAGAATTAAGTTAAACCATTGTTTTAAAACTTTTAGAAGAAAATTATTGATAAAAATTGTTCATGTGGAACAAACGTCTGTCTTCTTGGCATACACAATAAAATAAAAATTGCGTTAAACCTCCAATATTTTTTTCTGGAACGATAGTTAGACAAACAGCTTATCGCACAAAAACAAAAAGTCATGTACCAACTGTATCCCCACTACTGCAACAGCCCGAAACTTGTCCATCTTACCGACTACCTATTTCCACATCTATTCAAGTGAGAAAAATACCACTTTCAATTTCACCGTGTTAACGATGTTTACAGTTTGAAAATATTGTTTATTGTTTAGTGTTTCATATGACTTCATCACACATAGGTCTGTAATTTTTTTTAATAACCCATCTGCTAATTCTTAATATTGTGTAGTTGCATTTTTCTTTTGTAACGATTTAATATAAAATGGTTAATATAAAACTAGTTAGCCAGGATTTGACAGATATTTTCATTCTATTGACAGTAGGTAGTGCCAAACGCTGATGTTTTGTCAATAGAGTCAAAATATCTGACAAATCCTGGCATTCTAGTTTTTCTTTAATGCAAACACGACCGATATCGATCAAAATCTCATGCAGCTAAACTATTAATTTTAAATATAGTTGATAAAGTCATGTGCCTGGCCACATCAGATTTTTTTCGTTTATCAAAGCTCCTTTCCGCTTCTTAATTAACCTATCGAATGATAAAAGTTGGTAAAATATACTATAATTATGGTATTAGACTGTCCTTTTGTAAATTGCTGGTATAAACAGTATTTAATTGTTGTCTTTGTTTTCCTTTTGATAATTAATTACTCCGATTAAATCAGGAAAATCGTTAGCGGTAATTTATCATTTTGGATATAAATTACCCGGCAATTAAGGCAAATATAATTTCCCATTTTGAATTTTTAATTACATGATAAATTAATATTTGAATTTCATAATTTTAATTTCAGCGATAATTTACGCAAAAATACAATTACCGAAATTTAACATCGCTAGAGATAGTTATCTACAAAATAATGACTTATGTACCAAACATTTTTATTAACAGTAGTAGCAATCATAACTTACAGTGATCGGTATTGATCGGTTTAATTTACCATTTTGGATTTTTAATTGCCCGGTAATTTAAATCAGCCTAATTTACCATTTCGAATCGTTATTACGCGGTAAAATTTAAAAAAAATCTGATGTGGCCAGGCACATGACTTTATCATACAATGTATAAAATTAATAGTAAATGAGATTCTATTTGATCGAGATCGGGTGTATCTGCATTAAAATAAAGCTAGTTAGCCAGGATTTGACAGATAATAATAATAATAATAATAATAATAACAATAATAATCATAATAAATCTTTATCCACAGAAAGAAAAACACTATACAAAATGAAAAACAATACAAAATGAGCGAATAAAGATCGGTTAGACATACCACTGAAGTGAATGAACAATTATTGTGTGTGTTGCTTTAATTTAATGAGTACGTATACGCTCAAAGCCCAAGAAAAATTAAATTAACAAATCATATAATACAGATTGCGAAACCAAAACAAACAGAAAATATCGGAAAACCATCCCTCCTTAGCACAAACTACACCAACCCATCAATACTCATCGAACAAATAAATTCCCTAGAATGGCTGCAAAACATATCTCTGTCCAACGAAAGTACACCCAACACTTTAACCCCCGCATTCCTGACATAAACCACAAACATATTACATATCTTTGGTGCAACACTCAGAAATGACTTTTGGACAATCGACTTGCTCGCTCCATAAGGCAAACTCATATCTCCGCCCCTTGTAAAATAACAATGTGAATATGTACTTATCAACTCAGAATCCGCATATGAGACCTTCAGTACAGAGTGCAGGTAAAGCTGTCTAGACTCATATTATTATATTATTAATACAATATATTAAATAAAGACAATATATTAATACAATAAAAAGTGGTCGGATTCCTTAATTTTCTTTTATTTTAGCAATCGGTACATGTTCTGTGTCTTACTGGACACTTCTTCAAGCGCTATGGGAAATGAGAAAAAAAAATCTGATGTGGCCAGGCACATGACTTTATCATACAATATATAAAATTAATAGTTTAGCTGCATGAGAATCTATTTGACTGAGATAAATCGTGTCTGCATTAAAATTAAACTAGTTAGCCAGGATTTGACAGATATTTTGATAGTCAATAGTATCAATCGAAGGTATTGTCAAAGCATCAGCATTTGACACTACCTACTGTCATCAGAATAATAGTTGTTTATCTCACAAGCGCCGAAAGTACGGAATAGCACAACGATCGGTGATGCGGCGCGTCACCGATGGCGCAGCGTCGTCGTCGCATGTGAGCGAGTCGCGCTATGTAGTTTTCGGCAGGAGTGACATCAACGTTTTTGTGTTGCTCTTTGAGAAATACGTATTTTTAAAAAAATCAAAATTGGTTATATTTCGGTATAGAAAATGTTAGGTTGATACCACTTCTACGAAATGTCAAGTTTAAAAAGCTAATTCAAATTCTGACAGATCTATATATTCGTTCATGACACTGTAGATGACGTTCCATGCGGTTCTCCGAGTGTGACAGCGTGGTGACAGCCATAGACATTTCTGTGGTGTAAGCACAAAAAAAATATTTGTCAAAATCCTGGCTACTATGCAGTTTCATATCAATGCATGCGACCGATCTCGATCAAATAGAATTTGCTCTTGCAGCTAAACTATTAATTTTACCAAAAAATGTCATAGGCATAAATTATTCAAAATTTCCTCTGCTTTAATTTATTATTTAACTATTTTGAAGAAATTACAGATTACAGGTTCCTTTGGACCCTTTTGAAAAGCTTTTCAGCTCTAAGTTTAGTCAGAAAACTTAAATATGAACTTTCGTCACGATACCTTTAGTAGTTTCTCCGGAATCGTCGTCACAAAAATCGAGTACACACATACGCACACACACACACACACACACACACGCACACACACACACACACACACACACACACGCACACGCACACGCACACGCACACACACACACACACACACACACACACACGCACACGCACACGCACACGCACACGCACACGCACACGCACACGCACACGCACACGCACACGCACACGCACACGCACACGCACACGCACACGCACACGCACACGCACACGCACACGCACACGCACACGCACACGCACACGCACACGCACACGCACACGCACACGCACACACACACACACACACGCACACGCACACACACACACACACACACACACACACACACACACACACACACACACACACACACACACACACACACACAGACATTTTTTTGTACCTTGGTCAAAAATGTTCAGGGGACCCAAAAAGACCTATTTCCGCTAAAATCTCAATTGTTTTTTTTCGGCATGATTACAATACTTTAGCATACTGCGTATGATAAAGTAAAAACAATTGTAAAAACTTACATTTTCCTGAGAAAGGCGCGGCCCGTGGAGAACATAAAACAACATACAAAGGTCACAACAAACATATATGAGACTGCATAACAGATTTTTTTCGTAAAAATATCTATGGTTGTCAAAACATTAGCGTACTGACATTAGAATGAAACAGAATGAAACTATTGGGCAAATCTTGGCTACTAAGATGCAGACACGACCGATCTCAATCAAATACAATTTGCTCATGCAGCTAAACTATTAACTTTACCAAAAAATGTCGTAGACATAAGTTATTCAGAATTTCCTCTACTTTAATTTATTATTGAACTTTTTTGACGATTTTACAGAAATGGCGGCTCATTTGCAAAATCCTTGAAAAGGGCTTAGAGGAAACGTCCAGTTCCTTTGGACCCTTTTGAACCAAAAACTTTTCAGCTCTAAGTGTGGTCATGAAACTTCTAAATATGAAGAAACACACATTTGATGCTGTTGACAGTTGCCTTTATAAAAATATGCAATAACCCTCGAAACGTCGACGTTGGAAAATGTTTAAGAGACAAAATTAAACCAGACGCGACTAGTGTGCAGAAGCGACGAGCGAGTACTCAATTTATATGTAAATGTGGTTTTGAATTTGGCAGAACGCGTCGTTTAGTGTTTAGTTTTGAGGTGCGACGTCAGCGCCATAGAGAAGCCGCGCATCATCTGACGGGACCAACGGACGTCTGTGGCTCGTACTTTCTATTTGCCTTGAAGTTTTATACGTATGCAAATCTCACTCGCCCAATAAAACAGCCGAATTTGCTGTATGTGTGTGTGTGTCGCCCCCTATGCTAATCTCAGCGAATTAAAGTAAATACCACGGAAAATACACACACTTGTGTAAATAATATTAGTGCGTCGCAACTTTGGGAAAGTATTTTTGCTTGGTTTTGTTTACCCTTCGATTTCGCTATGTCTGACAAGTGGATAGCAGCGATACTCTGGATTTGATGTCTGTGTTTATCCATACCCTCTTGTGTGTTATTTGCTTCCAGATGATTTTACGGTTTCAAGTCGATGTGTTCAAACGGCTGAGTGACGACTTGATGTGTACATAATATACAATATAAAGTAATATACAGGCTGTTCGTAAATATCATGTAAATACGAAAAGGGGTAATTCTTTGGCTTATTTAATGACTAAAAATTCATATAAACATAGGTCTGCAAACGCTTCCTTGCCGATCTACAGGTGCAGAAATCTCAAGATTTTTTAGTTTTTCTTTATATGTCTTGTAGTTTTTGAGATACTTAGCTCTAATTTGCCTATACTACTGGAACACGTCTTTTGCTGAGAAATGAAATGTGGCATATGCACGATGGCGCCCCAGCACATTTTTTCAATTTTGGCTCGGGAGTATTTAAATGAAGTATATGACAACAAGTGGATAGGTCGGGGTGGGCCTCAGGCATGGCCCCCTAGGTCCCCTGACTTAAATAGTCTAGAATTTGTCCTATGGGGGCACCTCAAGACTGTGTATACAACACCAGTGAATACGGTTGATGATTTACAAAATCGAATATTAGATGAATTTGAAATCATAAGAAATACTCCGGGGGTATTTGAAGAAGTACGGGCATCAATGAGAAGAAGAGCGGGCGCATGCATACGAGTAGCCGGAGGCCACTTTCGGAAATTCAACCGGAAATTGGAAGGTTCCTGGTTCAAATCCCGGCGGAGGTGTTTTCTTTCTTCAAAAGTTATCCTCACCTGGGTTAATTCTCATTCGCTTCCTACATTACTGACGAGTTTACGTAATAACCACTTTCCCTTGAAGTTAAATAATTTGTTTGATTTTATTGGTTATTTGATTTTTTTATTAATATTTAAATAACGCTACATCTTAATTTATAACTTTATTACCGGTTGAGTCGTTTTGCTGCATTCAAATTTCTAAAAGAACTCCGTATTAAAAGTTGGGTAAAAAAGTTTCGTGAGAGGTGTTTCCATGGAAACGAAAAAAATAATTATCTCTGAAGATATGTTCTCAAAAAGTGGACGTTAATTTATATAAATTTTCATTTGATGTAGCTATCTTTAGGTTATTATGAAAAATACTTTATATTTACCGCTTTAAGCTGCCCGTCCAATCTCCTCCTCTGTCTAAATACAAGTGCGAATTACTCATCGCTTAAAATCGTAAAAACAAACGCATGAAAAGACGTGCTGTCCTTTTTTAACGCATAAGTTGCTTTGCAACGTATGCGCAAAATGACCGCCAATAGCGATGAGTAATTCGCGCTTGTGGGGGGGGACAGAGTATTTGACGCACCTTGTACATTAATACTTAACCTAAAATATCATTACTGTAGAAGCTAATGCCGAGAAAATGCAAATTTCCGAGAATTTACATGGTCGTAATCTAGCTTGCATGTTCCGGGTATTTCAAGACAAAGATTCGGCGCACATTTAACAGCAAAAAGAGGACACGTTCTAACTGTAGCAATAATTGTCTTGGCGTCTTACCTTGAGATAGTCGTACTGAATTTTAGTTGTACAAGTATCGCCATTAGCATAAAATTTTATGTGCTTGTGTAACTATGCAGAGTCGCAGCATTGCTAGTATACGTGAAAAGGTTCTATGATTGCTAATTGCATAGAGTGTACTTGCCTTGCATGCATTATGATATTACATAATGTTCAGAACCAGAGAGCAGGATAAAGGATAACAGTTAAATTACACTGCTAAGCTACTAGTGGACCTGTAGGCCGTCTATTTAGGTAGATCAGTGAATCCAGTAGATCGAATCAATTGACAGCATATGTAGCTCTATCATATGCGCCTCTATCAATTCCACACCCTATTGATCTTCTACGACTACTTGGTCTTGCAGCTAAATATTGTATTGAGTTCATTCAAACTTATGTATAATTATAGGTTATGTGATATTTCACGTCCGCTAGGGGTGCTAGTAGCAGAAGTCTCTTGCGGTGCCATCTAGCATGTAACCTCTAAAGCTATAAACATTAAGGTAAAGCAAACGTAAAGCAAACGGACAATTTTCAACTAATTAAGCTAATTTATATTAAATTACTCAGATTATTTACTGTTGTATTCGTATTAGGTTAAAATAGGTTCTAACTGCGCGGTGCTATGATGTTTCGTTTAAGACGCGATCTGCAAATAATTACGAATTAATAATTATTACTAAACGTACAACATAGGTTAATGGTTTCTCATAGGCTATTTGTCTGGACAGATTTTGTGCTTTTAGGCCCCCGCAGATAATAACCGACAAATCGCTTAACTTTGTACATACCTACTGCCATATGAACCGGTTATGTCGCCGTTTTTCACGTTTATAGAGCGTAGCCAATGGCGAAACGAATCAAACTGCACTGGAATGTTGAGGCGCGTTCACCGTAATCTCTCGCGTTTTGGTAAATTTTAAAGAAAAAACGGGCGAGAGGCCGTTTTGCGTCGATTTTAAAAACTCACGCAACGTAGAATGGTCCATATTGGGAGGGTGCGTGATGCAAGCGCCTCTCCCGAGGTAGGCGAGTAGTATGTCCACGAGGCGTAAATGAAGCAGTTCGCAACTATATGTTACAGTTATCTGTAGTGTTTTAGTGGTCCAACCAATCAAACTTGTATTATTATATTGTTTTTGGAAAATAACTATTAATAGTGAACTTCATTAACTTAATTTCATTGAACTTAATTTAATTTGCAATATATTATAAAATATAATTATAAACAACTATTAGGTAAGGTTATGTTTCATGTACAATTAATTCAGGTTAAGTTATTGTTTTTCGATTAATAAACTAGCAAGGCTGTGCTGTAGGGTCCGAGATCTAGCTCATATTCGCACAGTCACTTTCTTAAATGTACCTATCAATTAGCCTGCAAAACACGTGCACAACACAAAATGAGGTTAGTTTATGTTTTGAGACTTTTAGGTCTTATGTAGAATTATGTAGAACACGTGCACAACACAAAATGAGTGTACTTTATGTTTTGGGACTTTTAGATTATATTGTAACTTTCTTATAAAACAAGCAATCAAACTAGACAAACCCTTTTACTCAAACTTAATAATAAGATTATATTGCTGAATTGTGAATGTAATTTGAAAATAAATTTCTTTTTAGCTCAACATGAGTCTAATAAACATGGAAATCTATAAAATTTGCATTTCTTGTTGTTTCTCCTATTATTCGTACATTTGTCAATATAAAACTTATAGTGTCCCCCCATTACGAAGTTATTGATGAACGATCTGTTGCTGTGAACAACAGAATTGTATATATATAATACAGCACTACAGGCCATCAAGGCCCATGGCTTCAAAGTTTTTAACAATTTTTTTCCACATCTTCCTATCTTTCGACTTCTGTTTCCAGTCCAGGGCTCCTATTGCTGATAAGTCGACTTTCACTGCGTCCTGAAATCCTTTCCTGGGTCTTCCTTTCTGTTTTTTCCTCCTATTCCGATGCTGAAAACTCTTCTTACAAATCTTCCCTCTCCCATGCTGCCGATATGTCCTAACCATCTCAATCTTTGTCCTCTAACTGCATGCGAAATACTAGGTTTCTTGTACAGTTGTATAATTTCTTTATTTGTTCTTCTTCGCCAACCGTATTCTTCAGAATATACTCCTCCGAAAATTTTCCTCAGCACTTTCCTTTCCCATCTGTTGAGGTTTTCTTCTATCTGCTTATTTAGAATCCAGGTCTCACAGCCATACAATACAGTTGGTCGTACTACGGTTCGGTACAATCGCAGCTTTGAATATCTCGATATCTGCTTGGACTTGAATATTTTTGACAGTGCACCAAACGATTTACTACCCTTCGCAATCCTTTTATTGATCTCAGCTTCCTCCTTACAGTCTCTAGATAATGTTACTCCCAAATATTCAAACTGATTTATTTTATCAAAACAGTATTCCTTTCCTCCGAATGATTTTACCTTGAGTGGTTCTTCCGAGACTGAAGTTGCTCTCGTCACTTCCATATACTTCGTTTTTTCTTCATTTATGTGTAGTCCATATCTTGCTGCTGTCTCTTCTAGTCTTTTAAAAGCTTTCTGTACTTCCAACCTCGATCTTGCCATTAGTACCAAATCGTCCGCGTATGCTAAGCATTGATGTTTATGACTATTGATTAGCCCTGCCTTTTGCACCTCGCTCTCTCTCAGTATACCCTCCAGCACAAGATTAAACAAAACCGTCGACAACGGATCACCCTGTCTCAGTCCTCTTCGCACTTCAAAAGACCTAGACAAAAAAACCTTCCAATGTGACTTTATTATATGTTTGGTGCAGCGTCATTTGCGTCAATCTCACTAACTTCTCTGGAATTTGCAATCTACCCATCGTCTCAAACAGCTTACGCCTCAGGATTGAATCATATGCTTGCTTGAAATCTATAAACACCAAATGAAGCCCCAAATCTTGATCGTACGTGTTATGCATTAACTGCTTCATGACAAAGATTTGGTCAATAGTTGATCTTCCTTTTTTAAAACCACCTTGATATTCACCCACCTGAGCTTCCTGGTATGGACTTAACCTGTTTCTTATAACTCTGGCCAGTATTTTATAAACTACATCTAGCAGAGCTATTCCCCTATAGTTGCTGCATATTGCCTTATCGCCTTTCTTGTATAATGGTACTATCACTGCGCAGGCCCACTCGATTGGCATAGCTTCTTCTCTCCATACTTTCAAAATTAAACTGGCTAATCTGGATTGGATTCCATCACCTCCTTCTTTGATAAGCTCGGCCACTAACCCATTCTCTCCCGCACTTTTGTTATTTTTCAAATTCTGTATTTCTTTCAAAATATCTTCCTCAGTTGGTTCTTCTACCTGTTCCTCCTCTTGGTGTTCCACTCTATCGTCTCTTACAATTTCCCCAGCAAGCTCATCACTTAATAAGTTCTCAAAGTATTGTGCCCATGTTTCCAGCTTCCCTTCACAGTCGCTAATCAGCTGCCCTTCTTTATTCCTGAAGTACTGGGGTGCCCCTGTAAAAATTGTCTTCTTCTTTTTAACCTCCTGGTAAAAATTTCTTATCTCTTTATTTTGGAAATGCTCTTCTATTTCCTTCAACTGTCTCTCCATTAGTTCTCGTTTCTTTCTTCTGCACAGTTGCTTGGCCATCCTCCTCAGCTGGTTGTAGGTACATTTGTCCTCTTCTGAATTTGTCCTGATCAACTGAACCCGAGCATCTTTACGCAATTGCAGGACTTTTAAGCATTCTTTATCAAACCATCTGCGACTCTCTTGCTTTTCCTTTTTACCGCAACATCGGTCTGTTACTTCAGTTATAATGTCTTGACATCTTCTCCACTCGTCTTGAACACCCTCTGCTATTTCATTGACTTCCAGCTTTGAACATATTTCTTTTCTAAAAGTCTCTTTTGTCTTTGCATCTTGTAGTTTTAGTATATTGTATTTCCTTTTGACGTTCACGATCTTCTTAGTATTCCCAGGTAATTGCTGTTCCACCTTTGCTACTACCAACATGTGATCTGTACCTGCGTCAGCACCCCTGTAACTTCGGACATCCCTGACAGCTCTTGCATGCTTTTCTTCTATTAAGGCATGGTCAATTTGGTTCCTGGTTAAACCATCCGGCGATATCCATGTCATCTTGTGTATATCTTTGTGATCAAAACTGGTACTTACTATTTTCATTCTATTTTCAGCTGCAAATTCAATCAGTCTTACCCCATTTTCATTGCTTACTGCATGTTTACTCTTCCCCCCCGTAGTCTTTTTATACATCTCCTCTCTTCCAACTTTTGCATTAAGGTCCCCAATGACCATCTTAATATCGTACTTCGGTACCTTATCTAGCACGCGTCCTAGCTCATCATAAAATGTTTCTTTTTCCTCAACCTCTTTATCCTCTGTTGGCGCGTGGACGTTCAGCAGACTAATTTTTCTGTATCTTCCACGTATCCGTAGTTGACATATTCTATCCGTGATTGCTGTAAAGTCTACGACTATATTGTTTATTTTTTTCGTTACCAAAAATCCGACCCCAAAGTATCTATTTATTCCACCGCTGTTAAACAATGTATATCCGTCTATGTTACTTATATCGGTATTCTTTAGTTTGGTTTCTTGAAGTAACAATAAATCCAAATCATACTGTTTCATAACTTCGATTAAATTTTTTATCGCGCCCTCTTCGTACATACTCCTAACATTCCAAGTTCCTATTTTAATCATTTTTTTCCTTTTATCTTTATTAACTCTGTTCTTCTCGTTGTCCCTTGTCATCAGATATACACTCTCCGAGTTTTATTAACTGTCCCTTGTCATAGCCAATTTCGTCGTTTCTTTTTCTTGGGATTCCTTGCTACTTAGTTTTTTGACGCCACTGCTGACCGTGCCTGCAGTTCTTCCTTATGCATATCCCATGCCCACTCAACTTCATTGATTATTAGTTTTTGATAACCTATTTTCACTTTTCTTCCCTTTTTCCTCTCTTCCATGGCGATTTCTCTTAATTGTTTTTGAATTTTTCTTTCCTGGTCGGTCTGGTCGTCGTTAATATAAACTCTAATGTCTTTCAACTGCCTTAACTTGTTCTTATTCCGCATTATCTTTATTTTATCCTGCATTGTTCCAAATTCAACCAGGTATAACTTCCCTCCCAACTTTGTGGCTGATTCCATTTTCACTTCAGTTCCTATAATAATAATAATAATAATAATAGCCCTTTATTAATACTTTCAAAGCAACTTAGTATAGATTCAAAATGTAAACATAAATATGGTACATAATATTTCAAAAAAATATACAAAATCGTAATATTAGTAATAATATTAATAAATATAATCCCAATTTTGGGCAATGGCCTCCCCCATCGTATTCCAATTTGGTTTTTGCTGTGCCTCTCTACTATATTGTATTCCAGCATGTAGTGTCATTTCGTCTCTCCTTCTTTTTGCTCTTCCTTTTTACATTCTGGGAGTATGCGTAAAACTTTTGTTGCTTTTTTTGTATTGGGCCGTTTTTGTTTGGAGCCGGGTAAGTAGTGGGGGGCGGTTGGTCATAATCTCTCACGGTGACCGGCCGGCTTGAGAGATGTGTGGAAGTAGTCATGTTTTTGATTTGTTTTGTTCATTTGTTTGTTGTGTTAGTTTTGTTGTGTTAGTATATCTTCTATCATTATTCTGCTTTGTAATGTGGTTTTCAGTTTCTTGTTGATTTTCCTTTGTGTGCTGGTTGTCTCGGTTTCCAGTTGTTTGTCCATTCTCATTGCTTGGGTCTGCTTATTGATTTCGACACTAATGGTCTGTAGTTGCTACGTGGTTGAAGTAGTGGCTTCATCTTTTTTCGTTTTTGCTTCCGTACTGGTCGTTGCAGGTTGTTTTATCTTCATATTTAGAAGGTAGTTTTTGATGAATTCATCGGGTGCTGTTTTACGTTGCTGGGATTGCGAGTAAGATCTGATTCTTCCTTGTATTTCTTTCGACTTCTTTGTTCTTACATCAACAGCATTTTCTTGTGTGTCGGTAATTTCTGCGCGATTTCTTTTTCTTCCTGTGATCTGTTGCGCAATGTGTTCGACTTCATTCGTGTCCATTATTTTTTTGTCGACTATTAGTTTGCCGCCCTTTATAATCGCGTGGTGATTTTGTCGTAAGTGCAGCATGACAGGGATCAGTTTCCTTCTCTCTTCTATGATTTCTTTGGGTATGTCTTCCGTCAGATATGTTTTAGTGTCCTTCAGGTTTTTCCTATTCCCTAGCACTTCATATACTTTCCTGGTAGCTAGGAATTTCACTAGTATTGGTCTTATTTTGTTTTCTGTTTTTTACCTAGTCTTATTATTCTATCTATTTCTGTTATGTCCGTTTTGACTTTTACTTTGCTGTTTAGAAATTCCAAGCCCACCTCTTCCAATTCTGACCAAGTGCCTTCTGTCTCCGTAACGCCGTGTATTAGAATATTCTTTGCCCGATTGGATCGATCACTCTGCTCCCATTTTTTCTCGTGTTCAGCGATTTGGTTAACATTTTTTTCGATTTTTATATTTACTTGTTTGTTGTGGTCGCCCATTTCACTTTTTAGATTTTCGATTTTAGTTGTCATGTTCAGATCCAAATTTTTTATGGCATTCAAGATATCCGTTTTGTCTTGCTTGTCCATTTCTGTTATGTATGTCTACAAATATACAATTTTATATCTACAATTTAGGAGAAACACAGGGACACAATTCTTCCGCACCCAACGGCCTATCTGGGCGACTTATCAGACAAACAAGAGGGCCACGGTTAAGGTATATAGTGGGTAAGGGGACAAAACATAGGTAAATACTTGTAGATAGCCCGTCTAGTCGGGCGGACGTTGACCGGTCTGAGTCCACGAGAAACCACTTCGACAAAACCAAAAAAAAACACTGAATCGCCTGTCGAATTCCGATACGTTGGAGACCTTCGCGAATTGCCGGGAAACTGGCCAATATAAAATTTTCCAAATACCTGGATTACAATGCTCGTACTTAGTTCTCGCTGCTGTGCAAATTCCTGATTCCTGCTTCCACAAAATCCCTCACAAAAGTCCAATAACTGTCGGAGCACCGGCGAACACAACCTCACGTTTTCACAGCTATACTATATCTCACACTCATACTTCAGTTCCTAGACTCCCATTAATGAAATCTTCAATTCTTTCCTTCAGTTCAGCCTTATCTTCTGTATCTATTTTCAAGCCTGAAACGACTACGTTTTTCTTTTTCTTGTCTTTTTCAAGATATTCTATTTTCGTCTTCAGTTCACTTATTTCTGACATCATCTCGCCGTTCTTCAGTTTGCTCGATGCATTTTGCGCCTTTAGCTCTCCTATCTCCTCCCTTAGCTTTTTCATTTCCAACTTATACTCGTCTTGACTCTGTCTCATCAACTGCACCTCTGCGTACATAGCTTGCATTTGCAGGGTCATACTATTCATGGAATCTAAGATTCTGTCCATTTTTTCAACACTATTATTACTACTACCACTCCCATGATTACCACCTTTTGCGCTCGTTTTCTCCATTTTCTTACTTCGAGTAAATACCTCAAAACTACCTTTACCGTTGTCCATGCTGATGCAACTAAGTTCACACTTACCGCTTAAATTTAATGGATCAATATTTCGTTGTATTTTGTGTTGCCTATTTACGAATCTACCGCGCAAAGAAACCAACCCAGATCAACTCTTTGGAGGTTAGGAATCTTATCGGTACCCACGCTTATTACTTTATTCACTGACACAGCTTCTCCAACCTTAGCAATTTGATTTAATTGATAAAACACTACCAATACACTCTTCTCAAGAACACTCGTCGAAAACATTTGCTCGAAACTGCCCAAAAAATGAGTTTAGCCTCGGAGCTAACTACTACCGACCACTACCATACACCCTATGACAGAATTGTATACTTATGAGTTATGACAGCTAGGCAACAACATAATGCGCCGTAAACTACTGCACATTTGTAGGCCGATATTTCTCCGTTTCTCCGCCACGGGGCCTAAACCGATTTTCGTCTCCCTTCCACGGGGCATGCGCGGTGCCAGATTGGCACCGTGAAAAAGGCACCGTGAAAGGCTTCTTCAGATTTTCCATAAGCAATTAAGACGGCACTTTGTCGAAAGTGAAAAGGTGAGTTAAAATGTTCCAATTCAGTTTACTTAATATAGACAACACTTTAGTTTTCGTAACACTTTGCATTTATGTTTTATTTTTCTGGACAACTATTACCTACCAGTAAAATTAGTATCTAATTCGTGTTAACTATTAATTTAGTTAACAAGTAAAAGATCCCTTATCCTTATGTATAATATACAGGGCGCAATAAAAGAACAAGGGCTCATTTGAACCACTCTCGATATACAAAATCGATATAGGTCCATTGTATATAACTTATTGATGTCCTATCATTAAATCTAGTTACATTAATTTATTAAGATAAATAAAGGAGACGTTCTTCTCTGTTCTTATTTTTATTCGTATCTTCAATGACTAGTTTCGCCCATCACTGGGCATAATCATATGTGACGTGTCAGGAAAATTAGTCTATGGTGAAAAAGGCACCATAGACTACCATAGGCAGTGATGGGCGAAACTAGTCATTGAAGGTACGAATAAAAATAAGAACAGAGAAGAACGTCTCCTTTATTTATCTTAATAAATGCCACACCTGTTCATCCTAATTACATTAGTTATAAATCGCAACTACTTCGACCAATGTGTTTATGTATGTGCTTACTAAATCGACTCATATCTATTGATGAAAAATTGTGTTAGCAAGCTGACCGATGTTTGATAATTATTCAACGAACATATCAATAAAGCAAGCAATAAGGGTTATTGGATGTGGCTTTGACCTTTGACTAACCGGTGCTTTGTGCATATTAGAACCCGCAAAGTTCAGTTGGCGGCTGTCGTTTTGCTTTGGTGCTGGTGCCAATTACTGGAAATCGATATGTTCTAATGTCGGAAATTGTTACACACATTTTAAGCTACGATCAATGAATAGATGTCTCCGAAGGCTATATTTCGTTCGCTTGTTTGCCGTCTTACCTGAATTGAAATAAAATAATGATATTTGTAGTAATATAAGAATTTGGAACAGGAACAACTATTATCGCTTCATTCATATGCGTACAAGATCGGTTTCGTTTTGTAATCACAATCTGGCAATTTCACACAATTAATAGAAACTCTCTTTCCGATCATCAATTGTGACCGTTAAACAGATTTATAACTCGTAAATGTATCTATTGCAAAGTTTCAGAAATTGGGTTGAATATAAATATAAATGTTGAGAATTAATATGGTCATAAAGCAGAGCACAAGAGAACCTGAAAAAGATCCATAATTATACCACAGGGTGTCTGAAACTTTGAGTTCCAAAACATTATTCTGGTTCTTCCGGTGCGAGTAACAAGCTTTAAGACTTTTCCCAAAATTTCAAAGGCATGTGAATGCATCAATATCGATAAAAAATCGCTAAAAAGTATCGAACGTTAACGCTAAAATGCAAAGTTTTGTGTGTTCTACGTATCTGTTACGAACATTCAGATATTGGACTTTATCATAAACCAACTTAGACCACAAAACGTCATGATGATTCACTCGGTATTTATTTTTAAGCATTTATTTTAACTAAATTCAAAAATCATGTAACAATGCAAAATTTTAGGTGCTAGTGAGATTTGTGATTGGAACATGAGAAAATATTTTGTGAATGGAACATCTTTATATAATTGCGCTTTGGGTAGTGATTTGCCAAAATGAATCCAGGCTCATTCCATCGCTAATGGTATTCGAAAATAAGTCAAAATGTTAAAAAGCGCGATCTTATCATTTCAATCCTGAAAATATGGCCACCAATGGTTTTTAATGAGCAACTATAGAGAACAATATTTACAACGGCATCCTACGACGGATTCTATGGGACATAAAAAAACTCATCGAATAAACGGTTTAGTCAATAGTGCTGTCGGAAAAAAAGATGTTTGAATTGTAGGTTGCAATTCTCGTAAAAGCATGATAAATTCAAACTAAAGACAAGAGAAGATCATGTTAAAAAATAACAATCTTCACTTAAACAAAATAAAAACATGCAATTTCTTTTTTCTTAGTTTTAGATACGTTCTGGAGTGCAAGACTACATCAAAAAATAAATGTAACTTCCTCGAGTAGTATGCGAGCTCCATCATATAAGAAACAAACAAGAACATGAGTAAGAGGCAACCTTCAAGATCTGATTCGTATTTAGCGTAAATATCAATCGCAAACCCCTATTCGCTTTTCTCAAACAATTAAAAGTTATCAACAGCAATTTTCTCTACTATCATTTTCTCAAAAAATTTCTGTTACGCCGTAGAATTTGAATCTTACTATTACAACAATTAAAATTACAACAAAAGTGCCAATGACACAGAAACAATTGAAGGTCGGAATTTTTATACACGTGCACGTACCCAGAAACGTTTTTTTCTTTTTTTAAACGAGATTTTGGGAGTGTTTGGAAAAGTTCAGCTATGCCAATATGTTCAGCTCTACCAGCACAACAACTTCCGCTATGTCTTCTGAAAAGTATATTTCGTTTTTGTTTTTTTTTTTTTTTGTAACACTTTATCGGTCTTCTTGTATGCTATTGTCGTCATTGTGTGGTACCTTCATTAGTGATTCTGTATGCAGGTACTCAAAGACAAAGCTTAAAACATTACATTTGGCCTTTTTGTTTCATCAATTTAACCCTTTTTGAGACAGTTCAAACAAGCGTAATCCCTATGCATTTCTAACAAACACCTATAACACACTGTTTAATAGTTAATTTCTGTACTCACATCCAGATAGGCTGTGCTTCGTATTTCGTTATCTTTTGTTTCTATACTCAACAACCGTTTGTCCTTCAAGAACATAAAAACAGAGGTAGAGACATGTGATGTGACCTTATACCTATGATAATGTGAACAAATATTTAGGTCAACATAATTGCGTCCCTGATTATATTAGGCATTACATGAGACAAAAATGCTGTATTTCATTCAAGCTCGGACCAAGTACGGGGTGAAAATGGAATTTCCTCCAGTACCTAAGACACTTTCCGGGAGAATATATGAACAGTCTTAATTGGACACCTCGGGTCGCAATATGAGCTTTCTCGGGAGCTTAATAAAGTTGTAAATGACCGTCTCCGGTATGCTGGCTCGCCTTTGTTTGTTTAGCGCCGCCATCGTAACCGTGCCAACCTAAGTGGCGGTATTAGTTTCAATTATTCCGCTATATTTTGCATCTACTAATTAGAATCCCTAAACGGCACTAGTCCTCGCTAAATTACGTTCACTTTATGAGATAAACTCTACTATGGTGACTACTTTAATTACGATGAAATTTTATCGGCTTAAATGCTCTGTAATTTTAAGAACTGGTCTTTGTTGAAATGTAAATTCGTCCGGTTATTGCCGTGGGGTGCTCGTTCATACGATTTGCACAAGTCTCATCAGTTTTGATGGGTTTATCTGTGCATAGCATTGATCACTTTTGCTGTATTTCCCACGAAGCGAAAAATATAGCAGCAACATTTCTGTAATATACAGGGTGTCCGGTAAAGGTGTTCCGAAAATTAGGGAGCTGATACAGAATGTCACTGCCATCCAAAAAGTGTATTGCACTTTAGGCTTCCGCCAGTTCATTAAAAAGTTGTATCTTTTTATTTTTCAGTATTGTATTCACTTAAAAATATAAGTGATTACAAAGTCGACGCTGTTTATTTTAACAGAAACAAAAAAGTATTTACAATAACATTTACAAAAAAATCTGATGTGGCCAGGCACATGACTTCATCATACAATATATAAAATTAATAGTTTAGCTGCATGATAACCTATTTTATTGAGATATATTGTAGGTATTGTCAAAGCATCAGCATTTGACACTACCTACACTACGACATTAGAATAATAGTTATGTCACAACTGCCGCAAGTACGGAATAGCGCGACGAGCGGTGATGCGGCGCGTCACCGAAGGCGGAGTGTCGCTGTCGCATGTGAGCGAGGCGCGCTATCTAGTTTTTGGCAGGAGTGACATCAACGTTTATTGTATAGCTTTTTAAGAAATATCTATTAAAAACTAAATAAATAATGGTTATATTTCCGTATAGGAAATATTAGGTTGGACGATTTTTGATGAAACGTCGAGTTTAAAAACCTAATTCTAATTCTGACAGATTTATATTTCATTATGACACTGTAGATATAACATCCGTACCAACATACTAAAATAAAACTACACTCATCGCTATACTTTATTTACAGTTTTCTCAATTTATCGTTTTTAGAATTCGATATAAAGACGGGTTGATATTTCTTATCAACAAACAATCAAATTGGTGATCTGATTTTATTTGAAATTTGTATTTTGTAATTTGCCGCACTAGAGCGGCAACGTGCCATAGCGGTTCTCCAACCCGGATGAAATCAGCTGTTTTCGAGTGTGACAGCACAAAAAAATATTTGTCAAAATCCTGGCTACTATGTAGTTTCATATCAATGCAGATGCGACCGATCTCGATCAACTAGAATTTGCTCTTGCAGCTAATCTATGAATTTTACCAAAAAATGTCATAAGCATAAATAATTCAAAATTTCCTCTACTTTAATTTATTATTTAACTATTTTGACGAAATTACAGAAATGGCGGCACATTTGCAAAATCCTGGAAAAGAGCTTAGAATAAACTACCAGTTTGTTTGGACCCTTGTGAACCAAAAGCTTTTCAGCTCTAAGTTAGGTCATGAAACTTCTAAATTTGAACTTTTGTCCCGATACCTTCAGCAGTTTTTCCGCAGTCGTCGCCACAAAAATCGTTTACACACACACAGACACACACACACACACACACACACACAGACATTTTTTTGTACCTTGGTCAAAGATGTTCAGGGGACCCAAAAAGACCTATTTCCGCTAAAATCTCAAAATGTTTTTTCGGCACGATTAGAATACTTCATCATACTGCGTATGATAAAGTAAAAATAAATAAAATTAGTTTTGCAATCCTGTGTGCATAAACTAAATCGTTTAGATGACCACACAAGTAGTAAGCCAAAGGATTTAAATCAGGAGATCTTCCTGGCCATGCCACAGGACCGCCTCTGCTATTCCACCTTCCAGGGTATTGTTCATTGAGATACAGTTGTACAGCAAGAGCAAAATGTCAAGGAGCTCCGTTATGCATAAACCACGGATCCACACGCAGAAGCAATGGAACCATGGAATGTCTAATAAGTCTGGGAAAGAGTTTCGTAAAATCTCACAACAATGATCTCCATCAGTCGAGCAGGTAATTCAAATGGCCCAAGCAATTCGTTAACAATTATCCCACACCAGATTATCACAGAAAATTGCAGAAATGCAAGAATTGTGAAAATTGAAAACCCCATGTCTGCTAAAAGTAGCTTCATCTGTAAATATTACCTTTTCTGTAAATCTACTTATAGCTATAACTTTTTAATGAAGCGTCGAAAAATAAAAGTGCATATCCCTAATGCATATCCCTATCAGCTCCCTAATTTTCGGAACACCTTTACCGGGCATCCTGTATATTTTGAAACAACATAGTTACAACCTTAAACAGTATCCATTCAACATTTTATTTGCTACCGCAGGAAAGTAATCCACTACGATCTAGCGATAGTACAGCAACAACGCAGCAACATAGAGTATTTAAAATAGACACGGTGTTTCTGAAATAACAGCCAAACTTGAAGGAGCATAGTGGTGATACGCATTCTGCGGAAAAAAGTGTGATATCTATCTAGAGTCCAGAGGTTTAGTATTAGTACTTAATTTTTTGCAAGATCCGGAGCAATCCTAGTATTCGGCGGCTGAAGCAAAGAATTACGTCATGTTTTTTGACGATGGCGCGCGTAACCTCAGAACGCCACTTATCGCAAAGCAATTAGTGTGCAACTAGTTTCCTAGTTTTTGTAAGGATTTAGTATGCCATTTGTACGCCCTGGAAACAAAAATAAAAATAAACAATAAATAAATAATAATACACTTTGTCATGGGCAGTTCTTTCAAACGTCACCTCAGAACGCCACATGACGTAAACCAAGAAGCCACATCGGATTTGATAGCACAAACCAGAAAAATCATTGGACATTTCAATAATTCGCCTGTAGGGGGACGGCGGTGGTCTAAATTGAAATACATACAAACATAATTAAACATTGACCGAAAAATGTTAGTTCAAGATGTAAAAACTAGGTGGAAGTGAACTTTTTAGTTACGACAATATAGGTACATGACCAAAGGGCAAGCACTAATCATTTGTCTGATAATAAGAAGACCCTGCTTCGGCCGAAGCACCCCTACAATTAACGCCCTAATTGCACGATCATGTACTTTAGGTTCGGTTATACTCACTATTTTTGTTTTCATATTTGCTCTCTATCTAACCACAATTTCTATATTTATATAAAATTAGTAAGAATTAATGAGATAAATATTGCATTGTATAATAATAACGACTATTCGTTTTGTAAGATATCTTAGCGCATTCATTCAGTAGCTCCATTCATGTCCCAATTGGTCTTATACAACTTATATAATAAATAATAATATACTGTTGAAATAACCCTAGTTTTCTAATCGCAAAACATGTAATAGTTCCAAGTTTTTTCTCAGCTATTTGGTCACATAATCTTTTCATTGATTTGATCTGATGTGGCCAGGCACATGACTTTATCATACAATATATAAAATTAATAGCTGCATGAGATTCCATTTGATCGAGATTAATCGTGTCTGCATTAAAATAAAATAAGTAGCCAGGAATTGACAGATAATTTGATTGATAATATTGACAGTAGGTATTGTCTAAAAACCAGCGCTTGACACTACCTACTGCCAGACTAAAAATAATTGTCAAAATCCTGGCTAAGTTTTAACGCAGCCACGATCTCGATCAAAAAGAATTTGCTCATACAGCTAAACTATTAATGTTACCAAAAAATGTCATAGACATAAATTATACAGAATTTATTCTTCTTTAATTTATTGTTTAACTATTTTGACGAAATTACAGGTCATTTGCAAAATCCTTAAAATCCTTACTATTTTTTTTTTCGTTTGTGGAATTGTGCGGGGTATTTGATTGCTTGTTTGCACTCGGAGCATGACTGCCACTTCTTAAGAATTTATATATTCTTTGTTTAGCCACATGCAAAACTTACGTAAGTTTTGTGTGGGGTAACCTCTGCCAAGGAGTTGTTCATAGTGTTATGTTATTTAGCGTAACTATCATCTGCAATTTTTTCTTTAATTCTTTGATAGATGGCGTATTTTAGTTGCCTATTTAATATTAAATAATTATATTTGTATTTTGTTTTGCATAAAATAAATATTTTTGTGATTTTAATTTGATTTTGATGCTTAGAGGAAACATCCAGTTCCTTTGGACCCTTTTCAACCAAAAGCCCTTCAGCTCTAAGTTTGGCCATAAAACTTCTATAATGAACTTTCGTCCGGATACCTTTAGTAGTTTCTCCGGAATCATCGCCACAAAAATCGGGTACACACATACACACATACACATACAGACATTTTTTTGTACTTTGGTCAAAAATGATCAGGGGCCCAAAACGACCTATTTCAGCTAAAATCGCATTTTTTTATCATTATTAGTTATTTTTACTTAAGTAAAAATAACTAAATGTAAAACGAGAAAACTATAGGAATTACCACCATTTTAAACATCATTTACAGCGGATATAGGTAATGAGCAGTTTTGCCTTTTACGCATCCGCTGATGAAGGATTTCAACATGTGTTTAATGTCAATATTCAACTAATTCTCAGATACGGCTTTAATTGCTAACATAGCAGTATACCGACTGAAACTGTAAAATATTAAGGTTATTCAATCAATCAATCAACAGCCCGATATTGCATTATGTAAGTTCATTTTGAAACCAAAGTAGAAAAAGAATAATTCACAACCATAAAATTTCGTCTACTTTAATTTATTATTTAACTATTTTGACGAAATTACAGAAATGGCGGCTCATTTGCAAAATCCATGAAAAAAGCTTAGAATAAACTATCAGTTCCTTTGGACCCTTGTGAACCAAAAGCTTTTCAGCTCTAAGTTTGGTCATGACACTTCTAAATATGAACTTTCGTTCCGATACCTTTAGTAGCTTCTCCGGAATCGTCGTCACAAAAATCGGGTACACACACACATACACACACACACACACACACACACACACACACACACACACACACACACACACACACACACACACACACACACACACACACACACACACACAGACATTTTGTTGTACCTTGGTCAAAAATGTTCAGGGGACCCAAAAAGACCTATTTCCGCTAAAATCCCAATTTTTTTTTTCGGCACGATTACAATACTTTACATACTGCGTATGATAAAGTAATATGAAAAGACCCTATGTAAAAAAATATAATCTTTAGGCCTCCTGCGGGACACCTAAGTATTTTTTAATTGTCATTTTTACTTTATCATACGCAGTATGTAAAGTATTGTAATCATGCCGAAAAAAAAATTGAGATTTTAGCGGAAATAGGTCTTTATGGGTCCCCTGAATATTTTTGACCAAGGTACAAAAAAATGTCTCTGTGTGTGTGTGTGTGTGTGTGTGTGTGTGTGTGTGTGTGTGTGTGTGTGTGTGTGTGTGTGTGTGTGTGTGTGTGTGTGTGTGTGTGTGTGTGTGTGTGTGTGTGTGTGTGTGTGTGTGTGTGTGTGTGTGTGTGTGTGTGTGTGTGTGTGTGTGTGTGTGTGTGTGTGTGTGTGTGTGTGTGTGTGTGTGTGTGTGTGTGTGTGTGTGTGTGTGTGTGTGTGTGTGTGTGTGTGTGTGTGTGCGTGTGTAAACGATTTTTGTGACGACGATTCCGGAGAAACTACTAAAGGTATCGGGACGAAAGTTTATATTTAGAAGTTTTATGACCAAACTTAGAGCTGAAAAGCTTTTGGTTCAAAAGGGTCCAAAGGAACTGGCTGTTTCCTTTAAGCGTTTTTCAAGGATTTTGCAATTGAGCTGCCATTTCTGTAATTTCGTCAAAATAGTTAAATAATAAATTAAAGTAGAGGCAATTTTGAATAATTTATGCCTATGACATTTGTTGGTAAAATTAATAGTTTAGCTTCAAGAGCAAATTGTATTTGATCGAGATCGATCGCATTTGACAAATATTTTTCTGTGCTGTCACCACAGAAATGTCTATGGCTGTCAGACTCAAAAACAGCTGATTTCATCGGAGGTTGGAGAACCGCTGTGGAACGTTGCCGCTCTAGTGCGGTAACGTACAAAATACAAAATTCGAATAAAATAAGATCACCAATTTGATTGTTTGTTGATAAGAAATACCAAACCGTTGTTATATCTATTTGTAAAAACGATAAACTGAGAAAATTGTAAATAAAGTATAGCGATGAGTGTAGTTATATTTTAGTATGTTGGTACGGATGTGACATCTACAGTATCATGAACGAATATAAATCTGTCAGAATTTGAATTAGCTTTTTAAACTTGACGTTTCGTAGAAGTGGTATCAACCTAACATTTCTTATACAGAAATATATCCATTTGTGATTTTTTTTCAGATACGTTTTTCTCAAAAAGCAACACAAAAAACGTTGATGTCACTCCTGCCGAAAACTACATAGCGCGACTCGCTCACATGCGACGACGACGCTCCGCCATCGGTGACGCGCCGCATCACCGCTCGTCGCGCTATTCCGTACTTTCGGCATTTGTGAGATAAATAACTATTATTCTGATGACAGTAGGTAGTGTCAAATGCTGATGCTTTGACAATACCTACTATTGATACTATTGACTATCAAATATCTGTCAAATCCTCACTAACTAGTTTAATTTTAATGCAGACACGATTTATCTCAACCAAAAAGATTCTCATGCAGCTAAACTATTAATTTTATATTATATATGTATGATAAAGTCATGTGCCTGGCCACATCAGATTTTTTTTAGGTATATGTGGGTCCATAGAGATATATTTTTATCAAATTGAAGTTTCGAATTTGTACAAAACTTTATTTCGATACACTCTACAGAGTCGAGTGTTTCTACAGGAAATAATCAAAACTAGATAAATCGGACGTGTATGAGCCGAAAATAATAGCGAAACTGTTGTCTATATTTATCTATTCCATATACAATACAATACGTATCTAGTTTTAGATTACGAAGATGACAGATTTTATGATTTGTGATAATTGCGCAAAATTACTACACACACATGACTATATAGAATTAAAGTGAAATTGATGGCTTTCGTCAAATATGTCGAATGTCAATAATTCTCACCAAAACTATAGTGATAATTATCGCTATTATTTTTATTAGAATTTTCGGTTGAGTAAAACAGCTCTTAGCTGTATACATATTTCGGTGGACACCACCTTCAGTACGTATAATAAACAAAGGAAAACTAGCGAATTAACTAATAAAAATATAAATAAAAATCTCTTTCAAAAGAGAGGGAAAACAACAGAATGAAAAACAGCAACTAACTTGGAGAAGCGCAGGAAAACACAGTGTCAGTCACATGGTTAGAGATAAAATACACAACTACAAATAAAATTTGGAAATAAACACAATTATAATTATGTTGTATAGAACGTGTTCTAAGTACGTGCGTATCACATGGCACCTCGAGTATAGTAATTTTTTTTTGATTTTTGCTGTACCTACGTTCGGTTTGCTCGTTTTCGCGCGTTATTTTTCTTCTGCCTCGAGCTGCCATGTGATACACACGTACTTGAAAGATGTGCTATACAAAATAATTTTAACTGTGTTGATTTTCGTATTTTAATTATTGTGATTGTGTATTTTATCTCAAACCATGTGACCGTCACTGTATTTTACTGTGCTTCTCCAAGTAAGTTGCGTTTTTTTCCCTTTTTATCCTGTTGATTTGTTTAATGGCCTGGTTTTTCTTTCGCGTTAAGATGATTTATTCCCGATAGAATCTCTTCATGTTCCGTTTATTCCCATATGTTTCGCTAATTGATTACTTACAGATAAATAAGATAATGTGTAGTAGATAATATGTCACAGTAAGTGTTTTTTAAAGAGATTTTTATTTTAATTTTTATTAGTTATTTCGCTATTTCTCGCTATTTGGTATATCATTTTTCCTGGTGTTTTTCAGAGCAAATTTAATGTTGACTCGTCTCTATTATTGAGAGTTAAATTTTTCATGAGTTACACATTTGTATAAGACTTTTTACACACATTTTGAATCTGGGTCGGATTTGTGGTACAAAAATTATCCGCAATCGTAATTGAGAGTTTGTTTACCAAGTCCCCAGCCCTGTTAATGTAATATGTAACACACCATGTGACCCACGTCATCGGTACTCCCGTCTATTTTTTTATTTATGACGCTGGACAAATGAATATTTGAAATGTGCTAATAGACCAAAAATTATTTTTTTGCGATACTCTTGAGGTCGGTGTGACTACCGTTTTCTCCGGAAATGACGTCATCATTGAAATTTTAAATGACATTCTATATTATTTGTGTGACAATTTCAATCAGGGTGACATTGTGAACACAAAAATATATTGATCGTCAATTTTCATTACCAAGGCAGCAGACTCATGAAAATAGTCGAAAACAGTCAGACAAACACTGCCTAAATCGATTTTTGCCGATATTGTACTACTGGCGCCCTCTAGCGTGATTCTATTGGTTTCTGGTCAATGAGTAAATTTTTTCCCGTGAACTCCTCCCACATTATTCGAAGGATAACATTTTTGCATAACGTTTAAATAGCCTTTAAAGTGCTTAAAGCAAGGAAATAGAAAACGAAATATTGGGTTAATGATCTAAATCAGCGTAGTGAAGTATAGATGAATGCTAACATCCGAATTTGATAGTTCTCGACTATGACTTTTTTCCTAATTGAAAAATTGTTACCGTACAAATAAAAATGTTGCACTGTATCAATCTTTACTTGGGTTCGCTATATCAAAGGTAGCATATCGTACTAGATAATAAAGTTATGATATATAGATATTTTACCAAAAGAGCCCAAAAGAGTTTCCCAATGTTTTTCTCACAATTAGTATATTTTTTCAAAATTAATGTATGTATATGAAATTAGCGTCCATAATAATAATAACTTACGTTGTACATATAGGTGAAGACCTAATTTAACATCTTTGTCCGATTTTTTCAAAGACGACCATTTCTGTTTTGTCATTGAAAAATACAACAGCTTGGTAGTGGTCTTTTTCTATGATGCTCAAAGGATTTGCGGACTCTACTACATATTCACCTGAAATCAGAAACGATAAATTATTAAACTTTGCACTTTGTTTATTTGCAGAACAATGGACCAACAAAGCCTAAAGTCCAACATTCAACAACAACTGAGCGAAATATTGAATGCACGTCAACAATCAGTGAATACGCGTCTTGTCTTCATGATCTCCCACACAACATTCCGCCATATATTGACATAGCAATAAATTTAGACGTCGACAACGCAAAATTTGAGATCTCCATCAATTTGCCACATGAGTATCCTTCAAAACTCGAACCAGAGGTTTTAATAAGAAATAATAAACTAAACAGAACCCAGCACGCCAAGCTCAACAAAGATTTGAACGAACTTCTGCCCAAATGGCTTGGAGAATCATGTATATTTAGTATAATTTCATGGTTGCAAGAGAATGGTTCGAGTTATTTAACGCAAGAAGAACCACAGAGACCGTCAGAAAAAAAAACAAATAAGATAAGCTGATCAGCTACTGGATATACTCGCACCATATATATAGTAAAACAAAAAAAAGGAGATTTCGTCATTGGCGAATGACCTAAGCATAACTGGTTTTTGCATGGTTGGATAACCCGGTATTATCTGCGTTGAAGGGTACGTGGATGATTGCAATGAGTGGTGGTCACAGATCAAGTCAATGAATTGGAAGAAGATGTTTTGTAAAGTCACCGAGGATTGCGCGACGCGGGAATTTGAGGATTTCGATGAAAAGGCGTTTCCGAATCGCGATGTGAAGGCTAACCATACGGATATGAGTGAGTCCTACAAGTTTCTGGATGAGAACCACTGTGCGTATATCTTCAAAGACCTCTTCGGTTTTGATAAAAACTGAACTCGGGATAATATTGAATTTATATAAACTTTTACTCGTCTTCTTTTGTCGTTTAGTCTTTTTAAATTCTCATTGTTGTTTTCATGTTACTGTTTACTATTATCCTGTTAAATGTTTTAAGACTGTATAATAATTGTTGAAATGAGTAAACTTTATGGCAAGACATTGTTGTTGTTTTATTTGTCGGTTATGGCAGTTCTCCATTGATGCTGATGATGATGATAAAGTTGCTCATTTATATACTGGACTAACTAGAGACGCAATTTATCAAAAATAATCTATAAAAACTGAATAAATACATTATTTTATTTTATCTTTAAATGTTGTTAAGGTGCAACCACTTTAGGGATCCAAGGGGCAGGGAAGATATTTTCTAGAGAATTCCGATATATCCAAAGAAGTAATGTTTGTCTAGATTTAATCAATTAGCAGGTTTAATATTTAACGTCTTACAGGAAATATATATGAAAAACACAATGATTCAAAAAATAAAGACAATATGTAAATTATTACAAATTACTTGACAAGATAGAGACGAAAGTTATCGTATCACTTTGCTGCGTGACTCTCTGACCAAAAAGAGCGTTTGATCATATTTGTCTGTTGTTTGTTCCCGACTTCACATCAAACAGGATCAGCATCTTTCTACGTGAGCGCGAAATATACTCAAATATTCACCGATAATGAATCAAATATGCGAGTGTACCGTACGCAAAATTAACAAGATTATAATTTGAAAATATTCGATGTCAATAAATGAGCAAGTATTCAAGAAATGGTCCGGGTAGGGTTGCCAGATGTCGTGGATTATGTAGGATTTCTCTATTTACACTAATGTAAAATATTTACTGATTTACGGTAGATACAAATTTTATAGCCTTATAAGATTAAATAAACAAAGTGTAAAAGACTTTTGAATTCCAATTTAAAGTTGCAATTGGAAACTACATGGGCATTTTTTCCGAAAATTTTTATAGCTATATGAAAACCTATAGTTTATGAGATAATCTCAAAAGAAATCTTAATTTTAACTAACGGGTGCGATTAATAGGTAGGTAGCTTTGAGATATTGTTTAAAACATCAAAATAAAGCTCGCACATGAAATTTTTATTTATTGTTCATTATTTTTTGTCCTAACTTTACTATTTTTATATGTTCGTCCTGCATTCTAGGTCCTGCGGATTCATTTTTTGAGCCTGGCAACCCCTTCCTGTTACTGGGTGTATGTCGATGATATGACGTGCAAATTGACTTGTGAACACCTGGTTTATTTGAAACTGCTATGTACTTTATTTTTAAGGAACTATTTTCAACAAAGTACAGCTGATTTCTGGCAACTTTAATTTATTTGAATTATAACTAAAACGTGCGAAAACGTAACATAATATGTAGTATAATCAGTGGAATCGGAAGAAGTGGATACGGCCGTGTGCAAGCAGTGGCACACATTTTATTAATAAACTTTATAGAATATTATAATTATACAGGGTCCTGCAACTCAGCTCCCGTCTTCTGTAGCTCAGTTAATAATTAAGCTAAGAGTTTGACATTTTGCAGGCTTACCCTGTACTTCAAGGTACATTTCTAGAAATTATTTTTGATTATACAGGCTGTCCCAAGAATGAGCAACGGCATGGTATTTTTTTTAAATTGCATGATATATATTTTTTTATATATTTGAAAGCCTTTTATGGTTACCTACATACCACCAAAATTTTATGGAATTCGGTTGAGTGTCTGCAGCACAAGAAAATAAAAACAAAAACAAAAATTTTGCATCGTTAGCTTTAAAAATCAATAAAAACCACAAATTGCACCTCGTTAATAAAGTTTTGCAACGTGCTTATTAAGTTAGGTCTCGTAGTCTCGTTAACCAAGTGACATTGATCCAAATTTTGCAGGCTGACCAAAAGCTAGTGTCAAACTTGTCAAACTTCAAAGCATGTTATTGTTCTTATTTTAAATTAGAACCCATACATTTTTTTAGGTCAAACTATGCAGAATTAAAAAATAATCATTGTTTCTAAATACAACCCCATCAAAATTCCCAATATTTTAAAAGTTATTCGCCAAAAACTCGTTTTTCAACGTTTCCAACGGCAATTTTAGGTAATAAATATCGTACCTTACATTGAAAAACAATTTATTTCACAAAATATAACGCAGAGAGGTATTTTAGATTTTAGTGTACTTAATTAAGTAGTTGTGCCAAATGTACTGCAAAATTTACCTATAGCGGCAAGGGCGGAAATGTGGCTGCAACATGATGGAGCTCCAGCACATTACTCGTTACATGTCAGGGACCAGCTCAACGAAATCCTCCCAAATCGGTAGATTGGAAGAGGATGGCCAGTTGCTTGGCCTCCTCGATCACCGGACTTAACGAAACTGGAGTTCTTACTGTGGGGCTACATTAAGGACATCGTTTATGCTGAACCTCCAACAACACCAGGAAACGTGCAAGAAAGAATCCGGGGCGTATTTCAAACTATTACGCCCGTTAACAGCAGTGGCGAGATCATTTCATACTCGTCTTCATTTGCGTCTCGAAGGGCATGGAAGACATTTCGAACAACTACTTAATTAAGTACACTCAAATCTCAAATACTTCTCTACGTTATATTTTATGAAATAAATTGTTTTTCAATGCAAGGTACGATATTTATTATCTAAAATTGCAGTTGAAAATGTTGAAAGATGAGTTTTTGGCGAATAACTTTTAAAATGTTGGTAATTGTGATGAGGTAATATTTAGAAACAATGTTTATTTTTTAATTCTGCATCGTTTTACGTAAAAAAATGTATGAGTTCCAATTTAAAATAAGAACAATAACACGCTTTGAAGTTTGACAAGTTTGACACTAGATTTTGGTCAACCTGTATAATTTGGATCAATGACACTTTGTTAACGAGACTACTAGACCTAGCTTAATAAGCACGTCCCAAAATTTTATTAACGCGGTGCATTTTGTGCTTTTTATTGATTTTTAAAGCCAACGATGCAAAATCAATTTTTTTTTGTTTTTATTTTTTTTGCGCTGCAGTCACTTAACCGATTTCAATAAAATTTTGGTGGTATGTAGGCAACCATAAAAGGCTTCCAAATATGTAAGAAAATATATAGCATGTAATTTAAAAAAATATACCACATTTTTGCACACTTTTGGGACAGCTTGTATAATCAAAAATAATTTCTTAAAATGTACCTTGAAGTACAGGGTAAGCCTGAAAAATGTCAAACTCTTAGCTTAATTAGTAACTGAGCTACAGAAGACGGGAGCTGAGTTGCAGGACCCTGTATATTATATAGTAATATAATTGACTATAATACTTTAGTTGATATAGCAAATAGAATTTCGGACCATCAATTGTTTCTGACCTTGGACGTCATCTTTCTACTTTTCTTACTGATCTTTATAGATTTTTAATTCGAGAATGACAGGTGAAAAGTAATAAAATAATGATATTCTCATTCTCAAACCAATGTTAGGTTTGCGACTGGGAAGTGAACGGGCGTTTTCCGTACGAATTCGGGTTTAACGCCAGTCATATGTCATATAATATAATAATAAATATTTTGAGCATTAAAATAATAAATATTGTGCATTAAATAAATGTACATATGTTACATAAAAAATTACATATTGTGCGCGAGAATGGCACAATATAATAAATATAAATATACAGGGTCCTGCAACTCAGCTCCCGTCTTCTGTAGCTCAGTTACTAATTAAGCTAAGAGTTTGACATTTTGCAGGCGTACCCTGTACTTCAAGGTACATTTCAAGAAATTATTTTTGGTTATACAGGCTGTCCCAAAAATGTGCAACGCCATGGTAATATATATTTTTAAATTGCATGCTATACATTTTTTTATACATTTGGAAGCCTTTTATGGTTGCCTACATACCACCAAACTTCGGTTGAAATCGGTTGCGTGACTACAGCGCAAAAAAATAAAAACAAAAAAAAAATTGATTATGCATCGTTGGCTTTAAAAATCAATAAAAACCAGAAAATGCACCTGGGTAATAAAGTTTTGCGACGTGCTTATTAAGTTAGATCTATTAGTCTCGATAACCAAGTGTCATTGATCCAAATTACACAGGGTGACCAAAATCTAGTGTCAAACTTGTCAAACTTCAAAGCGTGTTATTGTTCTTATTTTAAATTGGAACCCATAATTTTTTTTAGGTGAAACGATGCAGAATTAAAAAATAAACATTGTTTCTAAATACAACCCCATCACAATTCCCAATATTTTAAAAGTTATTCGCCAAAAACCCGTTTTTCAATGTTTCCAACGGCAATTTTAGGTAATAAATATCGTACGTAGCGTTGAAAAGCAATTTATTTCATAAAATATAACGCAGATAGGTATTTTAGATTTTACTGTACTTAATTAAGTAGTTATTCAATTGCTAAATTTACTGCAAAATTTACCTATAGCCACATTTCCGTCCTTACCGCTATAGGTAAAATTGCAGTAAATTTGGCATTTGAATAACTACTTAATTAAGTACACTCAAATCTAAAATAGGTCTATTATTTTTTATGAAATAAATTGTTTTTCAACGTCACGTACGATAGTTATTATCTAAAATTGCCGTTGAAAACGTTGAAAAATGAGTTATAATAACGAATAACGAATAACGAATAACTTTTAAAATATTGGGAATTGTGACGGGGTTGTATTTAGAAACAATGTTTATTTTTTAATTCTGCATCATTTCACATACAAAAATTTATGGGTTCCAATTTAAAATAAGAACAATAACACGCTTTGAAGTTTGACAAGTTTGACACTCGATTTTGGTCACCCTGTATAATTTGGATCAATGTCACTTGGTTAACGAGACTATTACATCTAACTTAATAAGCACGTCGCAAACTTTTATTAACGAGGTGCATTTTCTGGTTTTTATTGATTTTTAAAGCCAACGATGCATAATCAATTTTTTTTGGTTTTTATTTTTTTCCGCTTCGGTCACTCAACCGGTTTCAATAAAATTTTGGTGTTATGTAGGCAACCATAAAAGGCTTCCAAATGTGTAGAAAAATGTATAGCATGCAATTTAAAAAAATATATTACCATGGCGTTGCACATTTTTGGAACATCCTGTATATTAAAAATAATTTCTTGAATTGTACCTTGAAGTACAGGGTAAGCCTGCAAAATGTCGAACTCTTAGCTTAATGAGTAAGTGAGGTACAGAAGACGGGAGCTTAGTTGCAGGACCCTGTATAATAATAATAAATAATATATTAAAAAAATAATACATATTGAGCAAGTTACATGAAAAATGTTATAATGAACAATATTTTATTCATATTGTGCTCTAAAATAAAAACTTGTGCATTTAAATAATAAATATTCTCCATCTACTGAGCATCAAAATTAACGCTGATCTGATGTTGACGATTCGTATGTCGTACTTTAAATAATATATGACCTTACCTATTAATTAACAAAAATGTATATTTTCCAGTGTTGTGGATGGGACACGTGCTGGTGGGGACGCAAGCGGCTAGCCGGTCTGGCTTCCGCTCATGAGTCATGTGGTGTACATACCTGCTCTGGCGTTGATCGAGTACAGTCGCTTGCCTTGTTTAAATTTCCGCTTCGTCGGTAGATAATTTGAGCAGTTTCTTTCAATTGTGTTGTTTCTTGAAATTTTGAATGAATATGTTTTTATTTTCCATTTCGAATTTGTTCTTCTGTTTTAAACTTAGAGTAAGTTGATTTTTTTATAGTTGTACTTTGTATGAAAATCCTGCAATGAATCGTTTGCTAGCTGAGTTTCTACAATAAAGTCAAAACTACCTATCCGATAAATATATTTTGGTTTCTGCCGATGAAACTACGGATACGGGTAGATGTGTGGTCAACGTCGTTGTCGGATTGCTGGACCCGCAAGACTTATATAAACCTTATTTAATATCTACTCAGTTTCGCTGTACCGTCAAAGCTGAAGACATATGTACAATTGTAAATGACGTCATAAAAAAGTAGGAATTACAGACGGTACCAAAGTATTACTGTTTGTTTTCGATGCTGCTGCGATTATGTTAAAACTTTTAAAATTACTTTCAACATTTTTCAAATATTCTTCATTTGACATGGTTTGCACACGCTATTCTTAGAATTTGTGAGTTTATTCGGGAAGAATTTCCAGACGTGAATACGCTAATAAGCACATGCAAAAAGAATATTGAAAGCTTCTTCCAGATTGTCTCTTTACAAGGAAAAATACTCTAATCTACCTTTGCCACCACAACCAGTTATTACGAGATGGGTTACATGGTTAGAAGCGGCAATTCTTTATGCAAGAAACTTTGATATCGTCAAACCCTTCGTTTCAAATTTGCCTGATGAAGCAGTTAGTATTAAAGATTGCAAAATAGTACTATCATTACAAGATTTGCATGAACAATTAAAATGTATTGATACAAATTTTGCCAACAATAAAGTTTCTAGAACAACAAAATTTTGAACTTGCAAGCACTTTTCCAAGGATTGAATCCCTGTACGAAAGGTTACAAAGCATTGCAACACCAATCAGTAAAAAATTACAACAATAAAAGTTTTTTTTTCTTTTTTTTTTGGTGAAATGCTGGTTCAAGGTACGCCGTTATTTCTGGTACTCTCTGGTTATATTTGTTGCTGTTGTCTAACACACTCAAGGTAGTTTTTTGCGAACGTTTGATAAACCAATGCGGGGATAAGACAAACTCTACGCAGTTACCCTCATCAGCCACATTACAGGCAGTCAGAATTAAGAGAATCGTAGTAAGTTTATTCTAATTTTTTCAAAAATTCTGTGTACTTTCAAAGTTTGTGTTTTGTTTTTTTTTTTGTTATGTGTCGAGATGTTGTAGTGGTAACATTATTTGTAATTTTTCTTTGTAGAAAATTATAATTTCATAGGGCTACGAAAAATAAAAAATCTGATGAGGCCAGGCACATGACTTTATCATACAATATATTAAAATTAATAGTTTAGCTGCATGAGAATCTAATTGATTGAGATAAATCGTGTCTGCATTAAAATTAAACTACTTAGCCAGGATTTGACAGACATTTTGATACTATTGACAGTAGGTATTGTCAAAGCATCACGACACTACCTACTGTTATTAGAATAATAGTTATTTATGTCACAAGTGCCGAAAGTACGGAATAGCGCGACGAGCGGTGATGCGGCGCGTCACCGACAGCGGAGCGTCGCCGTCGCATGTGAGCGAGTCGCGCTATGTAGTTTTCGGCAGGAGTGACATCAACGTTTTTTGTGTTGCTTTTTGAGAAATATGTATTTAAACAAATAATTAAAAAAATGGTTATATTTCTGTATAGGAAATGTTAGGTTGATACCACTTCTACAAAACGTCAAGTTTAAAATGCTAATTCAAATTCTAACACATTTATATTTGTTCATGACATTGTAGATGTCAAATCCGTACCAACATACTAAAATAAAACTATACTCATCCCTATACTTTATTTACAACTTTCTCAATTTATCGGTTTTGAATTAGATATAACAACGGGTTGATATTCCTTATCAACAAACAATCAAATTGGTGATCTTATTTTATCTGAAATTTGTATTTTGTACTTTGCCGCACTAGAGCGGCAACGTCCCATAGCGGTTCTCCAACCTCTGATGAAATCAGCTGTTTTCGAGTGTGACAGCACAAAAAATATTTGTCACATCCTGGCTACTATATGGCTACTATTTAGTTTCATATCAATGCAGATGTGCAATGTACAATTGAATTTGATATAAAAATATTAATTTATATCAACTAAAGTTGAGGTGATTTTTTGAAATAATCAGCAGTTGAAATTTAGATTACTTTAAATTTACTAATACATATATTGCAATATAATTTTGCAATGACATTTCTGTCAACAAGTGTTCTACGAGTGTTAACCAATTTGTTATACAGTTATATCAAAAGTTACCTTGGTCAAGGGTGGTCATGGATTTTTAAATGATTGTCGTAGCTCCCAACGTACATTTATGTCAATCATTTTTTGAGGTTCAAAATCTGTCAAATCATAGTGCTAAAATCATTGACGATGTCACTGTAGCTTGACCACGATATAATTATTTAAAATTAATGATTTAAGCTAAGACAACCGTTTTACATTCCATGACAACCCTTGACCAAAATAATTATTGATATCACGGTAGAATTCGGCTACTTATTTATTAGGCACAATACCAATAATAATTCACATCCGTGTGTTGTGGCATAATTACATTAATAAGTTTCGCTTGTGTAGTATGTGCAATTAAAAGCACGATAATTTTTCAAATGTTTGCAGCACATTGACATTTCAATTTATCCCTCGATCTAATCAAACTGAGTGATAATAATAATCGCTTTGTGTAGGCGTTCGTGTATAAGCTTAATCAACTGGCTGGTGGTCCATGAAAAACAATCGCGCAGAGTGTAAAATTTAATCAAATTTCAAAGTGATTCGCCCCCAAGTTGATTATTCCAGAAACGGGGCGGAAAACAAAGCAGCAACAACAAATGGCGTCCAATTTTCGTTCCTATCGGACGCGATTATCAGCGAGGCCCTTTGAAAACAATTACTACCATTAGTTTTCAGTTCAAATTAATGTCCGTGTTTATCGGAGCAATATAACGGGCGTCCTGGCTTCAGGCATTGCGAGTCTTGGTTTCAGGCATCGCGCGTCCTGAATATATCTTTCTAAATCGATGGGAACTTCCAATACACCTTGAGAATTTTATTACGACGCTGGGCAGGATTTTCCTCAGACGTCATAAAAAAATACTGCCCGCTGGACCTATTAGAGAGGACCTCAATAAAACCAAAGGGTAATGCCGCCAGATAAAAGCCACAACCCTCTTTTCGTTATTTTTATTCTCGACGATATTCTCCGCATAACTCTTCGGCGTAAACTGAAGCGGTTCTACTGTTTCAAGTTTTTCGCTCAGGTCGGTGTTTCCCCTATTGTTTTGATATCTACGCGGGACGGAAATGCACTTGAGCGACGACGATCGAGTTGTTAAACTTTATTACCTTTAAAAATTGTGGCTTTGTCTCGGCCTTTACTACCTGCGTCTTTTGAGTTTTAGTTGTTTTCACAATCAGCCTGTTATCTAAAGCATTTTGTTAAACTTATTCGTTTTAACTTTTTTTGTTACTGACATCTGGACCAGTCAAATTAGACGAAAAAGACGGTAAGGTGATTCCATTTATACCGGGTGATTCAATTTCGAGCCTCACCATGGGGATCTTGCTTATTAGTAAAGATAGACCATATATTTAAATTTGGCAAAGTTTCGTGTTTTTGTGCTAATAAATTATCTGAAAAGAAACTTAAGCTATCGTTTTTCATTTTGAAGATAACCTCAAAAAACTTAAATGTTAAGATATCGTTTTTAATTTTTTATTCAAAACCAAATGTAGCTAGACATTTGAAACGAAAACATTCTAGGGGTACTTTTTAACAAAGAATGCAGTGTCATTTTTTAATTTAAAATATCATCAAAGATGGCCAACTTTTGCTTTTCTTATGGGCGCCATGTTGAATTTTGGTATTTTCCGATAGTCGTGTATTTTCTCATTTCCGCAATCTATAACATGTTACTATTCTTTTTTAAAATAATAGTGTTGCCAAGCAACGCTAACAAAATGCACTTGGATCAAGTGGCGCCCTCAGCGTTAGGTTTGCCATTTAATCAAATAAACCTTAATTGCGGTTGATTGTGGATGTAGAATGCCGTTTACCAATAACGAAAAGCGTGATATAATAAGGGTTTATCATTGTTCTCTTAGAAATGTCGCATCGTACAATATTCCTAACATTGGACGGAAATTTAGCGGACCATGGATCGTTTAGTAAACCCTGCAATTCTTATAATCGTCATGGAAGTGTTGAAACTGATCAAAGAGGTATTTTAAAAATGGTAAACGTTAAATTACCATAATTTGCAATGCTTTAACTACTGGTTTTTAGATAAACGACGATCCTCGGATTTCTAAGCGGGAAGTAGCCCTTAATTTGGAATTGCCGCAAACACGTGGTTGCAGACCATTACGAACAAAGAAATTGAAACCGTACAAACCCCACACAAGTCAAACTTTGCAATTGTACGAAATAATTTAAATCAACAATTTCCAAATCGCTGGATTGGTAATGGTGGAGTGGTGGACCCCTGATTTAAGTCCTCTGGACTATTTTCTTTGGGGAACTGTGAACGACGAAATTTAACACGATACTCGCAGAAATATCGACGATCTGCGGGATCGAATAACAAATGCGATCAATGCTATTCCGGGAAGAACAGTTAGAAGAGCATAACAACATGTAGAAAATCGGGCACGCTTTTATGCCTTCAAGAAAATAGCGGGCAATTCTAATATTTAGGTACTTAAAAAATAATCTTTATGTTGTATAAACTTGCTTCTTTTACAATCTGAATGTTTTTAATCCAAAGCACTCTTGGTCAGTCCGGCGCCGGCGGTCTGTAACCAAGCTCCAGTTGGTTACTTGATAAGCACGACAAACAACAAGAAAAAGAAGAACGCGTTTTTTACTAAACCATAGTTTTAAAAAAAAATTCGCCCCTAGATTTGTGAGAAAATGGAATTCAAAAGAGGGGACATAATATATGGCCACGATAGTACTACGTATAAACTGGAACGGACCCGCGCTTTATATTGGCTGGCGAGAAGTGTTGCAGGCGCAAGCAAAAGAGACATAATGATACCGTGGGCAATGTGTCACTGTCTGACTACCGTAGGTAGATAGCGGAAGGCAGTAGTGTTTAGCTTATTTTTTGTATTCCAGCTGAACCCATTATCCTAGAAACCTCAAAATGGTCTCATAGTAAACCTAAATCTCTGTATTTTTGAGTGAAATTACAAAAAAAAATCCAAATGTTTTTGACGCATTCACAACGATTCTTTAAGTGGGGTGCGAACGGCTTCATAAAAAAGACGTAAAAAACGCAATAACCTGACAACATATGCAGCTTTTGAAAACGCCTATTCGCTTACCACAAAAAAAAGTTATCAATATAACACTAAGTTTTAACTGTTTTCTTCACGATTTTTTTAAATGGTTTACTTTACAATTATCTTTACAATTAACAGATCTATTTGATCGAGATCGGTCGCATCTGCATAGATATGAAACTTCATTGTAGCCTGGATTTGACAAATATTTTTTTGTGCTATCACCACAGAAATGTCTATGGCTGTCACACTCGAAAACAGCTGTTGAACGTTGCCGCTCTAGTGCGGCAAAGTACAAAATACAAAATTCAAATAAAATAAGATCACCAATTTGATTATTTGTTGATAAGAAATATCAACCCGTTGTTATCTAATTGTAAAAGCGATAAATTGAGAAAATTGTAAATAAATTATAGCGATGAGTGTACTTATATCTTAGTATGTTGGTACGTATGTGAGATCTACAGTGTCATGAACGAATTTAAATCTGTCAGAATTTGAATTAGCTTTTTAAACTTGACGTTTCGTAGAAGTGGTATCAACCTAACGTTTCTTATACAGAATTATAACCAAATATAACACAAAAAACGATGTCAGTCCTGCCGACAACTACATAGCTCAACTCGCTACACACCGCCATCAGTGACGCGCCGCATCACCGCTCGTCGCGTTATTCCGTAATTTCGGCACTTGTGAGATAAATAACTATTATTCTGATGACAGTAGGTAGTGTCAAATGTTCATGCTTTGACAATACCTATTATTGATACTATTGACTATCAAAATATCTGTCAAATCCAGGCTAACTAGTTTAATTTTAATGCAGACACGATTTATCTGAATCAAATAGATTCTCATGCAGCTAAACGATTAATTTTATATTTTGTATGATAAAGTCATGTACCTGGCCACATCAGATTTTTTATGCTCGCGATAGTACCTATTCTGGAAATTTTAATTAGGCGGAATATATGAACAAAATATAACTTTTATTGAATCTGCGATTAAATCTCATGTATTTAAGTCTCTGCAAGAGTTAAGGGTTGATTAATGTGTTCTAATTAAATTGAAAAAGATATTACAAATAAAAAAAGTTAAATTCAAACCACTGCACTGCGGGTTGCATACCAAATGCATTTGCATCATGTATTGACCATTACGGGTCCTTTCCAGTTATACGTAGTATATACAGTTCAGTGCCCATCCACCGCCTCCGACAGATAACTGTCACATAACCATTGAAGACAGGTAGGTGAAAATACCAGCCGTTAGACTCTTGAATCAGCTGTTGATAGCGCATTGATAGCGCTTCGAAAGTCCCATTTACTCCTTGGCTACAGTGGGCATCATATACCGTCCGACATGTTTCTTTTTATGGATCTTGTCTGGTCAGTGATATTTCTATTTGAGTTGTCAACAACAGCAGTATGTCTGATCTAGTGTTGTTGCTTGTTGCTGTCACCATCTGTTGTTCTTTTCTAAACTAAGCACAGGCAATTAACGCGTTAATCCTAGGTTTGCCCGTATTTCGGGGTTTTACAGTAACATTTCGATTAACAACTACGCAGGGTGACAAAATTCACCTATTTGGTTATGACTTCCAATCGCTCATCGCAAAAAAAAATTATAGTACCATCTCAACTATATTGAGAGATAGTTGGCATCAGAATCTGATGAACATTGGGAACGATTCCATGGAAATCAGACATAAAGGAAAAAAGCTAGACGCACTGCTAGGCAACATTTTGCTGCTCGCCACAGGAAATAGTTGACGAAGGTGACGTGGAAAAAGACGACAATTAAAACCGCGCTTAAGACATTTAAGAGCCACAACAAAAAAATAACCTTAAAAAATTTAATTTAATTTATCCTCCGAACAAATTTAATTTATATTAGCAAAAAACACTTTTACGTTAAGAGAAAATAAAATAAATGCATTTAAAAACATATAATATGTATACGTCTTTTCATGATTTCTTTTAATTCGGACCATTTTGGGACACCTTCTGGTATCAAAGGAAATATCTGATGTGGCCAGATGTGGACATGACTTTAATATACCATATATTGTTACGTAGCTCGTGATGGGAATGGGTTCAGGCCAGGGTGGATGTTAATAAAACTCACACTGGTTTTACATACTGTATAATTGTTCCAGCTATACTGATAAGAAAACAGCTGAGAAGGCAGGTCGCTGCCTTCTCGTACAGGTGTCGGATGTCTCGCTCGTAAATTCAGACTAATCACAATTCCTTTTGATACACCGCGTTACTGTATTTATATCAATTGTCCAAATACGTCATTGCCATTAATTAGGTTACCAAACGTCGAGGTTGTTCACTTGCCTTTTGTGCAAACTCGGCGTTTGGTATCCATACCAGACACCGCAATCATTGAGGAATTCGGGTTGTTAACATTATATTTCTATGCAATTTTTAATCGAACACAAAAATAACTTTAATTTATTACTCTTTCGTAACAACCTCCTCGCCAATAATTGCTCGTCCCAGAGCAATGCCATCATTTGAACAAAATCTACAGCCACAAAGCGGGGTAGCAAAACACAAGCCAAAAAATTATTTATTGTACATACAAAACAATTTTAAAAACCAAGAAAAAATACACACAGACAAAATCGGAAACTAATGCCCACGTATGTATGCGGTTTGCCATGCTCTCGTTCACCGGACTGATTATTGAATCATCTCACCATCTTCCTCCTTCTAGAATTGCGATGGTCATCTACCTAAGGGACATCTTTGAAGACGACTTCGACCGTGTACACAGACTCTCCTATGCTTGTACAGCGGTGCGTCACGTGTCGGCAGCATTCTGTAGATGATCACCCATCCGTATTGAAGATCCAATTTTCGCCATCGTCGGTGGTTTGTTCCATTTTTATACGTCCGCCCTGGTTGTCAAAGCCTCCCACCTTCTGCCTTATTCTAGGATTGCGATGATCATCTACCTAAGGGACATCTTTAAAGACGACTTCGACCGTGTACACAGACTTTCCTTTGCTTGTACAGCGGTGCGTCACGTGTCGGCAGCTTGTTGTAGATGACCACCCATCCGCTTCGTTTGTGGGATCTAATTTTCATTCCTCCTCTCTTCGAGGACCAGGGGCGGATCACTGCTTGCATACGGGCAATCACATATTTTCTCACGTCAGCGTCATCTTCCTATGAACCATTCAAACTACAACAACAATAAATGTACAAATACTAACATCTGCTATTTTTTCAAAGCGGCGTCTGCGAATGTCCGTCTGCTTGAGCGGGAAATTTCAGAAAATTTCTCCTTGGGGGCGTGGCGGAGAAATTGTACTGGAATCTGCAGCTGGGCCCTTCATAATCTTGTTCTTAGTCAACTCTAGACTTTCTTCATCGTAATTATCTTCTTCCTTCGTTTCTTCTCTTACTGCCATGTTGCTTGCCACCCTGACCTGAATGACCCGATGTTGTTCTCCTTTGGGATCATTTTGCGCCTCCACCATGTTACGTAGCTCGTGATGGGAATGGGTCCAGGCCAGGGTGGATGTTAATAAAACTCACACTGGTTTTACATACTGTATAATTGTTCCAGCTATACTGATAAGAAAACAGCTGAGAAGGCAGGTCGCTGCCTTCTCGTACAGGTGTCGGATGTCTCGCTCGTAAATTCAGACTAATCACAATTCCTTTTGATACACCGCGTTACTGTATTTATATCAATTGTCCAAATACGTCATTGCCATTAATTAGGTTACCAAACGTCGAGGTTGTTCACTTGCGTTTTGTGCAAACTCGGCGTTTGGTATCCATACCAGACACCGCAATCATTGAGGAATTCGGGTTGTTAACATTATATTTCTATGCAATTTTTAATCGAACACAAAAATAACTTTAATTTATTACTCTTTCGTAACAATATTAATAGTTTAGCTGTATGAGATTCTATTTGATCGAGATCGGCCACGTCTGCATAAAAATAAAACAACTACAACTAGACAGATATGTTGATTATATTTACAGTATGTACTGTCAAAACAACAGCATTTGACACTACCTACTATCATTAGAATCACAATATCTGACAAATACTGGCTAACTAGTTTTAATACTAGTGTTTTAATGCAGTACGTGCGACCCCGATGAAATAGAATTTGCTCATGCGGCTAAAATATTTATTTTAACAAAAAATTTCATAGTCATAAATTATTCAGAATTTCCTTTACATTAATTTATTATTTAACTATTTCGACGAAAATCCAGAAATAGCGGCTTATTTGCAAAATATTTCAAAAATGCTAAGACTACACCTCCTTGTCATACTACATATGATAAAGTAAAAAGGTTATTGGTTCTGATGATTATTATATCATATTGGCTTCTAGAATACTATATTTTCGGGTTTTACCCCGTCTTCAGAGCTAATTACAAAAGTTCATAACGAATTATGTTCAATATTCCAAATAAGTTTTAATGTTATAATGTCTTACAATCTTTCTTGTATTTATTCGCGAAAACATAAGAACATGGCTATCCGCAATCGTAATACACATTGACACCAAAATGTTTTAATACTGTTGCACTGTACGTGTGCGCGTGTTTCTCCTCTTCATCGCATTCTCCATGCATTTGCGTGTTGAATTGACGGTTCGCAACCGCTGACGTTCTGAATACTGTCAAAAGTTTCAAAATATCCTGGCTACCTGCTATTAATGCAGACACGATTTCGATCAAATAAAATTTGCTCCTGCAGCTAAACTATTAATTTTACCAAAAAAAATATATAAGCATCAGTTATACAAAATTTCCTCTACTTTAATTTATTATTTATCTATTTTGACAAAATTACAGAAATGGCGGCTCAATTGCAAAATCGTTGAAAACTGCTAAGAGTAAATAGCCAGTTCCTTTCGACCCTTTTGAACCGAAAGCTTTTCAGCTCTAAGTTTAGTCATGAAACTTCTAAATATGAACTTTCGTCCCGATACCTTTAGTAGTTTCTCCGGAATCGTCTTCACAAAAAAACGGGTACACACACACACATACACACACACACACACACACACACACACACACACACACACACACACACACACACACACACACACACACACACACACACACACACACACACACACACACACACACACACAGAGACATTTTTTTGTATCTTGGTCAAAAATGTTCAGGGGACCCAAAAAGACCTATTTCCGCTAAAATCACATTTTTTTTTCGGCACGATTACAATACTTTATTATACTGCATATGATAAAGTAATAATGCTTATAATTATTTCATATTCTGCTAGTTATTACCTTTCCAACAAGCTATTGATGAACATAATTGATTAATTATTTAATATTTTATTGACTTTTTAACGTAATAGACACACCGTCGGCTCAAAAAGTTTGAAAATGAATTAATAATTTATTTAGCTAAGTGAAATCATCTATGCAGAATAGGTATACAGCAACTACACTTTTATTTGGTGATGAGCAACTCGATGTCTCTGTGTTATCAGTCCAGAAACGAATTTCTAGATATGGAAAATTTATTGCAATAAAAAACTCAAAAAGAGTATTGTTACAATTTAAATATGATAATCTTGTGTGGAATATCAAAGAAATCTGTCCACATTTTCCCCTAAAATTAATTTAAAGTAAGGTATTCCAATCAACTGTAATTGAAATGAAATAAATGTACGTTAATATTAATAAAATCAAACAAGACCACCCTAAGATTCTGGAGCACGAACATAATTAATTCTAAACCTTCAGAGGGGTAATGCAAATTAAAAAATATATATTCAGACAGAGAAAGGGAGGCCGAAGTACTTCGCGCTTCTTCGTCTCCGGAGATATTCTTTTTTGTGGAGGTGTCGACAGGGTATAGGCGGGGAGGCTGGGGGACATCCCGAATTCATGTTTATTCACAAAATGTAGAAGTTTTTAAGCAGCCGGCCCCCGGAGGGATGTAAATTATTCAGCCCGAAGAAAGAAATTACTCGGAATTACGTCTTTGTAATATGCTTAAAGCGAGTTGTCGTGAATAAATGAATAAGGCGCGTTCCTCGCATTATCACCCGTTGCATTCAAGCACTCCTGGGATGCCTCGACGACTTCTCACTTCTCACCTTAGAACAAACGACTGTAAAGGTAACTTCAAACAGCTAACAAAGTTAAGTGTGAAGGGACTTGTTACGGCATACACCGCTAAAGTTGATGTAATTACGAGTAAATTAGCATCGAGTTAATGTATGTACATCATCTTAAGGTCGGATAAGTTCCCTCACACTTTAGATTTTTTGTTTCCATTAAGTTGTGTGCCAAGTTTTTTATTTGTAAGCGCAGTTTTGCATTTGCTCATTCGTGTATGCACCGCCAACGTAATCAAAAAATATGGAGGAGTAGGAATACTTATTGATCAAAACATGGAAGCGGATGAATTGAAATACATTGAGGAAAGATCACTTGAGAGATAGAGTGCGATTGTGAGCATATAAATCAAACAATACGACGTAGCAGTTATATCCATTGAAACACCTTGACTTTCTATTCCCAATGAAAGCTATAAAATATTTTAGCAACAAGTTCCGGAACCTTGAGCTCTACCTGTGCGCTCATGCAGTCCTTGGGGTTGCACCGACTAACTCTGGGAGAGGGCGTGGGGATAAACAACATCCAAACGCAAGGTGTTCCGAAATGGGCGCCACACAATCTCAACCCCGCCGTGGACTATCGCTTGATTGTGAAAGCTGGCTGAAAGAGAAATGATGCCACACAGGGACAAGAAGAGAACCAAAGTTGCCGGAAAATCAAGTTTATTAAATGCCCACAGACAAATAAAAGTAAAACAAAAGTACACCAAATTACAGCGGTAGCTTGGGCAGATATCCACTGACCAGCAAGGTCGACCACCGTTCAAGTAATCCACACCTGAACGAGTCACAATAATACAATTTATCAAATACACCAAAATATCAAATAGCAACGCTTCGGCAACGTTAGTGCCGATAATTAACCTGAAAAACAAAAAAACCCCGAAAGATAAATGCGACAACCGACGAACACGTTCTTGGCCAAGCGCGAAATTCACCGCAGTATCTGGGATAATGTTTCTCCAGACGCAAAATTAAGTTAAATGAGTCCGACCGAAAAGCGTTGGGAATTTGATTAACAACAGTGTCAAAATGGATAAAATTAATAAATCAGAATTAGGCAATATTAAATAAATTATTGTCCCAAATGACCAGGACAATTCAAATTCAAAATTAAACTGTAAAATTAAAATTCTCAAACCTTAAAGAATCACTTCAAAAATACAATTAAAATACAATTAATTACGACACGAATAAACTTCCGGCAGCACTGCGTCAAGGGCGAGGGCCCGGTGGAGATATAAATATAAGTCAAACCTTGACCTCGGCAGCGAAGGAATGTCCCCGTTCCACGAAGACACCCGCAGTCCTAGCAAGGCAAACTCTCCGCAGCTTCCGACGCTCTACTCCACGAAACTGGTCCTCCGATCGAAAGGGTTGTCCTCCGATCCAAAGACGAAAACGTCCCCAGACGAAGACACCACAGAAAAGGATAAACGCCACCAGACGTAGAGTAAATATCCAAGAGGTCCAGACGACGAATAAATATCCAGCGATGAATAAATATCCGACGATGAATAGACGTAGAATCAATATCCAAAGACGAAGAATATATCCGACGATGAATAGACGTCGAAGAAGAAGAAGAAGAAGCCTAAAAATATTTCTCGCAATAAGGAACCAATTCTCAAAGTAATAAACGAACCAGAGACTCACCCTAAGATCTTGAGCGGGCTTAACCGTGAATCCAACAGTAATCTACGTCCTAGATCCGCACAAAAGGCGACGTTCCAACCATATAACACACTCCAATGGTTAAAACTTCTCAGCTCGGGAAGGATGGTTCCGCATACAGCGAGAGATACTTCGTATACCAGCAAGGCACCAAACAAACGAGTAACTCCAAGTCACTTCCACACAGCTTCACGTAGACTCCAGGATAAAGTTGACGGACAGCGATTTGTCTAACAACCAAGACTCGACAATTCAGAGGAACAAAATGCGGTCCTATATATAGCCTTGCTTCCCGCTCTAACCGGACCAGAAACTTCGCAAAAAGGCAATTAGAGGGACTTTAATCAAAGGAAACCAGTCGTCAGGAGCAGAAAAATCCACGGAGACGCACAATAACCCGGTCGACCAAATCTGAACAGTAGTTTAAGAGAAAACAGGAGAAATGAATGGGAAAATACACTGTCTCGAACCCCGCACAAAAACTAGCCCTACTCAAATACGCAACCTTATTCAAACTCTGTTAATAGTGAACCAAATTCCACGAACGATGACTTGATGTAGAGCTGAATTTTTCCTCGTCACACAAAACAAAAAATCGTCGCTCTACGACGTCGCGTCGAAAAGTTACGCAATTAAATCGATAAATCGCCCAAGAGGTACAGGAAGCGCCATCTTACTGCGGATAGCGGAAAACGTTCCAACTCAAGCTACTCATGCAAAATCCCGGGGACCAACCAGTAAGAATTCAACCTGTGTGCAAGACCTGACAAACTTGAACGCGGCGACAGTAGCAGAGCATAAACCGTTCAAAACATTCCGTAAAAACGGCAGTGTAACACTCCCCCTCTCCTTTCACAACGGGAAATCTTCCCAAGATTTTCCGGGTTACTCCCGACCGGCAACTGAAACAACAACCCGCACGCCCAAAATGCACCGGAGGACAAACAACTAATGAAATTTACTTAACCTAACTAAAAAGGCACCATATCATCAACAAAAAGATTTCAACATTAAACTATCACAGAGCCCGGATGTCCATCACTAAAACGACAGCTCCTAAAAAAACTACGGCCACAGCCAGAACAAAACTCACGAACACCAAACGTCCTGCGGTCAAGACTCCTATAGCGGGATGGGAAGAAAAAAAAACATGTCAACAGAAACTGTAGTGCACGGCGCGTCTGAATCCACACAAGGTGATATTTCGAAGGGGCATAACAACAGCCAAAGATCCAATCGAAAATGCAATGATGGCTGCTAAATCCTGCAAAGGCAGATAGGACCAGGGCTTCCACGAGTACGTCCGTGTTCAAACAAAGCACTGTCCTGTATTGCGAAACCAAAATCACTCACGCCTGACCACTAACATGACAATCAACATCCCGACCACTCCACTCAGGACCGGACCTAACACAAACAAAAAAACCACAAACTACCATCGGACCTCCAAAGTCCTGAAGCCATCGCACGTTGAGGTGACTTCATTCCAATCCTCCATCCAGAGGGAGATCTTAGGTGGAAATACCGTGTCACGCTTGTCGGACTTCTACCGACCGCGGGAAGCGCGGTAGCGGTAGTCTCCTGCCCCCACTACAGAGCACCGGTGCACAAAACTGAAACAACAGCACCCACAAAACAAGACAAAACACAGCAAACCCAAAATTACCAAGCGCTGGGAAACGCATCAACAACGACCCACAAGGCCACGCTCAACAGGGAGCGAACAATCCAGCACCATGCCACAAATACGCCATCACGGCAGACGCCAACCTCGCCAATCCAGACACGAAGAAGGGTCCTACAAACTAAATAACAACCACGAGTTCCCCGTTCCGTCACGGAAGAAGGCAAAAGGCATGCATAAAATCCGCAAAGCGACAAACCGATCATCTCCTCCAGACACGAAAAGGGTACACGCACCAACACGGGAATCCACTGGAACTCCCAAAAAACGAAGATATAACAACACCTACAATGTAACGGACACAAAAAAAAATTAATTAGCCGTCGCCAATTAATCCAATTAGCCCCACGTTGGGCGCCAGTGAAACACCTTGACTTTCTATTCCCAATGAAAGCTATAAAATATTTTAGCAACAAGTTCCGGAACCTTGAGCTCTACCTGTGCGCTCATGCAGTCCTTGGGGTTGCACCGACTAACTCTGGGAGAGGGCGTGGGGATAAACAACATCCAAACGCAAGGTGTTCCGAAATGGGCGCCACACAATCTCAACCCCGCCGTGGACTATCGCTTGATTGTGAAAGCTGGCTGAAAGAGAAATGATGCCACACAGGGACAAGAAGAGAACCAAAGTTGCCGGAAAATCAAGTTTATTAAATGCCCACAGACAAATAAAAGTAAAACAAAAGTACACCAAATTACAGCGGTAGCTTGGGCAGATATCCACTGACCAGCAAGGTCGACCACCGTTCAAGTAATCCACACCTGAACGAGTCACAATAATACAATTTATCAAATACACCAAAATATCAAATAGCAACGCTTCGGCAACGTTAGTGCCGATAATTAACCTGAAAAACAAAAAAACCCCGAAAGATAAATGCGACAACCGACGAACACGTTCTTGGCCAAGCGCGAAATTCACCGCAGTATCTGGGATAATGTTTCTCCAGACGCAAAATTAAGTTAAATGAGTCCGACCGAAAAGCGTTGGGAATTTGATTAACAACAGTGTCAAAATGGATAAAATTAATAAATCAGAATTAGGCAATATTAAATAAATTATTGTCCCAAATGACCAGGACAATTCAAATTCAAAATTAAACTGTAAAATTAAAATTCTCAAACCTTAAAGAATCACTTCAAAAATACAATTAAAATACAATTAATTACGACACGAATAAACTTCCGGCAGCACTGCGTCAAGGGCGAGGGCCCGGTGGAGATATAAATATAAGTCAAACCTTGACCTCGGCAGCGAAGGAATGTCCCCGTTCCACGAAGACACCCGCAGTCCTAGCAAGGCAAACTCTCCGCAGCTTCCGACGCTCTACTCCACGAAACTGGTCCTCCGATCGAAAGGGTTGTCCTCCGATCCAAAGACGAAAACGTCCCCAGACGAAGACACCACAGAAAAGGATAAACGCCACCAGACGTAGAGTAAATATCCAAGAGGTCCAGACGACGAATAAATATCCAGCGATGAATAAATATCCGACGATGAATAGACGTAGAATCAATATCCAAAGACGAAGAATATATCCGACGATGAATAGACGTCGAAGAAGAAGAAGAAGAAGCCTAAAAATATTTCTCGCAATAAGGAACCAATTCTCAAAGTAATAAACGAACCAGAGACTCACCCTAAGATCTTGAGCGGGCTTAACCGTGAATCCAACAGTAATCTACGTCCTAGATCCGCACAAAAGGCGACGTTCCAACCATATAACACACTCCAATGGTTAAAACTTCTCAGCTCGGGAAGGATGGTTCCGCATACAGCGAGAGATACTTCGTATACCAGCAAGGCACCAAACAAACGAGTAACTCCAAGTCACTTCCACACAGCTTCACGTAGACTCCAGGATAAAGTTGACGGACAGCGATTTGTCTAACAACCAAGACTCGACAATTCAGAGGAACAAAATGCGGTCCTATATATAGCCTTGCTTCCCGCTCTAACCGGACCAGAAACTTCGCAAAAAGGCAATTAGAGGGACTTTAATCAAAGGAAACCAGTCGTCAGGAGCAGAAAAATCCACGGAGACGCACAATAACCCGGTCGACCAAATCTGAACAGTAGTTTAAGAGAAAACAGGAGAAATGAATGGGAAAATACACTGTCTCGAACCCCGCACAAAAACTAGCCCTACTCAAATACGCAACCTTATTCAAACTCTGTTAATAGTGAACCAAATTCCACGAACGATGACTTGATGTAGAGCTGAATTTTTCCTCGTCACACAAAACAAAAAATCGTCGCTCTACGACGTCGCGTCGAAAAGTTACGCAATTAAATCGATAAATCGCCCAAGAGGTACAGGCAGGGCCGCGTTAAGGCATGATAGCGCCCTAGGCATTTTTCTTTTTACCGCCCCCTTATATAAATAAAAATTGATATTTTCAGAATAGTATAACATTATTAGAAAAAAAAAATCTGATGTGGCCAGGCACATGACTTTATCATACAAAATATAAAATTAATAGTTTAGCTGCATGAGAATCTATTTGATTGAGATAAATCGTGTCTGCATTAAAATTAAACTAGTTAGCCAGGATTTGATAGATATTTTAATAGTCAATAGTATCAATAGCAGGTATTGGCAAAGCATCAGCATTTGACACTACCTACTGTCATCAGAATAATAGTTACTTATCTCACAAATGCCGAAAGTGCGGAATAGAGCGACGAGCGGTGATGCGGAGCGTGACCGCGCGTCACCGATCGCCGGAGCATCGCCGTCGCGTGTGAGCGAGTCGCGGTATGTAGTTTTCGGCAGGAGTGACATCAACGTTTTTGTGTTGCTTTTTGAGAAATACGTATTTTAAAAAAAATCTAGAATGGTTATATTTCTGTATAGGAAATGTTAGGTTGATACCGCTTCTACGAAACGTCAATTTATCATTTTTGCAATTAGATATAACAACCGGTTGATATTTCTTATCGACAAACAATCAAATTGGTGATCTTATTTTATTTGAATTTTGTATTTTGTACATTGCCGCACTAGAGCAGCAACGTTCCATAGCGGTTCTCCAACCTCTGATGAAATCAGCTGTTTTCGAGTGTGACAACCATAGACATTTCTGTGGTGACAGCAGGCGGCAATATACTATTAAGTGACAGTTTACATTTTTCTGTCAATGTGACAGTGTCCGTGTCAGTTTGAAGTAATAAATTTGCCTCTTTTGCAGTGGCGCCATCTAGCGGACTTTTTCAAATCACGGCTGTCGCGCCTGCTAGTTTCGTAAAACTTGGAACACCGACATCAAAGGTGCCGCCGCAAGTGTCGTATCTTGATATTTCTAATCGCTGGTGACAGCACAAAAAATATTTGTCAAATCCAGGCTACTATGTAATTTCATATCAATGCAGATGCGATCGATCTCGATCAAATAGAATTTGCTCTTGAAGCTAAACTATTAATTTTACCAAAAAAAGTCATAGGCATAAATTATTCAAAATTTCCTCTGCTTTAATTTATTATTTAACTATTTTGTCGAAATTACAGAAATGGCGGCTCATTTGCAAAATCATTGAAAAAGGCTTAGAATAAACTACCAGTTCCTTTCGACCCTTTTGAACCAAAAGCTTTTCAGCTCTAAGTTTGGTCATAAAACTTCTAAATATAAACTTTCGTCCAGATACCTTTAGTAGTTTCTCCGGAATCGTCGTCACAAAAATCGTTTACACACACACACACACACACACACACACACACACACACACACACACACACACACACACACACACACACACACACACACACACACACACACACACACACACACACACACACACACACACACACACACACACACACACACACACACACACACACACACACACACACACACACACACACACACACACACACACACACACACACACACACACACACACACACACACACACACACACACACACACACACACACACACACACACACACACACACACACACACACACACACACACACACACACACACACACACACACACACACACACACACGGACATTTTTTTGTACCTTGGTCAAAAATGTTCAGGGGACCCATAAAGACCTATTTCCGCTAAAATCTCAATTTTTTTTTTCGGCATGATTACAATACTTTACATACTGCGTATGATAAAGTAAAAAACTTCAACTCTGGGTGACAAAAACAGAAAATATAATAAAAATCTATAAATTTTGTTTTTAAAGAAAACTTGCCGCCCTAAATAAGGCTGCCGCCCTAGGCAGCTGCCTCACTCGCCTAATGGATAAATCGGCCCTGGGTACAGGAAGCGCCATCTTACTGCGGATAGCGGAAAACGTTCCAACTCAAGCTACTCATGCAAAATCCCGGGGACCAACCAGTAAGAATTCAACCTGTGTGCAAGACCTGACAAACTTGAACGCGGCGACAGTAGCAGAGCATAAACCGTTCAAAACATTCCGTAAAAACGGCAGTGTAACACCATCTACAGATCGCCGTAGGAAATAGCAAGAACAACCAAAAGCACGACAAAAACAACAGTAGCTCTGACCATAAACCTCGATTTGAAAACTAGGGAAAAGAAAAAAACTCCTGAACCTAACATTGTCATTCAGAATGCATCTCCTTTTCACTGATTTCTGAAGATTCGATACAAGAACTCGACGTACGGCATACATCGACACCATCCTCATGAATACCAAGAAGACTCCAAAAAGATAATAAAACCAGGGTACGGCGACGACAAAGCTTTTATTGCTAACATCACAATGAACCAGAACCCACGGACGAATTACAGAAGACAATATACTAATCAATATGAAGCCTAAAAGTTTGTTTTAGAGTTTGTATTTAATTTGTTCTTAAATTAAATTTGTTTTACTTTATACTTTGTATTTTATTTGTGTTTATACAGGGTCTCCCACGAAGAGCTGCCATTACAAGTATATGGGGAACCAACTTATCAGTTATTAGGTCCTCCATCATTGGGTGATTTCAAATGGACGGTGCTCCAGCGCACATGACTGTTACAGTAAGAGGCTTGCGTAACGAGATGTTCGGCGATCGGCGGATTGCGCTTAATGGATCATACAACTATCCACCGCGTTCTCCCGACGTGACGCCAATGGATTTTTTTTTATTTGGAGAGCTATTAAAGACGTAGTTTATGAGGACCCAATAATTTATGAGGAGAACATGAAAGATAGAATTCGAGCTGCTTTCAATGGGTTAGGTGCTAACTAAATCAGGGACGCCACCAACAATAATGTGTTAAATTGAAGCATGTTTAGCGGAAAAGCCAAGGTTTTTGATCAGTTACTGAAATTTAATTAAGCAATTTTTGTAACATTTACTGTACGGTTATGTTTTATTTTTAATATTGTGATTTATTGTAGGCTTGTAATTTTATAAATACTAAATTAATTATAATGAAAAATTACCTAAAAACTTGTTTAATAAAGTTCTGTTAATTCCAAATTGTTCAGTTGTTTTCAAAAGCAATCTAGATTTGGCAATGTTTACTATTTCTACTGTGATGTTTAAAAGTCGATTTCAGTATGTACAAGTACATTTATAGGTATAGGACATTGTACACGAAGTTAATCTAAATTTTGCCATAGAATTGAGAAATGTATTAATATGTTAGGCTTGCCATTTGAAAAAATCGACTTTTAGTACTTTTGTCGAATTCGCCTTTGATGATATAATTTGAACACCCTGTATAACTTTTAGAAGAGTTCTACCGATTTGTCGATAATACGTTACCTTCCAAAAATTTTGCCGGACAACTTTTTCCAATGGTCACAGGGGATAATTTATAAGTAATTGAATGTAACCGTGCAGCTGTCATTTTTTAATGAAAAATATAAATATCTCAAAAATGACACGTCACGCATAGATAATGTAAGATAAAATTGATCTAAACTTTAATGAAGATTTCAAAAATGCGATAAAATAGACGGTGTTCCATTTGAAATATAAAAGTTGACATCATTTGCGGTGTAACACGCAGTAACCGAAAACTCAAAGTATTTTAGTTGAGACGATCGTGTCCAACAATATAGGTCTACAAATTTTCAACCTCGCATTTCATTTGGTTATCCATACACTTCTAATGGCAGCTCGTCGTGGGAGACCCTGTATAATATAATTTTTATTAGGTATGAGTTTGTATCTAATTTGCTTTTAAATTATATACCTACATATACTTTTTATTACCTACACCTCCGCACCCGCCTCCGGGAAAGTCGACACTTGGCCTCCGCCTCCGCCTCCGCCTCCGCCTCCGCCTCCGCCTCCGCCTCCGCCTCCGCCTCCGCCTCCGCCTCCGCCTCCGCCTCCGCCCCCGCCTCCGCCACCGCCTCCGCCTCCGCCTCCGCCTCCGCCTCCGCCTCCGCCTCCGCCTCCGCCTCCGCCTCCGCCTCCGCCTCCGCCTCCGCCTCCGCCTCCGCCTCCGCCTCCGCCTCCGCCTCCGCCTCCGCCTCCGCCTCCGCCTCCGCCTCCGTTACCGAAATGTCACCTCCGTTACATCCCTATTAAATCCCATGATTTTAAAAAACGTAAAGCAGGAGATATCTACTCCACTATCTACAATCTTCCATCAAGCTAAGTCCGAAGAAACATGTTCAAGAAAACTGAAAATAGCAACAATAACGCCAATTTTGCAAAGAAGGATTATGAAGAACTTCGTGACAAACTGTCTACTGTCCCAACATCTGTATGCATTTCAACCGGTTAAGCGAAGGACTGATGTAAGCAGATACCTTCAGTAACATACCCCACCAGATGTTGTTGCAGAAGGTGGACTGATATGGGAGACATTGGAAAACCAGCTCGTCAAATCATACCTAATACATCGAAGGCATATTTTGACAAATGGACCAATAGAAGAACATGCGATGCAGTTTATTTCCTTGTCATCCACATCAATCCGCACCTAACCTAGAAACAGCACATCGAGCAACTAGCCAAAGGCCTATCAAAGAGTACATTTGCAGTAAAGAGAATATAAAAGACGACAGGGTACTAAGTAGCAATGATAGCGTACAGAATTGAAGTTTAGAGCACACCAACTACTCAAGAACCATCCTAATTTAACAGAAAAGATAACGATGGAATCGGGGTATACCGCCTGATCACTGACAAGGTCAACCAGCATCCTATGTTGGATAGCTGGCACTTTTATGAGCTACAAAGAACAGAACGTCTAACAATTATCAGCGATCTCATTCCGACGATTACCAACATGACTATCCAACACACTGCCCGTTAAATGAAAAGAACAAAACGAAAGCGTTCTAAAGAGTTCTGATGAAGCATCTCTGCTACAATTAGCTCCATATGATATAGGTGAATTTGAAGCAAACATATGAAGACATGTTGTACTACATTGTCATATTGAGAACATTCTGTACACAGTTGAGAAAATGTTAAATATACTTTTTCCTATTCCATATGGCCAAGAAAAATTGGAACGCTGTTACCAAGTTTCATAAAATAACATATTACGATAAAACAAAATGGACCGTTAAATACTGCTGTTTTGTAGTCACAGTCACCAGTAATTTTAAAATGCATCGTCAGAACCTATTCTCTTTAACGATCGGTAAATTATAAGCTGCTGTTGTGTAACGTCCGCTTATACTATTCTTTACGAATACGGGCATACTTGGGGGGCTTGGAAGTAAAAGGGTTTAAGTACACTTTAAAAGATAAGTTAAGTTACTACACTTAAAAGATACATTATCTTGCGTAAATACCATTTTTATGTGGTCTTTAAAATTCTTTTCAAATATCAAATATCAAATAAAAATTCATTTCAAATACCTGACAATAATGTTAGTGGTGAAAGAATTTAAGTCTACTTAAACCCTATTACTTCCAACAGTATACGAAAGTTAAGTCACAGTGTCATAAAGCACATAACGTAACAGGAGTTCTCATATTACTAAAAACAAAAACTCTAAAAATGTATTTGCTTTTATTTGCAATAGGCACTGCCGTCACCCTTATTAAGAGATCGGGCAATTCAAGTTTCTTCGGGGTTATTCCAGTGGCGGGTTGACCGAGAAGTGACTAGGGTCACGCGCGCAACCACAGCGGTCCTATTCACTGTTTTCTTTTTTTTTCGATGCTGGTTATTGTACGTTTAGCCGTTAATAGTATGAAATATTTATATTGGATATTAAATTATGTAGAATAAAAGTATTGTGCAAAAACCTTACAACATTTACATATATTTTTATATATTAATTATAAAATGCAAAGAATTATTAAAAGAACCTTGCCTTAAAGAGCAACTGGCATTTATTCATAGCAATTATTCATTTTTAATTGCAGACATTAAATATTTCGAAGGGCATAACATCAAAGTGAGAGAATCGATAGCAAAATTGACCAAAATAGTAAATAAATTGAAATCGGTTCCGGGAGAAATGTGTGAACTTTTAACTAATAAAGTTGACGTTATATTAGATAGAAATCCCGATCTCAGAATAGTTCAAGAATTGTGTATGACAAATAATTTTACAAATTGCGAAAAATATGAATTACATGCGCATTGCTTTACTTATGCCCCATTGATAAGCTGTGACGTTGAGAGAAGCTTTTCGACTTTTGATAGTTATTTAACCAAAAAGAGCGATTAAAGATCGAGACTGTTTAACGCTCGAGCGTTAATTGTTGAGATCATTAATCGCCGTTTAATATTCGAGTGAACGGAAAAGATATTTTTCCGTCGATCGATTATTTATGAGTCAGTTTAGTGAATAATAAATCGTTTCTTAAGCAACTCTATTAATGCACGATTTCTATAAATACATGATTTGTTATAGCCAATCACACGACATACTGACGTCGTTGTATTGCCCTTGGTTGATAGGGACGCAGGTTCTTCAAGTTAAACGCAGACTACAGTACTAACACATGTTTATTCTCTGAGACTACATATATTAATGAATCAATCCGTTAAACCTAATACAGGAAGCGTAGGTCTTACGTTGCTATTTGTGCTGTCGCACTCTGTTATTTCCTATCCTTTATTATACCACTACACCTCCCTGTTTTTTTTTTTTTTTTTTTTTTTTTTCATTACAATTTTTATTACAATTTTTGCTTATTTCTACTTAATTCTACAATACAATTTTACATCTTAATTATAATAAGGTTTGGTTCTATTTTTATGAACAGTCTTTATTTTTCCCTTTATGTCTAATATAACATTGGGTGGATTGTCTTCTATCACTGTATAGGGACCGTTATAAATTTCACTTAGTTTGTCACCTGTTTCATTTTTCACTAACACTAAATCGTCCTTTTTATATTTAACTGGGTTAATGTTCTTATCATACGCTTTTTTCCTACTCACTTTACTATTAACTAAATTATTTCTAGCATCCTTATGTGCTATTTGTAGTCTAAATCTTAATTCTTGTGAATAATTATCAGCATTATACAATGGATCTACATTATGTTTCACATTATTTGGAATATTACAAATATGTCCAAATACTAATTCGAATGGGGTATACTTAGTTTCTGAATGAACTGTTGTGTTATAAGAAAAGCACCAAAAAGGTACCCATGTGCTCCATGATTCACTTTGATTTCTAGTTTGTGTTCTTAAATAACTTCCTAACACTTTATGTGAATTTTCGAGTGAACCTATACTTTCATGATGATATGCAGTAGCTTGTAAATGATTGATTTCTAACAGTTTACAAATTTCATTCATAGTTTTGGATATAAATTCAGTTCCGCGATCAGTAGCTATTTCCTTCGGAATCCCGTACCTCAGTACAAAGTTATCGACAAAGCTTTTAGCAACTGTTACGGTGTCTTTTGACTTTAGAGCATATGCTTCGACGAATTTTGTAAGTTCGCATTGAATTGTTAAGATATAGCTAAAATCTTGAAAATCTTTTACTATTGGTCCTACAATATCCAAATAAATTTTCTCAAAAGAAGAATTTGCTGTAGACGTAATCATCATTGGTTCTTTTACTTTCTTGCTATGTTTATGTCCCTAGTAATCCCTAGTAACATCCCTAGTAATACCTGGCCAAAAGTAGTATTTTTTGATATTGTTGGTCATTCTCTTTATACCAGCGTGTCCGCTTGTGGGAAGTATATGAAAATCATTTAAAATTACTTTCTTTGTGTCTGCATCTCTTATTCTTTTAACTCCGTTTATTATAAATATTCGGGGACCGGTCCACTTGGAGTTACTTTTTATTGCTTTAACTAGTTTTTCGATACTTTTCACATTATTCTCACTTTTAATAAATATTAATTCCGGAATTTTTATTTCTTTGCATATATTTTCCAATTCTCTCAACAGTACGTCTTGCGTTAATGCCGATCGAGTATTTGGATTATCGAGAGATGGGACATAATAAAATGTATCAGCTTTTGTGGACACATATTCTAATTTATTTATTTTGTTAAACTCTGTTTTAGTTAGAACAGCTAGTTCTGTAGAATCTTGGGGTTTCTTTAAAATTTCTACAATGTTTGGTTGATCAGACCTAACATTTGTATCAATCTCATTGTCATAATTATTATTGTTATTTATTTTTGACTGTGCTCTTGTTAGTACATTAATAGTTTTCTCACTCATGCTTTTCAATTCGTCTGATGTTAATTTTATACGTGACAATGCATCTGCAGTTACATTATCACTACCCTTTATGTACTCTACATGAAAATCGTACTCTTCTAAACGTAATCGAAATTTGGTGAGACGACTTGAAGGGTTTGTTAAATTGAACAAATATATTAACGCTTTGTGGTCGGTCAAAACTTTAAAGTGCCTTGCATATAGATATGGCCTAAAAAAAGATATTGACCAATAAATCGCTAATAATTCTTTATCGATCGTAGGATAATGTAGTTCATGTTTATTTAAACTACGACTTGCAAATGCAATAGGTTTATTGTTTTTATTAGATAAAACTGCCCCTATTGCTGTGCCTGAAGCATCTGTTTGTAAAATAAATTCATTGTCATTTGAAAAATCTGGATATTCTAAAACTGGTGGTTGTGTGAGTGCATTTTTAAGAAAATTAAAAGAATTTTGACAATCACTTGACCATTGAAATTCCGTATGTTTTCTACTTAATTTGTTTAATGGAATTACAATTTCGGCAAATTTTGGAATATATTTTCTATAATAATTAGCAAATGCTACAAATCTTTTGACTTCATCAGCATTTACAGGTGTTGGATAGTTTTGTAGAACATTAATTTTCGCGGGGTCTGGTTGTGTTCCATCTGCTGTTATAATGTGACCTAAATATAATAATTCCTTTTTCAAAAACGTACATTTACTGGGATTTAATTTAAGATTTACTTTTCTTAATCTGCTAAATACATCAATTAAGTTTTTACTGTGGTCATTTAAATTTCTTCCAAAAATAATTAAATCGTCCAAATATACAAAACATTTGTCGTAGTTGAGACCTGATATTGCTATTGTCATTAATCTGGAAAATGCATGGGGACTTGTTTTTAAGCCCATCGGTAATCTAGTCATTTGATATTGGCCTTTATTTGTGGAAAATCCTGTATATTTTCTGCTTTCATGATCTAAACCTAGTTGAAAATATCCCTGACTTAGGTCTAAATGTGAAAAATAAAGAGCGCCTGATAAAGAATCTAGAATATCGGCTATGTTTGGCAAAGGAAATTTATCATCTTGAATTTTGTGATTAAGCATTCTGAAATCTACTACTATTCTCCATTTTTTGTTACCACTGTTGTCCGCTTTTTTAGGTACTAATAATATCGGAGAAGACCATGCGCATTGAGCCTCCTCAATAATATTATCTTTAAGCATGCTTTGAATTTGTCGATCTACTTCAGCTTTTTGAGCTTGAGGTAATCTATACGGTTTTACATATACTGGAGAGGTATTTTCTTTCAAATGAATACTTTGTGTATATAGATTTGTTGTTGTAAGTTTATCCTCTGGTAAGTGAAAAATATCTGAAAATTTTGCACAAATGTTCTGTATTGATATTTGTTCTTGTTTATTTAGATAGTTAAGATTGAGAAGTTTGAATAGTTTTTTAACTCTGTCTACTGTAATATCGCCTTTAGTAAATGAACGAATTTCAAAATCAGATAAGTCTTGGACCTCAGGTTTGAAATTTTTCAAATGAACTTCTTCGTATCTAGTATTTAATATTTTAACGGGTATTTTGCCTTCATGAGGCGTTGCTATAATTCCTGCCATAAATACTCCTTCACATAATTCTTGCGTTTTAACTGTACAGTCCTGGGTTATATTTGTATTTAAATAATAAATCTTTTCGCATCTTGGTGGTACTGTAATAATATCTGTTGAATAAGATTTTAATGGAATTGTTACTGTAGTGTCGACATCTGTTATAGATAAGTTGCAGTGTTCATAATTAACATGAGCCTTATACGTTTTAAGAAAATTACAGCCAATAATACCATGATAATTGCAAATTAAATTTTTAAAAATGTAAAATTTTTGAATAAATATTCTATTATTAACTTCCAATTTTAAATACGTGAATCCCTCTGAAGTGATTGTTCCACCTATTCCTTTCATTTCTATTTTATCTGTTATAATTTTGCATTTTGTTGGTAATTTTTGATAATCGATTGCACATAAAGTTGCACCACTATCTACTAGAAAATTTAGTTTAAAACCTTCGACACTAAAAGTTACCCAATCCAAAGATATATCACTATTATTGTAAAATTTATTAATTATTGCTGTCACGAAAAAAATGATTCATTTCAGATTCTGTATTGTTTTGTTTATTTTCAGTACAATTGTTAATTTCGGCAAAATTTAGATTGTGTGGTCTAAATTGTCCACCTCGTTGATTTGGTGTATAGTTGGCGCGAGTGTTGTTATTAGACCCACGATAGTGACCTCTAAATTGCTGACGTTGATATCTCGGGTTCGTTTTTCCGCGAGTAGAATTAAAATTTCTATTTATCGAATTGTTATAATAAAATTTGTTTTGATTTTTATATCCGTTATTTTGGTAATTACCTCTGCCTCTACCGTTATATTTCGACATGAACATTAATTTTTCCGGTTGTTTTACGTCTTCGTCTTCCGCTGCTCGAATTGCGTCTTTTAAAGCATCATAGTTTCTGGCTGCTATGATCGTGCTCAATTTAGAATTATTTAAGCCATCGGCAAACCGCTTTATCGCGTTTCGCTCATTGATAGGCCTCAAAGTTTTAAAACATTGCTGATTGCCATCAGCCTGAGCTACAGTTAAATTTACAAACAGTTCCTCTAATTGTTTTCCAAATTCCGCTACTGATTTGTTACCTTGACGTGCTAGAGCTAATTTTTGTCTTAACGCTGTGTCCGACTGTTTAGTTATAAGGTGTTTTCTTATATCCACCACTAACAGATCGATTGATTCGTAAGCAATATTTAGTCTAAGTTTTGCTTTTGCAGATAATCTAGTTTTTAATACAAAATTAAGCAGTTGCTGCTTACCATCATCATTAAGTATGGACTCGTAGTAAAGTATGGCATCTAATAACTCCTGAATGCACTTTTCGCTGTCGTCCATCATTGGTATTAAAGTTAACGCGGTTTTTACATCAAAATTTGAAGTCATGTTCACTGAATTATTTGCTGGTGTAGTTAAAGATAAAATTTCAGAGTATACTCGTTTTATTTTTTCGACTAATTGATTTATTACTAATACATCTGAATCTTTTATCTCTGAAGTTTTAACTTTCTTTTGAACTATTAGTAATTCTGATTCAAATTCTTTGTATACTAGTTCAGCTGTATCACGTTTTCTAACTAAAATATCCCCTACACGCCTATCTGCACCTAATTTGATTAAATATGTTCTAATTCCTTTAATCCTATTATATATATCACCTAATTTAAAATTTTCCATTAATAATTATAAGTAAATAGTATGAATGTAAAATAAAACCTAGCATTCTTAAAATCTATGTGTTTAACATGTGTATAATAAATTTGCAGTTGACTCTGCATAAATACCTCGTTGGCAGTTTGATCGACTTTGGTTCGATGATGCGGCGTCCGGTTGACGATATATAACTGATGCAAATTCAGCAGTTCGTGGAGCGTTGGCCTCAACTTGTTGGATTACAGATGTATGGATTATATCGATTATTCTATTTTTGGTTGATTTTTTTGGCTTTCTTTAAACCACCTCCTGGGACCTGGATAGTTCGCTGCGCGTTATCTCCTGACGAATCATCTTTTTCATTCTTCGTTTACAGGTTTTAATGGTATAAACGATAATGGCTAGAAGTACAAGTAGAATAAGAAAAACAATACAATAATCGGCCTTCGAAAATGTGATATCTGCCTGTCCGCCACCCGTCTGTGCTATGATAATTTGTTCCTCCTTCTTTGTTTGATAGTTTCCCATTATTTATTGGTCGATTTCGTTTTTTGATTTTTTCTTATTTCTTCTGATGACGTGTATAGCCTGTGATCTTCGCTAACTTGTATGCAGGATCGCCATGTATTGCACTTGGTTGATAGGGACGCAGGTTCTTCAAGTTAAACGCAGACTACAGTACTAACACATGTTTATTCTCTGAGACTACATATATTAATGAATCAATCCGTTAAACCTAATACAGGAAGCGTAGGTCTTACGTTGCTATTTGTGCTGTCGCACTCTGTTATTTCCTATCCTTTATTATACCACTACATCGTTTGATTGGCCAATCGAACATATATGAAATGAAACCTTCCAATCAAAACATACCGCCCTCTAGAACTGTCAGTATCAGTTACATAAATTGTCATATAACCTAAAAAGACATCGGCGAAGAAAAATCTAGGTAGACGACGCTAGAAGAATACGATCGACGGAATTTTTTTTAACCAACTCGAATGTTAAACGGCGATTAATGATCTAGACAATTAATCGCTCTTTTTAATATACTTGTTGGTTAAATAACTATTAACTTCTAAAAGAACATCATTGCCTATCGAAAATTTGGAGAAAGCACTAATAGCCAAATGTTAACAGTAATATCTTGTTAAATAAATAATTATTATTAATACAAATTATTGCTAAAATTATTTGATATTATAGGGACAAGTTATTTACGGAATATCCGTCCGTCGAGTATAGTATAAAACAAAGCGTACGTCACTGTCGTCGCTGTACTTGGCCGCCTGAGTCATGCCTGTGCATTCGATCGTTGAATCGCCGAGATGTATGTCATTCTTTCTCGTGGCGGCATATCGAATTATTTCATGGGCCAATGTTACTACGGTTTCGACTTTCGAGGTCTTTAGAGTACGGTGTTATATACGAAGGTGCTATTGCTGGACAAACGCCGCTCCATGCCTCAGGTGTCACCAGTTGCCCAAGCTCTGCTCGGCTTTGCTTATTAACCATTTCTAAATTATATAGTACTAAATATATACACGTCAAAATAAAAATTATAACTTTTGAAAATGATTCAGTTTGAGTATTCAAGTCAGCAATATAACAGAGATTAAGTTATATCGGTTCCTTGAACCTGGAGTGTGATTGTAGTTTTGGTTTATTTGAGAAAGAAAAGGCAAATTACTCAAGTTTTTGTCAGATTGTACAGATTGGCAGATCGTAATAAGAGGCAAATCAATCAATTTTGTGTGTAAAATATGACCAAAGACGATGTTTACTCTCTTTTACCATTTTATGAATTTACAAAGCACCCTAAAAAGGGTACCGATGACACATAAAGTGGAGAGTAATTTGCATTTCGTCTATTATAAAAGCGAAAGACTCGTTTGGATACGAGAATAATCTAAACAGTAATTATTAAACCTCAGAATTACCACTCTATCACGCCCTTTATACAACAAATATAGATATAAAACATGATGCACCAATAGCTGGAAGAAAAGGACACAAGAAAAATATGATTTATTGGAATACTCATAAAGACGCCGTCATATTTATATTTCGATTACGAATAAAAAAATTCCGTTATACTTTACTTTAGGTAACCTGGCATTTGTATTTCTTTTTATTAACTTCATATTAATACATTAAATGCACTTGAACTATTTTACCACCTCCAGCGCTAAAAAACTCCATATGAATAAAACATAAGTAATATAATTCAATAGATACAGTAAGCGGAGTAATAATCGTAGATACTCTGACATTTGAAGAGGACATACGTATTTGTAACGGTTATTGTTGAATAATTCAGTGATCCATTTATCTATTATTCAGCACCCATTCAGGGCTCCGTATACAAACAATTATTCGGCTTATCGCCTGCATTTACAGGAGCATTATGGTACAAGCGACGGTCTACAATGCCGAATAGGAATCCGGTCGCGAACCCGCATAAATATACATAAACGCCCTCAAATTCCTTTATATTGTATTCCCATCAATAATCGGTGGCGGCTTACTTACCTATGACCGTGATAATAGATTGGTACACTAATTGATGATCTAATTAGCATAGGACTCCTAGAAAAACAAATTTTTTCAAAAGTGTGTGTGATTTGGGGATTCCTTTTGCACTCCTTTTTATAAGAAGGTATTAATTAAGGTAGACATACCTCCAAAATTAAGCAAAAATCTATAATTTTATGAATATTGAGGAATAGGACGTAATGGATACGGGTTTTATTTTTATCAGCTAATAACCTACAGAATATTCCTAAAAACAGTGATTTTTACCTTCGCTGTAGGTGTGTAACCCCTTCAAAGTATTTAGTTTAATTGATTAAAAACCATCACATGCATTGTTATTCTATGTTTGGATGATTTTTTTTCGTCCGTATTAAGTACAATTATTAAGTTCCAAAGATACATTGTTAGAAAATTGATGCGACGATAATATCATTGAATTGTCTTATATAATAAAAAATAATAAAAAAATAAATATAAATAAATAGTTCGTCAAAGACAAGATTTTGCCTTTTAACTACCTATACCTAGGGCGCACTAATGGATGCATTTATTCAAAAGATAATATCATATTCAATTGCCGGCAATTGCCAGTTTTAAAAGGTTAAAAGATACATGAATAAAGTGAACAAAATAAAACGGATGGTATTAAACAAAAATTACAAAATGATATAAAATTGGCTTGACTTTGGCAGTCGTTGGCCTTACAATTAATATTCAAACTTCCTACCCTCTACCAGCTGACAGTACCCGACACGTTCATAAAATGATTTCACCACATTGTAAATGGTTTCGGGTGTTATTAACTGGGACTCATCCCGAATTGTTTCCCTAAGATCATCTAAATTGTTTGTCGAATAACTTTCAAGGTCGATAGAAAGAAAGCCAAACTGCAAGACACGTTCAGGTTGTTCACTGATTATTGTCAACCCAAGAAAAACGTAATTTTCGAGCGCTACAAATTCTATTCAGTGAAACAGGAGCCACATCAGTTGATTGAGAACTTTATTACCGAGGTCAAGACGTTAGCTGCGAGTTGCGAATTTGGAGAAGAAGACGATATAGTGCGAGACAAGCTGGTGATGGGTATCGAAAACAATACGATGAGGGAAAAACTGCTGATGGAGTCCAATTTGACATTAAAGAGATGATCAGAATGTTTGAGGTCAGTAAGGAGCAGGTGAAGACGATGTCACATGAAAAAAGTAATCCGGAAGTAGCCGAGGATAAAATTAAGATAAGTGCCAGAGATTTTAAAGATTTTAAGAATAGAAAAGATAGAAAATTAAAAAAATAAAATAAAAAGAAATTTGAAGACCATGAATAAAATGTAAATGAGTTAGTAAATAATGATGTAGATAATGAGCATTTTTATGTAAATATTGCAGAGTTGAGTTCTAAGATAAAAAATGATAATGAATGGTTGGAGTATGTACTAATAAATAATAGTTATTTAACCAACAAGTATATTAAAAAGAGCGATTAATGATCGAGACTGTTTAACGCGCGAGCGAAGCGAGCGCGTTAATTGTCGAGATCATTAATCGCTGTTTAATATTCGAGTTGGTTACAAAATTTTTCCGTCGATCGTATTCTTATAGCGTCGTCTACATAGATTTCTCTTCGCCGATGTCTTTTTAGGTTATATGACCATTTATGTAATTTGACACTGACAGTTCTAGAGAGCGGTATGTTTTGATTGGAAGGTTTCATTTCACGTATGTTCGATTGGCCAATCAAACGACGTCATTGCGTCTTGTGATTGGCTATAACAAATCATGCATTAATAGAAATCGTGCATTAATGTAGTACTTTAATAAACGATTTCGTATTCACTAAACTGACTCATAAATAAACGATCGACGGAAAAACGAATTATAGGTTCAAGTTAGACACTGGGGCACAGTGTAACGTCCTCCCAGCCAGGCTCCTTGTGATGTGTAACAACAATGAAGAATTTCAACCCAGTAAAGCGAGTATTGTGACGTACGATGGCAATAAAATAAAAGCAGAAGAGACAATATTACTTAAATGTGAAGTCAGAGGTAAAATTCATGAAATTATGTTCTCTGTTGTCAATCATAATGCTCAACCGATGTTAGGGTTAAATACTTGTGTGGCTATTAAACTTAGTAAAAAGAGTAGATGAAAAGATTTAAATAGAGATACATTTTCCCAAAGAGAGGTTTTAATTAATCAATATAAAAAAGTTTTTGATGGAGTGGGTAAGTTTTCAGGCCCGCCATGTAAGTTAGAATTAAATAAAGATGCCAAAGCAAGAATATTTCCGCCTAGACGTATTCCGAAGATTTTAGCTCCTAAAGTAACAGTAGCTCTTGACAGACTAATACCACAAAATGTAATTAAAAAAGTAGAGGGACCAACACAGGGGGTAAATAATGTAGTTATAGTAGAAAAGGCAAATTCACAACAAATACGGATAAGTTTAGATCCGATTCACTTAAATAGAGAAATCCAACGGGATAATTGCGCTATTCTTACTGGTGAAAAAACTGTTTCAGATATGGCAAACATGTCTTATTTTTCAGTGCTGGATCTTAAGGATAGTTTTTATCAAATAGTGCAAACTTTTGCAAACTGTGGAAAATACCAGTTTTTACGGTTGCCTTTTGGTATAAATACAAGTGCCGAGCTATTTCAAAGAAAAAACTCAGAGATTTTTGGTTGCATAGAAGGCGTAAAAATATATATTGCTGACTTGGTCATAGCTGCACCTCATGAAGTAATTCATGACAAAATATTGCTTGAAGTGTTAAAGACAGCTCACAATGCAGGTGTAACATTTAATAAAGCTAAATTTCAGTATAAAAAACGAGAATTAAAAAAATTAAATTGTTAGGTTTTCATATATCAAAGGATGGTGTGTCAATAGATAAAAAGCGGTAATAAATGATATTAAACAGTTTAAGTGTAGTTAAAAATGAGCCGTATATGCAATTAAGGGATAGGAATCCATTACGAGCGCCGTTACGTTTTGGTTACTATTTTGTTTGCTTTTAATTAGTGATGGATTTAGTTTTGTAATTAATCTTATAAGGAAGTATGTTATATACGTTAGTTTATATACATATACAATAGAAGGTATAACTACGACCAGTGCGCTCTTCAATTGGCCGGGTGCGCGTACGACAAGCACGTCTGTTTTGCCGCCGGAAGAGTCTAAGATCGCCAGGAGGTGGCGCTGTTCTAAGCAGTTTTCTCCCTAGCAATTACAGACGTGGTGTATTTGCCTGTAGCCAGAGTGCGTTTACGAACGCCATCAGCTGACAGAAATAATAAAGTCGACTACAGCGCCTTTGCGTTCCGCAACGGGCGCGTAAAACGTTTATCAATCCCCCACTCTATACTGTGCACGGGGCCAATACCGGACGACCACATGTCATTGCAAGAACATGTTGTACATAATATATGTTATGAGATCCAATAAGAATAAATATTAAGTTGATTACTACGATGTGTGGTTTTAAAATATACACCTCTGATATATAACAGTATGCAACCCAAATATCACGTTTTTATACGGTTTCACGAATTTTTTTTCGTTTAGCGCCGACCCTTTTTTCATCGACTGTATGTTCAAAACTTTACTCTGTTGAATTTATTTTATTTCTTATTAATAAAAAATCTGATGTGGCCAGGCACATGACTTACATGTCATACAATATATAAAATTAATAGTTTAGCTGCATGAGAATCTATTCTATTAAGATAAATCGTAGGTATTGTCAAAGCCTCAGCATTTGACACTACCTACACTACATCATTAGAATAATAGTTATTTATGTCACAAATGCCGAAAGTACGGAATAGCGCGACGAGCGGTGATGCGGCGCGTCACCGAAGGCGGAGTGTCGCCGTCGCATGTGAGCGAGTCGCGCTATCTAGTTTTTGGCAGGAGCGACATCAACATTTATTGTGTTGCTTTTTAAGAAATACGTATTTAAAAAAATAAATCAATGATTTCTGTATAGTAAATGCTAGGCTGGTACCACTTTGACGAAACGTCAAGTTTAAAGGTGCGTTCCGATTGGTAGGTAATGGTAGCTAATGGCGGTGGTAGAATACGAAATTATAGTATTTCTTACATATCGTGATAATGACACATATTAGTTTGCATGTACATAAACATGAGTCACTAGCAATTTTCTATTGGAAATACTATAACGGCGTCTGCTACCACTGCCATTATTACTAATGAAAACGCACTTAAAAAATCTGATGTGGCCAGGCACATGACTTTATCATACAATATATAAAATTAATAGTTTAGCTGCATGAGAATCAATTCTATTGAGATAAATCGTACGTATTGTCAAATCATCAGCATTTGACACTACCTACACTACGTCATTAGAATAATAGTTATTTATGTCACAAATGCCGAAAGTACGGAATAGCGCGACGAGCGGTGATGCGGCGCGTCACCGAAGGCGGAGTGTCGCCGCCGCATATGAGCGAGTCGGCTATCTAGTTTTTGGCAGGAGCGACATCAACGTTTATTGTGTTGCTTTTTAAGAAATACGTATTTAAAAAAAATAAATGATTTCTGTATAGTAAATGCTAGGTTGGTACCACTTTGACGAAACGTCAAGTTTAAAGGTGCGTTCCGATTAGTAGGTAATGGTAGCTAATGGCGGTGGTAGAATACGAAATTATAGTGTTTCTTACATATCGTGATAATGACACATATTAGTTTGCATGTGCATAAACATGAGTCACTATCAATTTTCTATTGGAAATACTATAACGGCGTCTGCTACCACTGCCATTATCACTAATGAAAACGCACCTTAAAAAGGTAATTAAAATTCTGACATTTTTATATTTGTTCATGATACATCCCTACCAAAATACTAAAATAAAACTACACTCATCGCTATACTTTATTTATAATTTTCTCAATGTATCGTTTTTGGAATTAGATATAAAGACGGGTTGATATTTCTTATCAACAAACAATCAAATTGGTGATCTTATTTTATTTGAAATTTGTATTTTATAATTTGCCGCACTACAGCGGCAACGTTCCATAGTGCTTCTCCAACCTCTGATGAGATCAGCTGTTTTCGAATGTGACAACACAAAAAAAATATTTGTCAAAGTCCTGGCTACTATGTAATTTCATATCAATGCAGATGCGACCGATCTCGATCAAATAGAATTTGCTCTTGAAGCTAAACTATTAATTATATCAAAAAATGTCATAGGCATAAATTATACAAAATTTCTTCTACTTTAATTTATTAATTAACTATTTTGTCAAAATTACAGAAATGGCGGCTCATTTGAAAAATCTTTCAAAAAGGCTTAGAATAAACTACCAGTTCTTTTGGACCCCTTTCAACCAAAAGCTTTTCAGCTCTAAGTTTGGTAACAAAACTTCTAAATATGAACTTTCGTTCCGATACCTTTAGTAGTTTCTCCGGAATCGTCGTCACAAAAATCGTTTACACACAGGCATACACACACGCACACACACACACACAGACATTTTTTTGTACCTTGGTCAAAAATGTTCAGGGGACCCAAAAAGACCTATTTCCGCTAAAATCTCAATTTTTTTTTTCGGCGCGATTACAATACTTTATCTTACTGCGTATGATAAAGTAAAAACAAATCATGTTCAAATTGTGGCAAAAACTACAAAACGTCAACCTGTTTATATGTATAGTATACACTCCAACGTTATCGCGCCGTAAAAAAAAGACGGTTCACAATTTAAATTGCGAGCCGCTTTCACTTTAGCAACGCATAGTAAACTGTAAATAATTGAGTAACCGTGAATGGAATCTGTAGCGAGTTCTGCGCTCGCTGAATAATGTAATTTCGGATCGGCCTCCATCTTTCATCATGGTGCCACCCTTTTGTCTTTTTTCGCCTGTCTCGCCCGCAGGAGTGAAGAGGCGAGAGACGAGAGCATTGCCAGAATTTACGCGATTCTGACAGAAAAAAGAGGACGAAGTGTCTCCGTCCTAAGGGATGGCAAAATCATAAGAATTATGCAGTGCTTTTCAATTCGCCAGCTGTATAAATTAGCCATTATGCAAATGGGATTTTGCCGATAAGGCATGGTTTTCATCTTGAAAATCGAACGGGGAATTGCCTAAGTATCTTCAGGATATTTCATTACGTTCGATCGGCGAAAGTGAACACGGCTTCCTGTGTACTATATTACGTCCATTATACCTAATGGAAGACATAAAATGTTTAATAAGAAGGCGCACAGAAGGTAGAAGGTACACACGGATCCTTCTAAAGTATCTGTGGGCTTATAACATTAAATTTAAAATAGATATTTATGTTGGAAAATTCGTTGTCTGGCCAACTTTACTTCAGCTTTGTTTTGATTGACGGCTGTCATGATTTATGGGTAATGTTGAATGAAATTATATCGGGACGTTCTGAGTATAGAAGGTTGTCAGATATGACGTTTTCATTAGATTTATTTTTGTACAATTAGCTTGGTGTCCGTAATTGAGTGTCAAGAAGAAATTGATGAAACTGTAAAATATACGAACTGCGGGTTAACACACAGTGGGAATTAATGTGCAGCTTCTGCATATTACTTTACCAGTTTTCAAATTGCTTATCCTGGCTTTACGGTCATCAAACAGAAAGCAACTGCTGGTGCTAAAAAATGTATACGACAACACAGACACGGTTAGTCGCAGACAAGCATTTTGGCGTGATTCGATGATCTGATTTCCTACTTTTTGTTTTGTGACCATATGCCCAAGAGTAGTTTAGCCTTCGTCACTCTTATCCATGGTCACAAGTGAAGAGTTTAGGTTAGAATTTCAGTTAGCTGTTATACTTAATATGTACTATCGTGGGCATATATTATGTCCCCTCTTTTGGCGTCCATTTTCCCGCAAATCTAGGGGCGATTTTTTTTTAAAAAAGTTCTGTAAAGTTCTGCAACAACTCATAAAAATTGGAAAGCTGTATATGTTAGCGTTTTCTCGATTTTTCCAAATTAAGAAACATTGGCGCTGTTTTTGTCCTGTAAATTTCATTCGTTTAACTTTAGCAATTAATTACTCCGGAAATAATCATTAGATTTCAAAAAACTAAAAACTAAAAACTAAACTTTCAATGTGCAGTTTTGTAAAATCATTGGATTAGTGCTTGACCCACAAAAAGCGATATTATGCAATGCCTGCAATTCCTCTATTAGAGAGCTAGAATAATGAATTATAGACTATAAGCTACCCACTAATTCATAGGTTTAAAGTTTATTACATAATCATTGTTTATCTTGCATTTTCCCTACAAAAGATCGAGTTGAAGCATCTCATGATTGCTGCAATTGACGCGGCGCTCTTCGGTCTTTGTGGCGAGCGGGGGAAGGGATCGACAGCGACGCTGCCAGTAGTGGGGGATCGCACGTGCACTAGTTACTAGAAGAACAGTGTTTACGGACACAATATAACGACACATTATGCCTCGCCAAAGAAATTTTGATATCTGGCGACAGATTACCGAATTAAAAAATAATGGCAAAATGAGTCAATAAGATAACAGAACCACGAACAGGCATTTGGAAGTCCCATGGGAATTGGCAATTTAAATCGTGTGTCGGGATTACCATTTAAAATTAATGAGTGATCTGCAAAGATTTTTTTCATATTTTTAAGTTTTATACGCCCAGAGATAAGGTTTGTAATATATGTAATTGGTTGGACATCGTTTAATTTAATTACTTCTGAACACGTGGACCGGCAAGATTGGACGCGTACCATAACAAACGGCACTTCGGTACTGAAAATATCAGTTTTTAGTAACTTGTTTCTAAGTTTGGGCACATTGATATCATGTCAAACGTAACCACACTTACCTACAAACTGGCTTTTTAGATCGCTTCAGTGCACAATCGCGTTTATATTAAAGTTCTGTTTCCGGGTATCCAAACATTACAAAAACGCAAAAACATGATGTGTAAGGTGGAAATTCAGCGCACAAAAGTCTATCAAAACCGCCTATTTGAAAAGCACGTTCCATTCCCAAAAATATTCTCAATTAATCTTTCTTTTCGTTAATGTAAGGCCATAAAATTAAAACATTATTAAGAAAAGAAAAACACCGTATAACGGAGAACAAAATACTTCTGCTACTACTAATTGCACAAGTTCAACAAAAGTAGTTCAAAATCCAGTAAGTTATCAACAACAAAAATTGAGTGTGCTTCTGAAAGATTGCTTTATACAATGTATTTCAATATTGTTGGTGGAAAATTTGATTTCTCCTCTACTATATTGTCTTTATTTTATCTTCTTTATAGTAGTATATTGCTACGAAGTAAACTAAAACGAGCTTATCATTATGTTCGAGTAGATTTATAAAGGAACAAAGCCAGTGACCCGAATTGCACAATACTTGCAATTCCCAAGTATGTGTTCCAGACGCCGCGTTTGCACAAAAACCGAGCAAACAACCTCGGCGCTTGGTAAGCTAATTAACGGTAGTGGCGTATTTTGACAATTGATATAAGTAGCCACATAGCGGAGTATCAAAGAAGAATTGTATTTTGTCGGTAATCACGATTAGACATCCGACACCAGTGCCGGCGGCAGTGCCCGGTCTGGCCGGGTCGGGTATCCGTTTCATCAAATTGTCGACATAAACAAAAATCAATATACATGTAAAACCAGTGTGAGTGTTATTTACATCCTCCCTGGCCTGGACCCATTCCATTAAGAGCTAAGTAACAATATACACAATTTTTATAGTTAACTGGGTTTCTTTTATGCGCGGGGGCGTCTAAATCGTGAGGCCTGGTTCAGGGGAACGCGCTGAACCTGCCTCGCGCCGGCGCTGGCTCATTTATGCATAAATCGGTCACAACACTTGACTCCAAATTTCACGTCATCACTCGCGGGAATAACCATTTGTCTACGACATATATCAGATGTCGTAGACAAATGGTTCATTCTGGCAAAAAGCTTTTGCCTAGGCTAAAGCTATTTGCCACGGCAAATGCATTGTGGGTCTTCAGTTATATGTTTAAAGGAATTTGTCTAGGCAATATATTTGACAATGCCGTTTTGTTAGGCAAATAGCATTTTGTTTAGAAATCGATCGGTCACGTTTCGCTACGCTACGCTCTTCCTTCCCCTCTGTCGGTTATGCTCATTTGTAAAACAAAAACTCTTTGATGACAAGTATTGCGATTACCATAAAAATGGCAGCAATAATTTTTTTCTTCTTCTGTGTCGTTTTGATTCATACGGTGAAAACATGATAACGTAAGCGACTGGTTTCAGCGAACAGAGTCTAACCTTAATCGCAAGTGACCTTGGCTAATGTGTTTGGAACATCACAGTAACCTCCGCAGCATATCGGTGAACCATTATAAATACATGCAAATCGTTTCAAATCACCAAATATTCACTGAGTTGTACATTTTTCAGCATGGTTTTCCATTTGCAAAATAGGAGTTAGGTGATATCATTATCCGCATCGATGCGTCAAATCGCCCAGTCGATAAGAATTCAGAAATTTACTGTTTTCCAGTCTAGTATAACTTGTTTCCTTGTAAAAGGAACCTAAAACAAGACCGTTTTAGAGGAACAAAAACCATATAAAATTGTCTCTGCACTCATGATTGTTGGCGCTTGTCACAACAAATCAGGCTTATCTTCATTACAACAAACATTTAAGGATAGCTTGCAAATAGCTTTAAAAATATAAATAAAGGTTTCATGTCTATTTGACCAGGCAAATAGATTTTGTATAGGCAAAAACAATAAAATAACCATTTACCTACGACATGTATACTGGTATTTGAAAGAAAAATCCACAAAAGTAACTTAATGAATTTATTAATTTATAAACTAATTTATAAGAACAATATTTATCAACAATGAATATAAAATAAACAAATCTTCTGTTACAACTTACAAGATACCTTCGACTCCGACTCCTGATAATTGTAGATAGACACCGACTCAACTGACTGAATTTCTCATAAACGGCGACTCCACAACCACACCTCTGGGTTCAACTGTTATCGCATTTTTATTTGCTTCTTATCTCCTCAGTAAAATATCTCCAGCAAGCCGCAAATAGAAACAAAATTAATACAAGAAATTATTGTACTAATGCAAAGAACTAATGTACATAAACTAATCAGTTCAAAGATACCTGACGAAAATTGTAATTTATTCAAAACAGAATGGTTTACTTACAAGGCTTCTATAATTTTCCATTTTGCTCTTCAGTGTGGGGGTGTAGAGAAAACAGAGACGGAAAAGTTTGCCCCGAAAAGAAACTGCCATGGGCGGCCATTTTGATTATATTTTAATAGAAAAATTGTCACTATATATACTTAAATATATGTGCATTCTGTAAATGTTACTCTAAATGTAGGTAATGGAATTACAAAAAAAAGCAAAAACAAATCGGCAATTGTTTTCGCTCGCTAATGTACCCTTAATGGTAGGAAATTACGTGTGCTGCATATAACGATCCTTTAATTTATTTCTATAATTTGTTTACCCATTTGTTATGTCTATCTACAGGTCGCATGCTTTTCGAACAAGCTTGTAATGATGCCTCAAATTAAATTCAAACGTAAGCTTCTTTCCAATACCGTAAATATTTCTTCATGAAAACTATTTCACCTCTCATTAAATCTATGCAATATTAATTTAATTTATAAGTATTACAATTAGAAACATGGTATTCTCAAAGTTTTGAATAAGTAATAACCAGTGTACGGACAAAAATGCATATTTTCCAGTGTCGTGCATGGGACACGTGCTGGTGGGGACGCAAACGGCTAGCCGGTCTGGCATCGGCTCATGTGATGTAAGTACTAAGTACATTCCTGCTTTGGCGTTGATCGAATGCAGTCGCTTGCCTTGTTTAAATTTCCGCTTCGCCGGTAGATTGAGCAGATTCTTTCAATTGTTGTATCTTGAAATTTTGTGTGAATAACTGTTTTTATTTTCCATTTCGAATTTGTTCTTTTGTTTTATACTTAGAGTTGAATTATTTTTTTTTTATTTTATCGTTGTACTTAGTTTGAAAATCCTGCAATGAATCGTTTGTTAGCTGAGTTTGGCAATACTTTCACGTTCGTTAAGAAAGGGGAAGTGGTTTGGAAGTGGAAAATATCACAGGAACGTCAAATAAAAACTTTTTTAATGCTTTATGTGTAACTTTATTTCTGCTATATGCCTTTCACAAAAATTAATAATCCCGTTTTTAAAAAAAATTATCAGAAACAATACTGGACGAGACTTACCCGACGAATCCACAATTAGAAAATAATACGTACAAGGGCAATATGACAAAACAATTTCTACAATAAAGTCAAAACTATCCGATAAATATATTTGGGTTTCTGCAGTTGACACTACAGATATGAAGGAAACCTTATTTATCTACGACTCACGTATAATACGTTCATTGCATACGTATCTAGGACTATATAATCCTCATCATTATACGCGCCAATGATAATAATGACACTAGCGTCGTATAATAATGACAGTTCGTTCAAATAATGACCTCATTATTTGAACCAACTGTCATCTTTATACAACTCTAGTGTCAAAGTCTGTCAAAACCTACGTGGATGACAATTATTTGACAGTTCGCCTCGCCAACATTGACAAATACATTTAAAATATTTTGCACAAAATGGAATTTATGAGTCGTAGATAAAACGTCGTCTTTGACTCGCACATAACGGATATAAATCTCTCGCATGATTACACGCTCGCCTACGGCTCGTGTTTAAACTTCATGCTCGCGATTTATATCCTTAATTATGTGCTCGTCAAATAATATACTATTATTTGACATGTTTTGCACACGCTATTCATAGAATTTGTGAGTTGGTTCAAGATGAATTTCCAGACGTGAACACGCTAATAAGCACATGGAAAAAAATGTTATTAAAAGCTCCTTCCAGTTTGGCTCTTTAAAAGGAAAAGTGCCCTAATCTACTTTTACCACCACAACTAGTTATTACGAGATGGGGTACATTGTTAGAAGCGGCAATTTTTTATGCAAGAAACTTTGATATCATCAAACCCTTTGTCTTAAATTGGCCTGGTGAAGCAGTTAGTATTAAAGACTGCAAAAAATACTATCATTACAAGATTTGCATGCACAATGAAAATTTATTGATACAAATTTTGCGCAAGTATTGCCAACCATACAGTTTTTAGAACAACAAAATATTGAACTTGCAAGCAGTTTTCAAAGGATTGAATCCCTGTACGAAAGGTTACGAAGCATTGAAGCACCAATCAGTAAAAAATTACAACAAAAAATTGATGCGGTAGTACATCGAAATCCGGATCTTAATATTTTAAAAAAAATTTCTACGAATTCATTTACGGATGAAGGAATTTTTCAAAAATATTCCAATTTGGTTTTGGTTTATTGTTTTGCGCCTGTGACTAACTGAATTGTAGAAAGATCATTTTCTAGGTTTAAAGATATTTTAGCATCTAACCGAAATAATTTGACTGAAGATAAATTTGAAAAATATGCAGTAATACAATCGTTCAATGCATATCAAATAAATGAGTAAAATATTTCCGTGGGCACGTGTTGGATTTAATTATTAGTTACGACAAACATTTAATATTAAATTCACTCTGTTTAGTACCGACCGGCGCGGCGGCCGCTTCGCGCCTATGGATATCAATCCAATCGACCGCATAAGTCGTCATTGCTCATGCATGCGTGCCCGCTACGCACACTCATAGCTAGGCGACTACTATACTAGCACTGCGAGACATACATTTTTCTCCGGTCATTGGTTGGTGCATACATACATAATCCTTCCTCGTCTACCATTTATGGTCGATCCTGAGCCAGAAGTTCCATTTCTCTCCAATTTTTGCCTCTCTTATTCAACACTAGCGATCTCAGAGTTCCAGGTTCTTGTGGGGCGCCCTCTTTTTCTAGCTTTATCTGAACCTACCTTCCAGATAGCCTTTACACCTCTATCATTGTGCAATCTTGCTATATGGCCCAGCCATGTGAGTTGTCGTAACTCTAGCGGTTGCTCTCAGGTATCTCATTTCACAGGCCTGTATCTTGCTCTTTTGGGTTTCAGTCATAGTCCACGCTTCACATCCATATATCAGCACCGGCACAAAAGCACTGTTGAAAACTCTGACCTTTGTTTCTGCTGACACCTCCTTATTCTTTATAAAAACCTTATTGAGTGCATAGTACAGCTTGTTAGCGTGTTTAGTATCGATCCCAGGTACTTAAATTCTCAGACTGTAGAATTCTGTTGTTACGGATGTAGATAATAATCATGCCATACTTTTCGAATTCGTCATTCCATGCACTCAGGTTATGCTGCAGGTCTTTCTAGGTGTTGGTCAGTATTACAAGGTCGTCTGCATACATTAGCTCAGTGATACACAGATATTGCAAATGTCGCATTCCTACCAGGGCTTTCATATTCTTCCGGCAATTCTTTGCCATTTTGCGCATCATGATGATAAACAAAAGAGGGCTCAGGACTCCGCCCTGTCTTACACCACGCCATGCATCAAACTCCTTGCTGCATGAGTTTTGAGTTCTCACAACATTTTTCGTACGAGTGTAGATGCTCTTAATTGCCCTCAGGAGCCTATTTCACACCTGTCGTTCTTCCAATATTTCCCATATTTTTTTCTCTAGGGGCACTATCAAAGGCAGTTTCGAGGTCCACAAAGCATGTATATAATGTATTCCCCGCCTGATTGTTATTCTCCATCATTTGCCGCAAGCTGAAGATGAAGAAGATGGGAAGATGTGCTCCGTCGTTCTCCTGTTTGGTCTAAATCCACTCTGATTATCGTCCAGGTTACTCTCAACTATTTCTCGCAGTCTCTGCTCTAGAATCATTTCATAGAGTTTACTTCCCACACTTAACAGCGATATTGGTCTGTAATTGGAACATTTTTTCTTGTCACCCTTTTTAAAAATTGGCAGAATTGTCGCAATGGTCCAGTCCTTTGGTGTTATTCCAGTCTTCCATGCGGTGATAACTATTTTGTGTATATATTGTTTTCCGATATCACCCATGCATTTTAAACTCTTTAAACTACACAGCGCCCGTTCCACTTCTTCAGATGGGATCTCGCTAGCATCCTCCTGCTCACCACTTTCAATCCCACCAATATCTGCATGAGGTTGACCATCCCCATTTAGTACACCGCTGAAGTGTTCATACCATATGTCTATAATTCGCTCGGTTGAAGTAAGTTTCCATTCTGGTTCTCTATAAAGTTAGTGTGTTCACGTTTGCCCCTTCTAATACCTTTCAGTGTCCTATATAACAACTTGCTGTTTCCTTGGCTGTTTTCCTTCATCTTACGTCCAAATTCCTCCCAAGATCTTCTCTTTGCCTCCAACGTAATTGCCTCCATCACCTGTTGTGCCACATATGCTCTCTGCTGTCTTCCAAGCTATATCTCGGAGACTGATCCACAGTGATTCCACATCATAACTCTCCCATTCTAAGATCGTTAGTTCTTTGTCCACTCTTTCAGCATAATGTGTCTTTATTCCTTCATCGTAGAGTCTATATACTTTAATCGACTTATTCCTGCTGTTACTCTGAGTACTCTTACCTACTGCATCTCTTTGCCAGTCTTTGTTCTTCTTTATTATTGTCTGGCCCATGTAGTGATCACTGCCTATTTCGTGTCCTCTCTTCACCCATGTATCCATAATCATCCTTCCATTTAGTGCCTCAACCATAATTAAATCAATAATCGATTTTTCCCCTCTGCTCTCCATCCCTCTTGTAAATTTGTGGATGTCTTTATGCTTGAACATTGTGTTAGTTACTATCATGTTGTTGTGGATACAGAATCAATTATCCCCCGCCCATTGCTATTTTTTGTGGTTTCACCATATTTTCCCACAGGATAGTTCTGTACTTTGCCCAATCCCACACGACCATTAAAATCGCCCACTAACAAAATCCTACCATCTATACTTTCAATTTCCTACTGCAGGCAATCCCAGAATGCATCCCTATTTGCTTAACTGTCATTCTCCGATGGTCCATAACCTACAACAATTGCCCAATCTTCTCCTGCACCATCTCCCACATCCAGTCTCATCACTCTCTCATTTATGAATTTCCATCTCTTAATATTCCCACGATATTCCCTGGTAATAAAATTAAAGAGTTTACCTAAAATGTAGTTAATGCCTGATAAAGTGGGGTATTCCGTGAGACAAACAAGACCGTAGCATCTGTTTAAATTAAACTTTCTTTAACTCCCCAGTAAAGCATCATTTTCTGGACTTACCGGGAAATGCCCGAAGGCCACTAATTCCCTTCATGGAACAAGCGACCGCTACTTACTGTAATTGGGCAATAAATTCTATTTCTTCAAGTCCGCAAAATCGTACAATTAAATGTAACATTTAGCGCCGTTACACGGCCCGTGGAAGCCCTGCCATAAATAAAGCGAAAATCGGCCGCGCGCAACAATTGACGCAATATTCTCGTTCCCCAATTCGAAGCTATTACGCTAATTACAGTTTATAGTTGTGCCGTCTATTAATCGGAAGCCCTTTTACCTGCCCCATAAATACGGCCCAATTAAAGTAAACATTACCTCGGAGGTAACTATCGTTTGGCTATTATGTGAAGTAATTGGTTATTTGCTGCCGTGGAAGTAATCGGAGTAACCTTGGGGCCAATGTACGAAAACATAATGGCGTGTGTAGCGACGTGAAGTAGAATACCGATTGAAAACAACGCTGGATTTAACATTGGCATGTAATTAATTAACCAATGCTAACTTCATTGCATCTCTATACGATTACTGGTAAACACCAATAATCAAATTGGGTAACTATGGTTTAGTCAAACAGATTGTATTATAGGCCACAGAAAATTGTTAATTTGATCAAATATTTCGGAGGTATTGATATCTTCTAAATCTTAATATGAATGAAGTGGCCATATTCACTAAGTAGATTAAAGTGAAAATTTAAACATTGAAACCACTGCGAAGTAGTCTAGAACATGTTGTTTATACAGGCTGTTTGCTAAGTGTTTGAAAGAGAAATAAGCAGTTTTTAAATTTACTTTACGGTTTTGTTTGATTTTTAATATTGTGTTTTATTGTAGGCTTATAATTTTATAAATACTAAATTAATTATAATGTAAAATAAACTATTGTTCAGTTGCTTTCAAACGCAATCTAGATTTGGCAATATTTGGAATTTCTACTGTGAAGTTTAAAAATCCATTTCGGTAGGTACAAGTACATTTTAGGTATAGGACATTGTACACAAAGATTATCTAAAATATCCCATAGAATTGAGAAATGTATTTATATCTCAGGGTTGCCATTTGAAAAATCTACTTTTAGTAGTTTTCTCGGATTCAACTTTGACCTTAGAATTTGAACACTCGGTATGACTTTTAGAAGAGTTCTACCGATGTGTCGATAATACGATACCTTCACAACAATTTTGCCGGACAACTTTTATCCAACGGTCACAGGGGATAATTTATAAGTAATTGAAAGTAACCATGCAGCTGTAATTTTTAATGAAAAAAATAGATCTAAAATTCAATCAAGATTTCAAAAATGCGATAAAATACAAGCTGTTCCATTTGAAATATAAAAGTTGACATCATTTCCGGTGTAAGCGGAAGTAATCGCAAACTCAAAATATTTTAGTTGAGATGATAGTGTCCGACAGTGTCCACAAATTTTCAATGTCTCATTTCCTTTGGTTCTGCGTATACTTCTAATGGCAGCTCGTCGTGGGAGACCCTGTATATAAAATAAATAGAAGTTTTTACAGATTATCTCTGAAACCATTAGCAATGCAACTGTTTCCTCAACGGACATAAATATATTTTAAGCAGCCCAGTTTTTAGTTTTTAAATATAAATAACTCCAGGATTCTAAAACTTGCTTTTGGAGTGATGGAACTGGGGGTCTTAAATCATAAATCTTGAACTTTCATTACAGTTTAATTACAAAGTTCAAATATGTACGGAAGTAGGGGTTGTAGACCGCAGGGTTCGATCTAACATACAGTGAACGCGTAAACTATGGAAACAAGGGAAAATCTCGGAAATGGATTTTTATTTAAGAAAATCCACAAGCACGCTGCAAAATACACTTCCTGTCTATGACGTCATTTACATATTTTGTCTAAATATCAACCCCATATTTTTCTTACTGATTTGGATACATCTTTAAATTGTCTTCAGATAGCGGAAATATTTTATGCGATTAAATAACAAAATTTTCGATAAAGAAAAGCAGACAAAATGCCTAAATTTTAGAGAAAAATATATCTTTCTATTAAAATAAATAAATGGCCATTGTGAGTGTGACTATCACATAGTGCAAAAATCGCTCTGGTAGCCTTAGACCCTTTAGATGGTAAACCCCGCAACTATCAGTTGGATAACCAGAAGTCATGCGTCATCCAATGAATAATTTTGTCTATAGTTGGTGAAACTGGGCAATAGTCTTACTACCAGGTAAAAGAAGATCATTGGTAATAAAGGCATTCATCTTGGTCCGTGTTGTGAAATCGTTGGTGAGGAAATAATAAATAAAACTTCGCTGCGGACTAGTGTAATGCTATATACTTAAGCGATTAATTTCGTGTTTTGAAACCCATCGTCAGGCCACGCTGAAAAAGTAACATGTGCACACATAAGAAACAAGGAAAACACTTTCATCTTACGTAATAAATACTAGGACAGTTGACAACTATAACAAAGTAAGGAAATTAATATAATATAATTACCGTGAATATCAGCTGGATAGAGCGTATGGTGTATGTCACTGTTAAAAACCAGCCCCGATACTTGTGTACCATCGAAGATGTAGATGAATAGAAATAAGTGAGGCGCTTCGGGTCAGAGGTAGCTATGAAAGCGGCATAATGTCGCTGAGGGCATGCGCATTTAAATAAAAATATAGAAGGGGCTGGTATGGGCTGGTAGGTAGCGATGACAGACGCTCGGGTGTTGTATTGGTAGCACTTTTGCGTATGCTACGGCTGCAAACAGACAAATATAAACATTCAATGTAAAAGGACGTTGAGCTGTGTAAAGACAAACGAAATAAACAAATCGAAACATAACAAACAAATCAAATCAATATTAACAATATCGAGAGGGATACGCCAGTTGAAAACCAATGGGACTAGGGACTAGCCATGGGTTACCCGTTGAGTGGCCTTTTTTCATCATTTTATGTTGACCAATTTGAACGCAAAATTATGAACTTACCACTTAGTAAGTCCATCGGTTTTTGGGGGAGGTATGTAGATGGCATACCTGTAATTTTTAAGGTACAAACCAAGATTTGGGCACCCTTTTCAATGAATATAATCAAATTTCTAATATAAAATTCACTATTGAAAAAGAACAACAAAACAACCTCAAATTCCTTGACTTATCTATTACTAAATTTAACAACAAACTCAAGTATGACATCTGCAGAAAATCCACCACTACCGACATAGTTATCCCCAAACACTCACAACACCCCACTAATATAAAACCTGCTTAATTTTAGAAATTTTTTCAATAGACTAGAAAGCACCCCTCAAATCAATATTAACAATATCGAGAAGGAGGCGCCAGTTGAAAACCAATAATCTTTTTAATATGTTTATTTAATATGGTATTTTTCTTTTTTTAATATGTTAATTGTTTAATATGTTATCTCCATTTTCCTTTTTGTGTTTTTCTATATGATAAAATACATAAAAGTTAATAAGTGGATATTTGTTTACCTGCTTGATGAGCTTCATGTTGTCAGTACTTGTTGTGTGGCCTTTTTCAATCATGTGCTGACCAAAAGTTGAATGGTTATTAGTTCTAGTATGTTCTTCTTCTAGTATGTCCAATGAGCGCATGTTTTGTCCAATATACATTGATTCACAGCTTGTGATTGCCAGCCTAATCTTTGAAATTGTTCAGGATTTTAAAATGTTTGTTGTGTTATAATGGCTGAGGGTTATGTTGTGAAAGTTAAGTAAATTTTTAAGTTTATTTTGAATGCAATGGAGGTAGGGAACAGAAAAATATAAATTTGAGGGTTTTGAATGGGGGTAAAAGGTTTTGATAAGATTTGTTGTTTTATTGAATTATGCAGTGAGGTAAGGTCTTGTTTAGTGTAATTATTATTAAAGCCAATTTGGTGGATGACGTTAAGTTCATTATTGTAGGACTGAAGGTCAAGAGGGGTCTTCTCTAGTCTATTGAAGAAATATCTAAATTAAGCAAGTTTTATATTAGTGGGGTGTTGTGAGTGTTTGGGGATAACTATGTCGGTAGTGGTGGCTTTTCTGCAGATGTCATACTTGAGTTTATTGTTAAATTTAGTAATAGATAAGTCAAGGAAGTTGAGGTTATTTAGTTGTTCTTTTTGAATAGTGAATTTTATATTAGAAATTTGATTATTCATATTGAAAAAAGTGTCCAAATCTTGGTTTGTACCTTGATAAATACAGAATATGTCATCTACATACCTCCCCCAAAAACCGATGGACTTACTAAGTGGTAAGTTCATAATTTTGCGTTCAAGTTGGTCAACATAAAATGACGAAAAAAGGCCACTCAACGGGTTACCCATGGCTAGCCCCTACCCCATTGGTTTGCAACTGGCGTATCCCTCTCGATATTGTTAATATTGATTTGATTTGTTTGTTATGTTTCTTTTTGTTTATTACGTTTGTTTTTACACAATTCAACGTCCTTTTACATTGAATGTTTATATTTGTCTGTTTGCCGCCGTAGCATACGCAAGAGTGCTACCAATACAACACCAGAACGTCTGTCACTGCTACCTACCAGCCCCTTCTATATTTTTATTTAAATGCACATGCCCTCAGCGCATTCAGCGACATTATGCCGCTTTCATGGCTACCTCTGACCCGAAGCGCCTCACTTATTTCTATTTATCTACGACATCTTCGATGGTACACAAGTCGGGGCTGGTTCTTAACTGTGACATACACCATATGCTCTATCCAACTGATATTGACGGTAATTATATTATATTAATATCCTTACTTTGTTATAATTGTCAACTGTCCTAGTATTTATTACATAAGATGAATGTGTTTTTCTTGTTTCTTAAGTGTGCACATGCTACTTTTTCAGCATGGCCTGATGATGGTTTTCAAAACCCGAAATTAATCGCCTAAGTATATACAATTAAACTAGTCCGCAGCGAAGTTTTCGTTATTATTTCCTCACCAACGAAAAGAAGAAAAGTTTGTAAAACCAATCAGAGAAGATTACTGTTCTCACTTAGCCTAATGATTTGCAGCAAATAGCATGATCATAAAATTGTCCAATCGGTCGGAAAAGTGCATTACAATCCATTTCCTCCGGTATTGTTTAGGATCGTAAAAATGCACTCTTCCGCTGGATGCGCGCTTTAATATATAAAAGCTAACGGCTGCAAGCAACATTGTTTAGTACCCCGAGACGCGACGTAAAAGTTCGCTCGCAGTGCATTCCGTTGTAATTTTTATTCCACAGCGCGGTAATGGGCGTCATAATGCCATATTTTATTGTTTGCGAGCGAGATTGATGCACTTATTACGGTCGCTAATTGCGGTACTAGCGCGGCCACAATTACGCTTCATGGCATGAGGAAACGCGCAAAGATTCAATTTCACACGGATTAAACTTTAATTTTATAACACGCCGTAAAGAGAGATCTTTGTTCGCAAACCCCTTTCGCTTCATTTAATATTGCCCTATAATACTCATCAGTTATGTAATGATGGCGCTTAAAGTGTTTAGTGGCGGAAATTACCGGCGCCTCCGCCATATACGCCCTGGCTTATTATGCCCTTATTTAAAATATAGTAGTAGTTGATAATTTCTCCTAGATAACAAAATCAGAATGTTATTAGGCGCTACGTAAAACATAAAATACTTTCCTAAATGGTTATTAAAGGTTATTATATAAATGGTTATTATTAATTTGTTAATTATAAATTATCGTCATAGACAGTGGCGTAAATAGCAGGTGTGCGAGGTGTGCGGCGCACACGGGCCCACGACCCAGGGGGCCCATTGGAGCCGGCCGGGTGTTTGGGAGGTCTCGCGAAAAATATGAGATCGTCGGCTTAAAGCTAAAGTCACTAACTAAAATCTAATAATTACGAAAACCTGACTTTAAGAAGGAATACCAGTAAATATAATGTAATTTTCTAGAGGTTATGGATTTTAGACAACTTACAACACTTAGTCATCGCCTCCTCGTATAAGATTCACATTTATAAGCATATCGCTACTATTAATTCCTGTTTCAATAAATTGTAAAAATTATAGTTAGTGACTTTTACTTTTAAGTTGACGATATGTTCGCATTACTCATAATTGTTCTAACAATTAACTGACAGCCCCTCTGAGCGCGGGATGCGATTTCGGGGCAAAAAAAAAGAGATCTGAGCAGTTTCTGGGCCCCTGGGCTGCAATAAGATGCCAGCATAACGTAAATAGATGAAGTCGAGCATTTCAAGAAGTAGGTACGCAGGCCTCTGCGGATACTAATCTAAACTCGATATCATATATTTATTGTTACATAAAGAACAAAAAAGATTAGTAATAATACAATTTTATTAAGATCTACAAACACAAACAATAACTTTTAATTCTAACAATAGAGAAAATAACTTTCAAGACTGCTTTCCAACCTATTTTGAAAAAAACCAAAAAGTGTAACTTTTTAATTATGGTCATAACTTCTTTTTTTGTGATCCCTTCAAAAAAGCGTTTTGATATTATAAAGGCACTCTTTCCCTACAGTTTGAATATGTTAGTTTAAAAATGTTCGCCAATGAATTCGTCAGAAACAAACAAAACTTTTGTTTTTCTTATGGACGCCATATTGGTTTTATACAAGTTTGGATTCAGAATTCTTTTCTCAGTAATTTGGTATGCTACTTGCCGTATTTATAACACAACAAGCCGACAGAATTGGAGTATTTCTTTAATATCTGAAAATCGCATGGTGTCATGAAAAACACATTTGAGTGATACAGTATTTATGTGCCCATAATCAAGGTACGGTAAACTTTTGGAATGTATTTATTTGTACTAACTACACACCATAAAAAAGTAACAACATTTTAACAAAGTATATAATGTTTTCAAAAATCTCGTCATGTTTACGGATGCATTTTTCACAGCATTCCGTAATCTGACGTTACCGAGGGTTCTTCTGGCAATCGAATTGAAAGCGGCGATGACAGTGTCACGTTACTCCCTAACGTTTCCAAAATTATAAACACCATACACCTTATTTTATGTCATTCCATAGATAAAAATCACAAGGAGTAAGATCCGGCAATTCTGGTGGCCATAATACTTCTGAATAGGTAGCAATTACTCTCCGTTTATGTCTTATATCTAAATAGTTCCTCACAATTCGGGCATTATGTGCAGTTGTCTTGTAGGAGCCACATACCATATCTTAAGGCCAGCAGTATATCGTCCATTATTTCTTCCACGTCTTCAGATAGCAATATTGCCGGTACACCTCCGAAGTTAAATTTTTGTTATAAAAATTGGTCCGGTTAATCGGTTGGCCACTATACCGCACCATACATTAAAACCAAACTACACCCGATTATGGCGCGGTACAAAAAGGTTTTATTTTTTGCGGGCCCAGTGCGTTTCTGTTAAAAATACCGCAGTTAGAAAAATATGTTTCATCGGACCATTATATTTTTTTATAAATTCTAGGTTTACACCAATTTTTTTCAACAAATGTTACAGATGGGTAGATATCACATTATTTCACAAAACGTCTTCCATGGCACCATGCGATTTTCAGTAATTCTCGAAGTGAACAATTTTCAGTCTTAAATTTTCTATTATCTTATTGTAATTAAAGTATGGCATGAGGCATACCAAATTACTCAGAAAGAAATGATGAATCCAAACATGTATAAAACCAATATGGCGTCCATAAAAGAAACAAAAGTTTCGACTGTTTCTGACGAATTCATTGACGAAAAAAATTGTAAACTGACCTAATCAAATTGTAGGGAAAAAATCTGATGTGGCCAGGCACATGACTTTATCATACAATATATAAAATTAATAGTTTAGCTGCATGAGAATCTATTCTATTGAGATAAATCGTAGGTATTGTCAAAGCATCAGCATTTCACACTACCTACACTACGTCATTAGAATAATAGTTATTTATGTCACAAATTCCGAAAGTACGGAATAGCGCGACGAGCGGTGATGCGGCGCGTCACCGAAGGCGGAGTGTCGCCGTCGCATATGAGCGAGTCTCGCTATCTAGTTTTTGGCAGGAGCGACATCAACGTTTATTGTGTTTCTTTTTAAGAATTACGTATTTAAAAAAAATAAATGATTTCTGTATAGTAAATGCTAGGTTGGTACCACTTTGACGAAACGTCAAGTTTAAAGGTGCGTTCCGATTGGTAGGTAATAGTAGCTAATGGCGGTGGTAGAATACGAAATTATATGACACATATTAGTTTGCATGTACATAAACATGAGTCACTAGCAATTTTCTATTGGAAATACTATAACGGCGTCTGATACCACTGCCATTATCACTAATGAAAACGCACCTTAAAAAGGTAATTCAAATTCTGACAGATTTATATTTGTTCATAACACATCCCTACCAACATACTAAAATAAAACTACATTCATCGCTATACTTTATTTATAATTTTCTCAATGTATCGTTTTTAGAATTAGATATAAAGACGGGTTGATATTTCTTATCAACAAACAATCAAATTGGTGATCTCATTTTATTTGAAATTTGTATTTTATAATTTGCCGCACTACAGCGGCAACGTTTCATAGTGGTTATCCAACCTCTGATGAGATCAGGTGTTTTCGAATGTGACAACACAAAAAAATATTTGTCAAAATCCTGGCTACTATGTAATTTCATATCAATGCAGATGCGACCGATCTCGATCAAATAGAATTTGCTCTTGAAGCTAAACTATTAATTTTACCAAAAAATGTTATAGGCATAAATTATTCAAAATTTCCTGTACTTTAATTTATTAATTCACTATTTTGTCGAAATTACAGAAATGGCGGCTTATTTCCAAAATCCTTCAAAAAGGCTTACAATAAACCACCAGTTCCTTTGGAACCTTTTTAACCAAAAGCTTTTCAGCTCTAAGTTTGGTAACAAAACTTCTAAATATGAACTTTCGTTCCGATACCTTTAGTAGTTTCTCCGGAATCGTCGCCACAAAAATCGTTTACACACACACATACACACATACACACACACAGACATTTTTTTGTACCTTGGTCAAAAATGTTCAGGGGACCCATAAAGACCTATTTCCGCTAAAATCTCAATTTTTTTTTCGGCACGATTACAATACTTCATCATACTGCGTATGATAAAGTAAAAAGTGCCTTTATAATGTCAAAACGCTTTTTTGATGGGATCATGAATAAAAAAGTTATGATCAAAATAGTTTGGAAACCATTTGGAATTCAACTGTTTTCTGAACAGATTATGAAAGAGCACATAAATATGCAGTACTTTGTCCATTTAACCGACTTTCTATCTCCAATAATACAAAAGTACTCATACAATCCAACGTTCCGTGAGACACACTGTATAACGTATAAACAGTATAAAAAGTCTTAGTGGGCAGTCAAATAAGGGTTTAGGGGCCCATTGTTTATGTTCGCACACGGGCCCACTGACACCTAGTTACGCCACTGGTCATAGATTTCACCATGGTTTAATTTGTAGTTTTAATTCACTTCTCTAAACAAACCTTCAGATAATCATGCTAAAACACAAAAATTTTACAAGATGACAACTAATTTATTCAAACAATAAAACATTTATCACTTCAAGAAATATTAAGTTATTAGTTTAAAGAAAGAAACATAACCTTTACAATTTGCAACGACATTGTACGAACACCTCCTGAAGACGAGAGGCAACAAATATTGGAAAATTATCATACAAGTAAAACTTCTGTTCACAAAGGAATAAATGAAACTTTCAGACGCATTCGCGAATGCTACATTTGGCCAAACCTAAAAAGCTATGCGGAGAATTTCATTAAAGCATGGTGAAATTTGCAATAAAACTAAAACTAATCTCGACTATCCTTTAGTAATCACAGAAACTCCGCGCAAACCTTTTGAACATATTAATATTGATATACTAGATATAACACGGCATATCAAATTCCAAATAAACAATCAACGTCGGTAATTGATAAATTATTACACTACTTCCAACACTATCCTGTTCCGAAACAAATTCATTGTGATTCCGGACTAGAATTCAATAATAATCAAATGAAAGACAGCTAAGTTAAATAATTTCAGATTAACATTTAGTGCTATTGCACAACCTCAATCAAATGTGACGATTTAACGATTTCATGCTACGTTTTTAGACTCGTTGAGAGCTTATAATTTAGAATATCCACACAAGTCAAATTTAAGCAGATTACCATGTGCAATTACGTAGTATAACAAAAGTATATCACAATCAACAAAATTTACACCTGAAGAAATTATATTCCGACATATTAGAGATAATGAAGACGAGGAGCTGTTTACTGAAGATGAACTTTATACCAGTTATATAAACGAAATGAAAAATACTTCAAGTTATATATACCAACAAGTGAATCAGAATATCCAAACAGCAAAAGAAAAATCAAAAGTTCGTTTTGATAAGCATGTTAAACTAAATAAACTCAATACAAAGACGGAGATTTTGTATATGTTAAGGAATCACAGATAGGGAATAAAATGAAAAATAAGTACATTATAAGATTGGTAATGACAAATACAGCGGAAGTTTAAATAAGTAGTACTAAAACATCACTGGTTAATTTCGATAGACTAAAGCCTGTCATAACTGTTCCAGGGTCGGAACCAGGTTAACCCTCAGCTCTAGGATCCAACCCATTAATACAAACGGCATCTTCTACCAACAGAAAGGAATCGTGAAGATATCAAACAGTAATTAATTAAGTTATTAGTAAATAAGAATATTAGTTCAATAAGACATTCATTTAATCAAAACTCGATTGCTCGGAATCATATTAAGGAAATGTTAGATATAGCTAGTGAACATTTAATCTATAAAATACCTTTCTCTGCACAACTTATATTACTCGATAGTGTTAATAATCAAATAAAACAAAAATTTAATGAAATAACATTTACGGAAACAAATAGATTTAAAAGAGGAATCATAAGTACCATTGCTTTTGCCCGATTAAAGATGTTGCATCCTTCAATGATCAATCCAATTTACTCTGAAGCCGACTGAGTGACATATCATGAAAACTAACGCATGGTCATTTATTATTCACCCCGAGTTATCAGCGTTTGTCGCATTTAATTGAAACTATAAAATTTGCAGCTTTGCAGACAGGAGATAAAGTAATATTTGTATTTTACATCCCTATTGTCGAGGCTACAAGTTACGATTTATACCATGTCTTTTCATCTCCTACGCGAAATTTAAAAGCGAAATTGTTTTATTCATTCATCCTTATTTATAAGTATGTGGCGGTGTGTAAAGTGGACAGTATGTCACAGTAAAAACCAAAAAATGTTCAGAAGTTATTAGTAACGAATTGCATTTGTGTTATAACGAATTTCCAAAAGTAGTATCTATTGATTCTCCATGTGAAGTTGTGGAATGTGTTTGCTCTCATAGTGTTCAATTTCTTGGGTACTGGGTTTAAGCACCATAATAAATTCACAATAATTGGTTATCACAATTTTTGACTTTTTGATCTCTATACACTAAAAAGGAAATACTTGGCATGAATATATGTGCTTCAGGTTTAGAACGAATATATAGATATTGACATTGGCTATATCGCAGTTCAAGTAAAGAATACTATTTAATCAAATTTAATGAAACCGGTTAATAAGTATGATTGTAAGAATTTGTTAAAATAATCAGATTACATGGATTGAAACTGAACAAAATTGTTAAAATAAAACTTTAATTTACTTCAAGGATTGATTTGGCATCTTCAATTTAAGTAATACGAAACAACTTACTAGAATCAAGGTGGTAATTAAGTTGTTGAGATAAAATTATAGTTTCTTTTTTGATTTTTTACTTGTTCCTCATTAGCCACTCTAAAGCCACCTTTGCATGGTGCCACCAGTGCCGCCATGTACTATCGTGGCCATATATTATGTCCCTTCTTTTGACGTCCATTTTCTCGGAAACATAGGGGCGAAATTTGTAAAAATTCTGGTACTGTCCTTGATTAATATGCTACAACTCATAAAAATTAGAAAGCTGTATGTGTTGGCGTTTTCCAGATTTTTCCAAATTAAGAAGAATTGGCGCTGTTTTTGCCACGTAAATTTTATTCGTTTAACTTTAGCAGCTAATTACTTCGGAAATAATACATAGATTTGAACGAATTAAAAAGTAAAATCACCTGCGGAATGCTAGCTTTCAATGTGCATTTTTGTAAAATCATTGGATTAGTGGTTGACCCACAAAAAGCTATATTATGCAATGCCAGCCATTCTGTTATTAGAAGAGCTAGAATAATGAAATATAGACAATAGGCTACCCAATAATTCATAGGTTTGAAGACTATTATATAATCATTGTTTATCTTGCATTTTTCATACAAAAGATCGTGCTGAAACTCCGCGTGAATTCCGACGCTCTACGGTCTTTGGGGTACTGCGGGGAAAGGAGGCGTTAGCGGTGCAGTCATGTCGGAGAGAACCGACACAGCTGGGAGAACCGGGGCAGCTTATTATCAATACACCAAAAGAACCATAACTTGACAAGGTAGTAATTTTAACTAACAATTAAATTCTTAATATTTGCATAATTTTGATTATAATATTGTGACCCGGTACGAGAGAAATCTCTTCTATCGATTGGCGCTTATGTTTTCTTCTGTTTTTATACAATAAGGTTGTAAACAAGATTTTGATGGAAGCGGATAGATCTAATAATATGGAGTTAGCAGATTTTCCGATTAGTGGTGAATACTAAATTAAGCTTGCTTGATAAACCCAAAAAGTATTTAAAAAGTATGCCCGATTTTGTTATATAAATATTCAAACTATTATAACAGTTTCAACAGCTTATTTATTAATAATATTTAAATACATGCAGAAACAATATTAAATAAATACAACTCTTGATATATTACATACATTACAAACGTCAGCTCTGACCGTATAAAATTTGAAAATTTCAAAAAACTTTTAAAAAATTAGCATCGTAAATTTATAGCCACATAGAATATTTTGCAGATCACTTATTAATTTTAAATGCTAAACCCGAAACCCGATTTAAATTGCCAAGAATTACCACGGGACAAATGCCTGTTCGTGATTCTGTTATCTTATTGACTTATTTTGCCATTATTTTTTAATTCGGTAATCTGTCGCCGGATATCCAAATTTCATTGGCCAGGCATAATCGCCGTGTCGTTTTATGTATTGTGTCCGTAAACACTAGTAACTACGCACGTGCGATCCGCCACTACTGGCAGCGTCGCTGTCGATCCCTTCACCCCGCTCGCCCCAAGGACCGAAGAGCGCCGCGTCAATTGCAGCAATCATGAGATGCTTCAACTCGATCTTTTGTAGGGAAAATGCAAGATAAACCATGATTATGTAATAAACTTTAAACCTATGAATTAGTGGGTAGCCTATAGTCTATGTTTCATTATTCTAGCTCTTCTAATAAAGGAATTGCTGGAATTGCATGATATAGCTTTTTGTGGGCCAACCACTAATCCAATGATTTTACAAAAATGCACATTGAAAGCTAGCATTCCGCAGGTGATTTTACTTTTTAATTCGTTCAAATCTATGTATTATTTCCGGAGTAATTAATTGCTAAAGTTAAACGAATAAAAATTACGTGGCAAAAACAGCCCCAATTCTTCTTAATTTGGAAAAATCGGGAAAACGCCAACACATACAGCTTTCTAATTTTTATGAGTTGTAGCATATTAACCAAGGACAGCACTAGAATATTTTCAAATTTTTTCGCTACTAGGTTTCCGGGAAAATGGACGTCAAAGGAAGGGACATAATATATGGCCACGATAGTACCCGAAAACTCGTCAAATAACCGTTCACATGTTTCTATAGTTCAAATTGAGCCCTGACGAAGCCAAAGAACGTTGGCAACACGTTGGATTTTTTTTAAAACCATATAAGAAATATACTCTAGACTGCAAAGCGTTAACTTATTTTTGAGTTTATTTTAATTTAGGGTTCAAGTTTGTATATTAACCTATTATTCTGTATTGTTTTAAAAGTATTATTTGCACTAGTTAAAATTCCAAAGTTTGTGTTTTTAATTTTTTAAATCATAAATATTGTATTGTAATAAATTTTGGATAGTTTTAACAGTATTCGCCTAGGTTTTTTAAAATCTGGTTTCTTTTGATTTTAAAGTTTTTTAAGTTTCAGGGCGGCGCTTTTAAGGTTTACCTACGGCGGCAAAAACGGTTACGCCGGCCCTGCTTAAGGACGTGCTATATTTACATGTACCTAATTCCTACACTCCAAAATTTGTAAATAATAGTGGTTAAAAGACTAGGACACCGTATTATATGAAAATTCTGAAAACTCAATTATCAAGGTCTGTCAAACTTCTTGGTTAAATTGTGACCGTTAGCACATTGTTAGAATAAGAAACGATTGTGGGTTGATTAGTGTAATGTCAAATCAACAAACCGGACGACTTAACATAAAGTTTAACGTTGTAGATTTTTCATTTAATCCAACTAAACAGAAATAAGTCGGAATTTCGGACAGTGTCTGAATTAGGGACGTTTACCTTAAATGGTATCCAGATGTTTAGAGTGATTCTCATTCTGACGTATTCAGAATCTGAACGCCCAATTAATATAATTAGTTAACCACAATATCCCTATGATTAATGCATCAAATAAACACACTTAAAACACTTTTATAAACTACTACTATTCTTTTCCAAACGATTTGTTAGTTGCTTAAGAGTATCCCCATAAGCCAAATCGTTTCGCTTCGCGGTACGTGCCTCTAATGCTCAACATCGCAGGATTAGAGCAATGGACGTTATACATTATTTAAACGACATCGGCTCTTGGGAAACAAAAGGGACAAAAGTAAGCGCGGCGCTCCAATTTATATCTTGCGAATTAGGTTGCGGGGCCTGTTCCTTCGAAACTTCTCTCGCCGCACTCGGCTGGCTACAACTGTAACCGAGTTGTAAATAGCCAATATTTGAAAATCGTGTCCTGCATAAATAAGGATTATATGTCGACCGCGACCTCGGACCGAGAGGGCTGCTGGTCCCCACTTTAATAAGGGTTGCAGACGGCGGGAATGTGTCATTTTGGAGGCCAATTACAGCAGCGGGAGGGACCTGGTTCAGCGCGTGCAGCGAACCAATTCGGCAGTAAAAGCAAATAGAGCAATAACAGATGTACGCGGTTATAAATTTCTACCGAACACAATAACGGCGCTAAGGGTTTAATTTCCTTCCTGCAGGAAAATAAACGCTCCAGGCGATATAAATTGATTTTAGTAGAACGGACGCTACCGGGTATAATTTTCTAAAACAACGTTGAGAATTCAATTAAGTCCGTTGTTGCTGTCACATAAATGTTAATTTAACATCGCCGTGAAGTAATTGATGGCCTGACTTTTGTTTTAATTTGTTTTTCAATAATAGCCATATCTAGCCATTCGCCGGTTGGACAGGAAAGTGCTTTTACCAAAAATATAAAAACAGTCTAGACTCTGGAGCAGCGCTGGATACCCCGCGGAAACACAACAAAAAAAAAATTATATAAAGTACTTGTTTGCCCGCATTTTTTAGACGTAAATGTTCATGTGGTAAAATAAGGTATTTTTTATCCTACACGATGCGAAAATGTCGTTTTCGCGTCTCTATGGAGACACGAAAGATGCTATTTGCCAGCCAACCCCAGCCCGGCCTGTAATGAACACTTTTCGGGGCTAGCCCGGAAAATGTAATATCTCTGTCCAATCAAAACACAGTTTCGATTCGGTTTGACGTTTGTGATTAAAACGGCAACGGATTTTATTTGTCAAAAGCCAATATGCCAGAGATTAGTCTTTAGAAATGGGTCATTTTATTACGATATTGTTGTGTAGGATAAAAAATTATGTGTGCACCACGCCCAGAAAGTGGTTTTCCGGGCCTCAAGAAGTGCCCAGGCTCGCTACGCTCGCCTGTGCAACTCTTCTCTCGCCCGGAAAAGAGCCACTTTCTCGGCTTGGTACACAATATACTACTTTCTACTCCTATTGAGGAATACAGTCATTATCTTGGCAATGTATGATAAGTAATACTAATCATTCCCCATACACATGGCAAATATTTCATTCCTGGCTCCTCATACTCCGCAAGTAGTGGGAAATATTTCATTCCTCACGGCTTTAGAACCAATCACAGCTCTGGATTTTTCATTTCCATATTGTTGTGTTACACTTCTTAGCAACATTCTCAAGGCATTGACAACGTCGCTAAGTGACAAGCGCACCAAACAATTTTAATCTGTCAAAATCCTGTAAACCATCATAGTGACATACAGGCGTCCCTATATGCACAAAGTTAATTTATAAAATTTCGTTCCATGGTCGTAGAAAAAGTATTCGCAAGTAATGGCAATTTCTCACGAGAACGAAGTTTGCAGCACGAGCCGTAGGCGAATGCTGCAAAGCGTTCGAGTGTCATTACTTGCTCATAGAATAATATACTATTACCTACGACCGTATGTGTTCCTGTCCCTTACGTCACGGATTGCTTCACTCTTATATCGCTTATATTAACAGACGTGCTTTTGGTTGTGCGTTTGTGCTTTTTACGCACGACATAATGTCACAATGACAGATGTCGCGCGAATATTTTGATTAATTTTTTGTCATTTTTGATACAATTTATATTTGACAAATTACGTGATTGCCAATCTGCCGTTTGTTAAGTTTTTTTAAGTTAAGTTTACCGATTGTTTTTTAAGTCAATTATTTTAAACCAATTTATTCAAATAAATAATAACAGAACTATTTTTAAAAAATCTGATTTGGCCGCAGTAAGCAGTTGCCAACCGTACCTACCGCCTAGAGCCGGTTCTGAAACAACATCTATAGTTTTCAATGAACAAAAATCTGATGTGGCCAGCACATGACTTTATCATACAATATATAAAATTAATAGTTTAGCTGCATGAGATTCTATTTGATCGAGATCGATCGTCTCTGCATTAAAATAAAACAAGTTAGCCAGGATTTGACAGATGTTCTAAAAACATTATATAATTACACAAAATGATATAAAGGATGTTGGTAACAGCAGGCTGCTTCAACACTAGCGCTGCGACATATATCTCTATTTCATCCGACGTAGTGCCACTGGAGACACTACGCATGCGTCAAGTTTGTGGATTCGATTAGGTTATCTATGGGCTGTCACTGGTTTGGCGCTAGTGATGCCGAATTTTACCGGCTACGGTAATACCGTGACCGCGGTAATACATACCGCGCACTTTAAGCTACAATAGCGCTATCTGTCGACGGTCCTAATAACTACTGGTCACGCATGCGCATTTTGATCCCGTGCACCACATCGTCTCACATTGTTGGAACCAAGACTACACATTGGCGCTATAGAACAAGCTCCGTATAATCCCTAATACGTATATGGATAATATTGACAGTAGGCATTGTCAAAACGCAACCTTTGATACTAACTACTGTTAGAATGAAAATAATTGTGAAATCCTCGCTTACTAAGTTTTAATGCAGACACGATCTCGATCAAAAAGAATTTTCTCATACAGCTAAAGTATTAATTTTCCCAAATAATATCATAGACATAAATTATACAAAATGTCCTCTACTTTAATTTATTATTTAACTATTTTGACGAAATAACTGAAATGGCAGCTCATTTGCAAAATCCTTGAAAAATGCTTAGAAGAAACCAGTTCCTTTGGACCCTTTTGAACTAAAACCTTTTCAGCTCTAAGTTTGGTAATAAAACTTCATAATATAAACTTTCGTCCCGATACCTTTAGTAGTTTCTCCGGAATCGTCGTCACAAAAATCGGGTACACACACACACATACACACACACAGAAATTTTTTGTACCTTGGTCAAAAATGATCAAGGGACCCAAAAAGACCTATTTCCGGTAAAATCTATTTTTTTTTCGGCACGATTGCGATACTTTATTATACTGCGTATGATAAAGTAAAAAGAAATTTATTGATGTGAACTTAGTTTGACAGCAGGAAGCAATCCTTAAATATTAATTCAACATCACTAAAGGATAGCCAGCCCTATCTGCAGGTGTTGTCTCACATAATAATGTAACAATCATTTTTTTTTGTAATTACCAATTTAATTTGTTTAATAGAACATTACGATCTACTTATTGGCAACATAAACAAGCATGAGAACATCAAGAATTTGTTATTATATTAGTTAATAACTTAAACTGACCTCGTTAACATGACGTTTTGCTCATTACACATTGTCACACAAGGTTCAAGTTGCCTCGTTCATCCACAATGATAACTCAGAAAATACAACTACAAATGATTTTTGTGTACCTACCGTTCTTTTGCCGAACAAAAGATTTTCGGGGTGCGTCACAAATGACGCCACTGCTATGTTGAGGTATATGAGTGTTTAACAACTTTTTATAATACAGAAGAAATTATTTCGGAATTTTTTTAAGAGAGAATAGTAATTACTCGTCTACATTATATATACTTTATATATGAACATTATAGCGAGGTTTCAATGATCTACTACAAATAAGATATTTCCCGAAAACTGATAGCAAACATAATAAACCTAGACAAAAAATGAGAAAATGGGAATGTTTCCCAACTTAGACTACTTTTAACATTCAGATCACTAACACTCATTATACACTACATTTTGCAACCGACCATAGATAGCCATCAAAACCAATAAATAATTCAACGACAGAAGAAACACAACCATTTCGATTACTTCCGGTTCCGTGAAGGAGTTAGGGCTGATGGAAGCAGGCTATGGGTCGGCTCGTATACGCTTGCACTGAACAATAGATGAAAGCGTCGGGACGCGTCGATGCAGGGCACGAGCACTGGAAACCGAGGACAAAAGAAAAATATGCATTCCCGCTTCCACGGTTATCCATATGCAGAGGCATCTGTGCAGTTTCGCAATAACTCAAAAGAACGAACTCTCCGTGACGGTATTCGCCGCTATAAGCGGGGGCAGCACCGAATATGCAACAACGCCGCCGGAGGAAATACGCTCCGAACGCTTTAACTAGGTGAACAGATCCAGTTTCTGTTTGTCGGCAGAACGTAGAGACGTCGCGTCGGGCGCCGCTTAGGGGCGTGTTTGTAGTTTTCTCGTTGGAAATCCACTTGATGCGATGTGATGGTTTAGAACTTTAGAGGTAGTAATAATTCATAACGTTGATTTTTACTTTATCATACGCAGTATGATGAAGTATTGTAATCGTACCGAAAAATAAATTTGAGATTTTAGCGGAATTAGGTCTTTTTGGGTCCCATGATCATTTTTGCCCAAGGTACAAAAATATGTCTGTGTGTGTGTGTGTGTGGACTTTTCCTCTAAGCATTTTTCAAGGATTTTGCAAATGATCCGCCATTTCTGTAATCTCCTCAAAATAGTTAAAGAATAAATTAAAGTAGAGGAAATTCTGAATAATTTATGCCTTCGACATTTTTTGGTAAAATTAATAGTTTAGCTGCAAGAGCAAATTCTATTAGACTGAGATCGGTTGCATCTGCATTGATATAATACATATAGTGAGCCAGGATTTTCCAAATATTTTCAGCCTAATGACAGTACCGGTAGTGTCAAATGCTGATGTTTTGACAATATCTCACTATATCTACTGTCAATAGTAAAAAGATCACATATTGTGATACCGTGTACGGTCCTTGCCTGACGACGTCGGATATCGTGTCCATCGTGTCCACAATGCATGTGTTCTCTTTGTTTTTGGTTTGAGGAAGTATGATCATGTATCGAATGGGCTGGGCGACTTGGGGTGGTTGAACATGGATAACACTTGGGTGTTGCATACAGCAATATTATATCATAAGTTGCTATCGAAGAGGATCCCACAATACCTCATGCGGAAGATACGCTGTAGAACGGGTGTCCATAACCTTAATTTAAGACTCAGGGGTTTGTTTGCTCCACCTGCCCATCGCGCTGAGCTGTATAAACGGTCATTCTCTTACCAGGTCAGTCACATATACAATGGTCTCAAGGAAGATAAAAAATTATCGTTAAACAGTTTTGGGGGAAAGGTGAAGTGTTGTCTGTGTGCTCAACAGTGGGGAGTTTAGGCATTGAGCGCACATGGCACAATTTTTATTTTTTATGGGCATGTGCGATGTTTTGTTGAGTTGGATTTGCTGCAATTATGTGTAATTAGACTGTAGAGTAATTTTTGTTTTGTTTTTGTTTTGTTAAGTTCTCGGAGTTATTGTTATATTATTGGTACAATTATGTCTTAGTTGTCTTAGTCTAGTTCTAGTTTGCGTAAGGGGTTGAGTGGAAGAGCAAGACAATTTGGAAACAAGTGTGCTGATCTCCGCCCTAAATATAAATATTATTTTGTTGCATTTAATATTGTTTTATATTAATAAAGGAATTATTTATTTATTTAATTAGTTATTTATCTGTCAAATCCCGACTAACTAGTTTTATTTTAATGCAGAGGCGACTGATCTCAATCAATTAGATTCTCATACAGCTGAACTATTAATTTTATATATTGTATGATAAAATCATGTTCTGGCCTGATCAGATTTTTTGTTCATTGAAGAGTAGAGACGTTGTTTCAGAGCCGGCCCTAGGCGGTAGGCAAGGTAGGCACCTGCCTACGGCGGCACAGTTTAGGGGCGGCAAATCCAACTGAACTACAATAAAAAAGCTCTAAAATATTGCCTGAATCTAGAAAATAAAGGAATAGTAAAACACAATCGGAATTGTCAGGCTTCAGGCCATTCCTATATTTTAAGATGCATAGCAGCCAATAAAAGACATAGTTAAATAAAATACCTCATTAACTTGTATAACGAATTAAGATAGGATATATTTGACAACGTTATCATAGAAGGTAAAAAGGTAGCTAACGAACAAAAAAAAAATATGAAAGTGTACTGTAATGTAGTCATTCTATACAAAAATCGAAAGAGAAATATAAAATAGTCCTAACGACCCTTTTGAGTTTTTATACGATATCCACAAACTTAAATAAAATATAAGTAATAATGAATTACTGGCACATTCCAAAGATATAGAAACCACATTAAAGATTGGCGATTCGTCCATTTTAACGGTTTAGAATTTGATGCCAAAATGGTAATCTAATTAATTTTTATTTCGGTAGACACATAATTTGCCCGCCTATAAAAATAATATCTAAATGTTGCCGAGTCTTTGATGATGTTATTATTGAAATTAATTAAAAACAATCAGTGATTAAAAAATTCGCCATGAAATGCTTGCATCAATATCTCCGAAAATATTACTTGCAGAACAAATTATACATCATATTAAAGATAAAATTTTGGTGAAGATTTGGGAACATGATAAACAAAGAATTACTTAAAAATATTGAAAGATTTAGATTTGGGAAGATGTTAAGAATGGAGCTATTATGTCAATTCTGTCAAAAACGACAGAAATTTTGCTGATGACAGATGACTTGTAGATGACAGTGTAGATATTCATATAATATTTCGGTTCTGAAAACCCGTTTTTTAACCTTCTCTCAAATCTACATCTTTCAATATTTTTTAGTAATTCTTTTAATCTTTAATATAGTGTACATTTTGTTCTGCTAAGCATAATACTTTCGGAGATATTTGATGCAAGTATTTCTTGACAAATTTCACTGATAATCACTGATAATTTTTCATAAATTTCACTAATAATGTCTTCATTCAGTAAACATTTTGATGGTATTATTGGTCCTATTTTCATAGTCGGACGAATCAATTATGATGTTAAATGATTTTGCGTCCATAGACCATGTTTCCCGAAGGTCCAGTTGACGTTTTTAAATTCATTACCTCCCTTAACAATGGGCCAAATTTAAACATTGCTTAGCAGATTTTTTCTAACCCTGCCTATAACTGTTGCTACGGGAGCGGGCGATAGACAGTTTACTAAACTAATAATAATAAAAAAAATCTGATGTGGCCAGGCACATGACTTTATCATACAATATATAAAATTAATAGTTTAGCTGCATGAGAATCTATTCTATTGAGATAAATCGTAGGTATTGTCAAAGCATCAGCATTTGACACTACCAACACTACGTCATTAGAATAATAGTTACTTATGTCACAAATGCCGAAAGTACGGAATAGCGCGACGAGCGGTGATGCGGCGCGTCACCGAAGGTGGAGTGTCGCCGTCGCATGTGAGCGAGTCGCGCTATCTAGTTTTTGGCAGGAGCGACATCAACGTTTATTGTGTTGCTTTTTAAGAAATACGTTAAAAAAAATAAATGATTTCTGTATAGTAAATGCTAGGTTGGTACCACTTTGACGAAACGTCAAGTTTAAAGGTGCGTTCCGATTGGTAGGTAATGGTAGCTAATGGCGGTGGTAGAATACGAAATTATAATATTTCTTACATATCGTGATAATGACACATATTAGTTTGCATGTACATAAACATGAGTCACTAGCAATTTTCTATTGGAAATACTATAACGGCGTCTGCTACCACTGCCATTATCACTAATGAAAATGCACCTTAAGAAGGTAATTCAAATTCTGACAGACTTATATTTGTTCATGACACATCCCTACCAACATACTAAAATAAAACTACACTCATCGCTATACATTATTTGTAATTTTCGCAGTTTATCGTTTTTAGAATTAGATATAAAGACGGGTTGATATTTCTTATCAATAAACAATCAAATTGGTGATCTTATTTTATTTGAAATTTGTATTTTATAATTTGCCGCACTACAGCGGCAACGTTCCATAGTGGTTCTCCAACCTCTCCAACCTCTGATGAGATCAGCTGTTTTCGAATGTGACAACACAAAAAAGTATTTGTCAAAATCCTGGCTACTATGTAATTTCATATCAATGCAGATGCGACCGATCTCGATCAAATAGAATTTGCTCTTGAAGCTAAACTATTAATTTTACCAAAGAATGTCATAAGCATAAATTTTTCAAAATTTCCTCTACTTTAATTTATTAATTAACTATTTTGTCGAAATTACAGAAATGGCGGCTCATTTGCAAAATCCTTCAAAAAGGCTTAGAATAAACTACCAGTTCCTTTTGACCCCTTTCAACCAAAAGCTTTTCAGCTCTAAGTTTCGTAACAAAACTTCTAAATATGAACTTTCGTTCCGATACCTTTAGTAGTTTCTCCGGAATCGTCGCCACAAAAATCGTTTACACACAGACATACATACACACACACACACACACACACACACACACACACACAGACATTTTTTTGTACCTTGGTCAAAAATGTTCAGGGGACCCAAAAAGGCCTATTTCCGCTAAAATCTCAATTTTTTTTTTCGGCATTATTACAATACTTTATCTTACTGCGTATGATAAAGTAAAAAAGTACTTAAGAACCATGTCCCCTTAGAATTGTCTTAATGGGTTAGCAATGAAGGCCACTGAATATGAATTGAGTAATATATTAGATCTGAAAGAAGTTATTAGCGATTTTGCAGAAAAAAGAAGGTTCGAAAGAGGTTATTTTAATTTAGGGTTAAACTTTGTATATTGTACTAGTATTCTTTATTCTTTGTTGTTGTACTAGTATAATCTCCAAAGGCTGTGTTTTTAATACAAATAAATTTCGTAAATATTGTGTGAGTATTTTTCTGGATCATAATTTTTGTATAAATCTGCTTTTTTGTGTATAAATCATTTTGGAGTTAGGGCCGGCCCTGGACTTGTTTTAATAACAACAAGAAAACATAAACACAATATCATACAGGTTAAGCAATTGTATTTACTCCTCCCGTAAGAAGTTTCAGTTTTAATTGTATTATTCTATATTCGTCTATTTAAAACCCAGGACAACAACATCAAGATAGCAGGTTTACATTAGGAAAAAATGGCCAGGATATCAGCGGATCTTTTATTTGAGAAATTTAAATTTATATTTAAACCTCACATGAAATGAAATCTAACATAACAAACACGTGTAAAGTAGATATATACTACTACTATTTACCAAATATTATACTGTCCGCAGAATTTAGAATATTGAATTTCTTGGCTTTAATTGACAAGATCTATAAGACTTCTACTTATAAGTTACTAAAAACACGTAATCTTCAGAAAATGCAACCAGGCAGAATTATTGATCAAAATCCAACTTTATTTATTGTCTCTATATGACATCTGTCAATACAAATGTATGACATAATTGTACATATAATTTGAAACTGCTGCTCATCATGGGAACTTGACTTTAGGAGAAGACCCTGGGATCCATTCCTTTATTTTATTTTAGATCAGATTAATCTATTTGCAGAAAGGTCTGAACATCTGTGAAATAAATTTTCTCCTGCCTCTATAACAGAAAATCAATAAATACAATGAGTGATTTGCAATTTTAGGCAAAAATGTATATGGCTATTACAATAATATCCATATCAAAATGCATTGTTTGCGGAAAAGCGGACAGGAAACTTAAACCAAATACAACATTTTTCTACCGCATTTATTGAAAAATATTAATTAATTTAAACAAAAAAACTGTTGTGGCCAGGCATATGACTTTATCATTCTATACATAAAATTAATAGTTTAGCTGGATGAGATTCTATTTGATCGAGATCGATCGTGTCTGCATTAATATTAAACTAGTAATGTTAAACTAGCCAGGATTAGACAGATATTTTATATTATTGACAGTAGGTATTGTCAAAACATCAGCGCTTGACACTAGCTAGTGTCATTAGAATGAAAATATCTGTCAAATCCTGGCTAACTAGTTTTATATCATTCTGCGTATGATAAAGTAAAAAGTATATACTTTATTTAAATAATTCATATTTAATAACAATATTTCAACAATAATCATCGCCTACCGTACTAAATTATACAGTGTGTTCATTTCAAAAGTATCCATCCTTAATAACTCTTGACCTGATGCGTATTGTATTGAGTTGAAAAACGTCGATTTAGACATTCAGCGGGAAATTCAAAAATAGTACCTAGCGTATTTGAAGTTTCACCCCTTAGCCCCCCAGCCACCCACTTTGAAATTTCAAATGGCACCCCCTACCTTGTGATACATCATTTGAAAGGGCACAAAATTCTCTACTCAACTATGATAAAAAAAATAAATCCACCAGGTGAAGAGTTATAAACCGTGGATACTTTTGAAATGAACAGACTGTTAGTCACGGGTGACCGTGCCCTCGAGCTTTTTAAGTCGCCCGAGGGTATAAACATCAAATAATACCAGTGGTACATACAAAATTGTATGTCCTACAATAGTTTTGTTACTCCGTTTGAATAATATTAATTAATATTTTGATGTAATCAAGAGACATGCGTATCTACGGAGTTGAATAACAATACAAACAATTTGGAGTTGAGTGACAATATAGACAATTAATTGTCAAACAGCATAATCTTAATCGCCAATAATTGATATACAATTCGCAGTTGAGTGACAATACAGACAATTAATTGTCAAACAGAACCTTAATCGCCAATAATTGCCATTGACGATATAAAATTTACAATTTGAGTGATAAACACTTGATATATTTGACAAATAACCATGGCAACCCTTAATGCCCACGCGCCATATGATCATGTAGATTGTAGAACATAAAATCACTATGGATATCATGATAAATATTAATAGTGGTTATAAAATTGTGTCCACGATTGCATCTAACGTCATCATTTTTCTTCCTCCTATGACGTGCTTCACAATTTTTCCAATTTGTGCTGCTCGTTACTCTTTTAATGGCTTGTAATAAAATGGGTTTGACGTCCGTAAATTTATACGTGGTATTCCTAGCTGCTATCTCTACTTATTTACTGGGGTGATATCAGTATGAACTCACGCCCCTTCGGGTTTATAGCATGACAGACCACCGGCTTTGTAAATAACCCTATTCACTTGAAATTAATTGGCTTCATCAAATTATGAAATATCGAACATTGACATCCTTGGCGATACTGGTAAAACCTTGCTTAAAATTTTGTCCACAGACGGAATTTGACTTTATAAGAAAAAAAAAGCACGCGTATTTGCCGTAGAATTGTTCATAAACTCATCACTAGCATTTTTATACGGCATAAACCGTCGAGGCTCCAGCGAACCACGGGAAAAGTTATCCCAGAGAGAAATTTAAAATTGGCCTCCCGGTTTTTAAATAGACTAAATATATAAATAAATAAATTTTCTCCTACTGTTAATAGAAAATCAATAGACCCAAAGAGTAATTTGCAATTTTAGGCGAAAATTGCCTGTCTCAATAATATACAAATAAAACATGCTTTGTTTCCAAAAAACGTGTAATTTTTGTAAGTTTTTTCTTATTGAACAAACTGTAACAGAAAGTCCAGAACAATCTATATGTTGCAGCTCAAATTAAGGTATAAAAATTACTAAGAAAGATATTTATAATCATGATCAGAATGTTATTTCCTGCTTATTTTTTTTTTCAGAGCATTAATGTCGTACTGTGTAAATGTGATAATTGGCATTATTTTTGTAATAATTATTTTATTTAACAGGGGAGGAATGTGATAGTTGCTATTTTCTATTTATGGGATCAACGTTATCACGCGTTGGTCTGCGAGAGACATTCTTATCGAAATATAATTCGATACCATAGTCTTGACGGTCGATTACGCGGCTGTAATCTGTATTTTTTATGACATAAATTATTCTACACGAGGTCCCTGTTAAACTTTTAATGATCTTTATTCCCATGCATTTAAGGGTTTTCTTTGGTATTAGATTTGTGACTTTTGTCATAAACTGTATAATATACTTTTAGGGCAACTGGCTTGCCATCTACACATTACATTTAACTTGTAGTGTGGTCATTTTTCTCCTAATATGAAGTCAAGATGGGGGAAGTTTTAATAAATAGGAGAGGCGTAGATTCGTTGGCATCCAGAAAAAATATAGAGTGGTTTGACATGTAAAAACAAACCAGTTGCAAGCAATCCGCTTGCTTAAATATTAAAATGTAGTTTTTTAGTGTGTGCTTTTGTAAATGGTAAGCCGATCATTACTTCCTTACTGTGTGTTTAATTTTAATTTAATGTGTTTTGTATAATCTAACAACTCCTCAAAAGGATTTGGTAGATTTAGAGTTTCAGTTTATTGCTTAATTCTTTTGTTTTAATTGTAAATAAATATTTGTTATTCTTTTATTGAGATTTGAGTTTTACGCATGAGTAAGTTTCTTTTAGTATTTAAAGTGAGCAAACCAGCTACAATTTAATGGTAGAGATTTTGAATACATTTTTATTGAGTTCAAATAGTGATTATCATGGTAAGAGTGATGGGCTTTGCCTGATAAAATACTGCATTGGTCCTATTGCAAGAACTTACGTGCTGAGCGTGTTTAGAGAGATAAATTTCATAATGGTTAAGGTTGTGGTTTTTAGATAAAGTTCTTCAAACTAAAATTTTTGTTAATTAATAACCAGATTTTACCCAACCGATGATATATTACATAATATGTTTCCCATTGATTTATTAATTTTTCCAAAGTTTTAAAAAGATCTGCAGGCGTTTGAAATATTAACAAAACCATATCTTAAACTGCTAGACATTCTTATGGAATTAGGTCGTATGAAACTTTTTACTCTGAATAAATGTTTCTTAATTTTTCTATTGATGTTATGTTTGTTGTAAAGGAAATTGTTTATGCTCCAGCCTTCTTTCGCTTTTGCATTTCATTGAAATATATTTGTTCCTTCTTATTTCTCTTAATATTGAAACTATGAGGTTACTGAAAATGAATGTATTAACTACAAACATGCTGTGAAAGCAACGATAATACTGTAAAATGTAATCTGTAATAAATTACAGCAAATGTATTGTATAAGTATTCGCCGTCAATTCCTTTTTTTTTTTTCTACTGCAATATTGCTGGATATAATTTACCTGCTATATCGCGTTATTTTTACAACCCGTCATTTGATTTCGAGACGTGCGTTATCACAGTAATTTTACGAGACATTTTTACAATTGCAATTGATTCAACAGTAGCAGTTATTTTTCTACAATTTAACAGCGGCTTTTTTTTACAGACATGTTGCTGGTTACTTCATACAGCAAAAATGCCCTACACATTTTTCTACGTATGAAATATACATCCGTGATATTGATAATTGATTACAAGACTGGTGTGAAAAGTCTTATTCAAACTAACATAAATTCAATAAACGTTAATTTCCGTATTGACAGAAGTTGTGGTGATTTTGGTACCAATATTAGCAAAAAATTTGCGAACGAGCCAATTGTTTGATATCCCACCGTTGCCGGCTTCCTTTCCTACACGGGCTGTTTCTAATGCTGGCACCTTCTTCAGGATTTCTTTTATTCTGTTTGACTTCCTAACTGTTTGCTTCCTGATTCCTTTTAGTTGCCACAAGTTTTCTATGTTCTTTCTATATTAAGGTAATCCACTTCAAGGCTTAATCTTCACGACGGGACGCGGGACCAGTGGGGGGGGGGATTACATAATAAATAATTCAATAAACAGAACCAACTTCTTAACATTTAAACATTATAATCATCGACATTGTAAACTAAGTTAAAGACTGTGATTAGTGCCATAAGAAAGCAAATATACAAAATTATACCTCCTTCAACCTGATTTCACATTCTCCTATGGGAAAGATGGAGGAATGATTGACATAACTTCTTTGGTGTCCTGAGTGATTGTGTTAACACGTTACAAGAACTTTGACGTGCAAAATTTTGCAAAACTTGCAGTGTCGAAGCAATGTTTCTGCTTATAAGTCATAATGAAAAGAGTCAAATATCTAACAATTGTAATTTATAAACTATTTAGCCAACCATATTAATACAACATTCGTTCAAAACTATTTTGCTTTTTATAATTTAATACTATACATTCTTAAGCAGCTGCGGAGCGTGCCGAACGAAAGTAGGGGGTCAAAAATAGTCTGTTGTGTTGCGTTGGGTTGAGAAGAATATGAAACAGGCAAAAGAATAAAAGTCATAGAACACGTATAATTCAGAACAAATCAGATTTATTATAAATAATAACAAAATAAAACATTCTAAAATTTATCAAAAACTCAAAAGTAAAAATCAAAATTAACTACGAACGCTTTTGAACAAACCAACACTCTTAAAACTACAATGTAGTTTCAGGAATTTTTTAAATCGCTATTAATTTTGAATTTCTGACAACCACGTAGGTGTTCCTACTGCCATCATATTCATCGGCGTGTATTATGGTAGAGATTTTAATATACTCATAGACAATTAACTTATTATATGTGAGTCATAGGTAAATTTTGCAAAGCGTCAGTTGCTGCTGTACAGAAATGGTGTGGTTTCGGTATTTGACATTTTCTACTTTTTAGTGTAGTTTAGATGGAAGTTTATTTTTTTCTTAAATAAGTTATTTATGTTTTAGTATAGCTTAGTGTTGTAATATACTGTATATAATAGTACTGTAATGATTTGATAACAAATGTGGTGCTAATAGAAATAAACCCATGATATATGATCAACAACTAGTAAATAAAATGAACAGTAGCGTTGTTTCATAGTTTAAAAGTTAAATAGGTACATCTACAGTCCTAAGTACATTTCTGCCTGTATCTGAGAATAAAATAAGAGATGGCATTCACCTGATGTCGCAGCTGCAACATTCACATTGGTATTCTTCAAGCCATCGTGCAATTCCCATTTAGCTCCACCACGTCGACAATAAGCTTTATAGTTCCCAATTGAAGTACTACAAACTGGGTTACTGAATGCACCTCGTAGGTTGAATGTTGAATTGCATATTTTAATAGTGTCAGGTAAATGATTTAGCTGAATAGGAATTTGAGAGTTGGCATTGGATTGTTTGAAAGTCCAGAAGAGCTCAAAGTTTTCCTGTTTTGACAGAAATATTAACTGACATATCGAGAAATTCAAACTTAATAGCGAGTTAAAAAATTCCTGAACATGGTCAAACATGTTCATTCGATGGGGCAAAATTGTCAAGCGTCAAAATTGTGAATATTCAACCTTTTGCTATAATAAATCCCAATTACATATTTCAAAAGTAACCATCTAAATCACTTTAGCGGCAGTAATTTAAATTCGGATCGGTTTTTAAAAATTCTAGAATAATGTTAATCATGATTATTCAATTGCGCAAAATGGTCAAAGGTCAAAATTGCGAATATTCAACCACGTACTATGATAAATCGCAGTTACGTGTTTCAATGGTAACAGTCAAAATCACTTTGGCGGTCGTAATTCAAAATTAGTAGTGGTTTTGAAAATTCCAATATATGTATGGTCATTCAAGGTCATTCGATTACAGAAAATGCCCAAACGTTAAAATTGCGTACCGCGTATCGACGCTCGGCTGTAGTTGGGTTCGAAAGACTGCGTTTGTGTTCCGTTCATTATTTAGATTTTAGAATGTCAATTTATGTATCATTTTCAGTTAACGTGAGAAATAGAAAAATACATAAAATGTCGTAAGTTGTGAACCACAAATAACGTTTAAAATAGGACCATCGACTTCCGGCGAGTGGAAATTGCCGTTCACATGTGGAAGGTATACGGTATTCTTTGGACGATTCAATTCGAATTGCAATCAACTCTTACGATCGCTATTGGGAGAAATTCAATAACATTTCACAGACAGAGAAAATAATATTACTTCCATTGCGCATGAAATAAAATCACCCTTGCGATGATAATATTACGCGGTTAACGAGATACTTTTAGAAAAGTTATTCGTCGATTTGCCAGTTAAACTTTGGGATTTTACAGAAATCAGTTAAGTTACCACACATTTGAACAAACTATTACGAATGAATAATAGCCTTTGTATTTACCTTTACTTTAATTTTCCTCCAGTTTCCCTCGCATCGATTTTCAGACAGAACCTATAAGTAGAAATAGATTTTTGTCGCGTCAAGTGAGCCCACATCATTTCTAACCTCACTCTGAGCTGAGGAAGATTAGTAATGCGGTGAGCGTCACGTGGTTGGCCCCCATCACGTTAATCTGTTGGTTTCGGAATACTAGTTGATTCTCAAGTTGGTTCATAAGTCGAAGCGAAAAATTAATTACCACATTGGGCATTTTCTGAGCAAAATAAAGTGCTGTGGCCACCGCACGACCGGTATATATAAAATTTTTCACAGGCTCACCATCAACTTCTACGAGCTATCATATGCATCTGTTGCGGCAACAGATAGTGCCACGAATATTGAATTTCCGACTAATACCAACTTCGTAGTAAGTGCCCAGCCTTGTGATGGGCAAAACTGGGCCTTGTGCATAAATAACAAGTAATACAAAATTGTCATATAAAACTAAGCAATCATTTGGACTATACCAAAATAGTCGAAACGTACATAATGTATTAATTATTCGAAAAATATACATTATGAATGTGTATTAAATACAGTAGAAGCAAATGCCCGTCTGGTAGTTATCAGTGGCGACTCGTGCATTGGGTTTCAGGTTTGCGCAACACTCAATAATGATAAGTAAACGAATAGAGTTTAATTGTATGTAGTAATAGTATAATAGTCAATAAGACACGATCTATAACTTATCATTTACCAAAGCAGCGAGCATTCTCTAGTGAATTCTAAGCGCAAGTTTGCTATACGTCCTGAGGATTGCAAGGAGACCGCAAGCGTCTCTTATCGCTACAGGGCGTATCGACGACTGCATACTAGCCCGCTAGCGAGAGAATTTCGTCAGCACCGTTCGGTTTGTTTACTTTGGCTAGGATTGCAAATATCCCGTGCACGCAGCACTAGCATACAGTTATCACGCCCGCGGTGGTCTCTAGGAGCGAGGCAACGTGCATGTCGGCATTGCAGCTTGTTGTCAGTACACACAAGTACGTTGTAAAGGCATTATTACGTAATATCAGAAAAGAAGAATACATTTGGTGCAGATTTTATTAGCAGAACCATCTGTAGTGGCAATTGCATGGATAAGGCTGAAATTAAAAGACTTGAAAGGCCTATCTAAATTTAATTATAAATATTGCGTGTCCAGCAGTTTCCGAACGTTCTCGGCCATCTTAGCTTCTATCTATTAAATTTTTGTCTTATACTTCCCTTTTTTATGTGAAGGTTATAACCTCTTTCCACACTTGACTAAGATATGGATTTCACGGTAGACTAACAAAATAAAATGCTGTTTTTTATATGTAAGTACGTAGTAAAGGAAAAGAATCCTTACTTGTAAAAAGATAACTTCTTATTTTCTTTGGAATTGCTGCCACTATTCTTTACGGACCAACGGTTTACCAAGTTTGCTAAATATTATCCTTTTTCTCAGGAAAATAATCAACAAAATACTATCGACATTTTGGTTAGTAACAATAATAAGAAATTTCTTTCTACCTTACCAATAAAATATAATAATGTATGTACTAAACACAATTCCAACGCAGATCTCAAACACAACACTCTTGTATATTTCGGCTGCTGAAAGGTTAGAAACCATTGGAAACCAATAGAAAATACACCTGAAGCTAGATGTTCTAGTGATTTTAGAGTTAGTAACTTTTGAATCTCTTTAGGAGGTTTCAGGACCAGAAACATCTCTAGCGTTTTGCGTTAAACGACGCCAAGATAGATCTTATCTTTAATAGTTTTTTTCTACAGATACCCAGATTATGAAAAAGTTGGTGTGATAAATAAATAATCAAAAAATGCACCTTTTGAAAACGCAAAAAAGTACGTGTCAATTAAAATCATAAAGTTAGTGAAAAAAATGACACTATTCGCTTTTCTAAAATGTATAAGGTAATTTTAAGTGGCATCATATTTTATAGTACAAAGGCATGTAGTCAAAATTTGGTAGTTTTCAATATGTACCTATTCTTCCGACGAAAACTTTGTTTTATATAAATACCTCCCAGGTGTTTATGGCATTTTTTCTATAATTAGAATTCTCTACTAGCATACTTTTAGGTGCAAAAGGTTTGTTGCATTTCCGAAAAAGGGCAGATGGGATTACACACACTTCTTAATCATCTGATGGACATATCTCGAAAATACCCAAGCTTTAACTGAACATATTTACTATATTTACCTTGTACACCAAAAAGAAAAAAAAAACAAATAAAAATGTCAACCACAGTGTTGAGTCTGATAAATCTAATCAAGTTAATGGAAATATCGTAGGAGTGGTTCAAGAGAAAATAAACTTTTATTTTGTGACAATATTTTAGTGGTGAATTAATTTAATTTAATTCCAGTTTTTTATGTCATCTTGTGTGTATTACAGCTATTCCGAAATATTCATACATTGGGTATCCAACAAATATTTGCAGTTATGTGATATGCGGAAAATATGCATGAGGAAAATATTATAAATTCTTAGTACGAATACGAATTAATCCCAAAGTCCTGAAGTTAATATAAAAAGGTCCCGTGGATGTCAGCGTCACTTTGAATATTCCGACATTTATAACTGCACCGGTGATTATAAATTTCAAAAGTCCTTATTTCAAACGGCTTTACTGCTTATTACTGTACCTTTCCGCCGTCGCGTCGTCGGTAGTCGTACACTAATTCAAAATGGCGATGGCTAAATTCCCCTTATCCCTGGACTCCAATAAATAAAACAGCCTGATAAAGTTAAGCCCCCAATAAGAAAGCTTTTACGGGATACCACTCAGGATAACCGGCCTCGGTCCCATTCTTTCTGCACATTTACCTTGATTCGGTGAAATAGGGTACTATGGCTAACCCGGGACGGTCGGTCTTTTCCTGAATTTTACAAACAGCAGCTTAACCGAAACCAGCTCGCAGGACCAAATTCTGACTTTTAATACGGGTTCCCGTCCCAAAGAGGGCGCGCCCGCATAGACAAAGGGAACATCGACCGCAAGGAAAAAATGTGATTTATATTAGACAAATGGCTTGTCATAAATCAGACGGGGATAAGCTCTCATTTTTTCCTGAGTAGGGGCGTTGGATTTAGGATGCCCCGGAAGAAGAGGTAAATCCCCATAATTTATTTAATAGCCACGCAAAACCCGCGTACGCAGAATTAGTTTAAATTTAGGAAATGTACTGTGAGCCTTTGTGCTCGTAACGAGAGTGTTTCGTTCAAAATTAGATGTGATACAATTTGCATGATTTATTTTGCTGTTACGTTTGTTCGGAGATGGTTGTATAAGCTGGACAGAAATAAAACGGACACATTTGTGATGTGCCTCATTACTTGAACCCATTTGCATTTTTTTGTCTTTTCATATTTCACAAGATTAATAGATAACTAGTAATCATCAATTAATGTAGTTAATGATGGACTTAGATGATTTCTTCAACATATTGTAAACAAATTCATCAAGCGATTTTTATTTTCAATTTTGAAAACGAAATTCATAAAATTTATTATACCGCGAGAATCAATATGATGTTTGTGTAGTCTAATTTGAGACACCCTATGATTTAATTAAGCAAGTTAATTAGCTCTCAAGTAGTTTGTTTTAAAGCAGTATCAATTCTCAACATTTTGATTTTTGGCACATCCACAAACATTCAGGTGTTTGCCAAAGTTGCTGTTTTTCAAGAACAACTTGTTACACTGCCGTTTTACGGAATGTTTTGAACGGTTTATGCTCTGCTACTGTCGCCGCGTTCAAGTTTGTCAGGTCTTGCACACAGGTTGAATTCTTACTGGTTGGTCCCCGGGATTTTGCATGAGTAGCTTGAGTTGGAACGTTTTCCGCTATCCGCAGTAAGATGGCGCTTCCTGTACCTCTTGGGCGATTTATCGATTTAATTGCGTAACTTTTCGACGCGACGTCGTAGAGCGACGATTTTTTGTTTTGTGTGACGAGGAAAAATTCAGCTCTACATCAAGTCATCGTTCGTGGAATTTGGTTCACTATTAACAGAGTTTGAATAAGGTTGCGTATTTGAGTAGGGCTAGTTTTTGTGCGGGGTTCGAGACAGTGTATTTTCCCATTCATTTCTCCTGTTTTCTCTTAAACTACTGTTCAGATTTGGTCGACCGGGTTATTGTGCGTCTCCGTGGATTTTTCTGCTCCTGACGACTGGTTTCCTTTGATTAAAGTCCCTCTAATTGCCTTTTTGCGAAGTTTCTGGTCCGGTTAGAGCGGGAAGCAAGGCTATATATAGGACCGCATTTTGTTCCTCTGAATTGTCGAGTCTTGATTGTTAGACAAATCGCTGTCCGTCAACTTTATCCTGGAGTCTACGTGAAGCTGTGTGGAAGTGACTTGGAGTTACTCGTTTGTTTGGTGCCTTGCTGGTATACGAAGTATCTCTCGCTGTATGCGGAACCATCCTTCCCGAGCTGAGAAGTTTTAACCATTGGAGTGTGTTATATGGTTGGAACGTCGCCTTTTGTGCGGATCTAGGACGTAGATTACTGTTGGATTCACGGTTAAGCCCGCTCAAGATCTTAGGGTGAGTCTCTGGTTCGTTTATTACTTTGACAATTGGTTCCTTATTGCGAGGAATATTTTTAGGCTTCTTCTTCGACGTCTATTCATCGTCGGATATATTCTTCGTCTTTGGATATTGATTCTACGTCTATTCATCGTCGGATATTTATTCATCGCTGGATATTTATTCGTCGTCTGGACCTCTTGGATATTTACTCTACGTCTGGTGGCGTTTATCCTTTTCTGTGGTGTCTTCGTCTGGGGACGTTTTCGTCTTTGGATCGGAGGACAACCCTTTCGATCGGAGGACCAGTTTCGTGGAGTAGAGCGTCGGAAGCTGCGGAGAGTTTGCCTTGCTAGGACTGCGGGTGTCTTCGTGGAACGGGGACATTCCTTCGCTGCCGAGGTCAAGGTTTGACTTATATTTATATCTCCACCGGGCCCGCGCCCTTGACGCAGTGCTGCCGGAAGTTTATTCGTGTCGTAATTGATTGTATTTTAATTGTATTTTTGAAGTGATTCTTTAAGGTTTGAGAATTTTAATTTTACAATTTAATTTTGAATTTGAATTGTCCTGGTCATTTGGGACAATAATTTATTTAATATTGCCTAATTCTAATTTATTAATTTTATCCATTTTGACACTGTTGTTAATCAAATTCCCAACGCTTTTCGGTCGGACTCATTTAACTTAATTTTGCGTCTGGAGAAATATTATCCCAGATACTGCGGTGAATTTCGTGCTTGGCCAAGAACGTGTTCGTCGGTTGTCGCATTTATCTTTCGGGTTTTTTTTTGTTTTTCAGGTTAATTATCGGCACTAACGTTGCCGAAGCGTTGCTATTTGATATTTTGGTGTATGTGATAAATTGTATTATTGTGACTCGTTCAGGTGTGGATTACTTGAACGGTGGTCGACCTTGCTGGTCAGTGGATATCTGCCCAAGCTACCGCTGTAATTTGGTGTACTTTTGTTTTACTTTTATTTGTCTGTGGGCATTTAATAAACTTGATTTTCCGGCAACTTTGGTTCTCTTCTTGTCCCTGTGTGGCATCATTTCTCTTTCAGCCAGCTTTCACAATCAAGCGCTAGTCCACGGCGGGGTTGAGATTGTGTGGCGCCCATTTCGGAACACCTTGCGTTTGGATGTTGTTTATCCCCACGCCCTCTCCCAGAGTTAGTCGGTGCAACCCCAAGGACTGCATGAGCGCACAGGTAGAGCTCAAGGTTCCGGAACTTGTTGTTAAAATATTTTATAGCTTTCATTGGGAATAGAAAGTCAAGGTGTTTCACTGGCGCCCAACGTGGGGCTAATTGGATTAATTGGCGACGGCTAATTAATTTTTTTTTGTGTCCGTTACATTGTAGGTGTTGTTGTATCTTCGTTTTTTGGGAGTTCCAGTGGATTCCCGTGTTGGTGCGTGTACCCTTTTCGTGTCTGGAGGAGATGATCGGTTTGTCGCTTTGCGGATTTTATGCATGCCTTTTGCCTTCTTCCGTGACGGAACGGGGAACTCGTGGTTGTTATTTAGTTTGTAGGACCCTTCTTCGTGTCTGGATTGGCGAGGTTGGCGTCTGCCGTGATGGCGTATTTGTGGCATGGTGCTGGATTGTTCGCTCCCTGTTGAGCGTGGCCTTGTGGGTCGTTGTTGATGCGTTTCCCAGCGCTTGGTAATTTTGGGTTTGCTGTGTTTTGTCTTGTTTCGTGGGTGCTGTTGTTTCAGTTTTGTGCACCAGTGCTCTGTAGTGGGGGCAGGAGACTACCGCTACCGCGCTTCCCGCGGTCGGTAGAAGTCCGACAAGCGTGACACGGTATTTCCACCTAAGATCTCCCTCTGGATGGAGGATTGGAATGAAGTCACCTCAACGTGCGATGGCTTCAGGACTTTGGAGGTCCGACGGTAGTTTGTGGTTTTTTTGTTTGTGTTAGGTCCGGTCCTGAGTGGAGTGGTCGGGATGTTGATTGTCATGTTAGTGGTCAGGCGTGAGTGATTTTGGTTTCGCAATACAGGACAGTGCTTTGTTTGAACACGGACGTACTCGTGGAAGCCCTGGTCCTATCTGTCTTTGCAGGATTTAGCAGCCATCATTGCATTTTCGATTGGATCTTTGGCTGTTGTTATGCCCCTTCGAAATATCACCTTGTGTGGATTCAGACGCGCCGTGCCCTGCAGTTTCTGTTGACATGTTTTTTTCTTCCCATCCAGCTATAGGAGTCTTGACCACGGGACGTTTGGTGTTCGTGAGTTTTGTTCTGGCTGTGGCCGTAGTTTTTTTTAAGATCTGTCGTTTTAGTGTTGAACACCCGCGCTCTGCTGGAGGGGCATAAGAATACTTCAGCCGTGAGCCTGCGTTCAGTAAAAGTCTGATAAAGGGACGCGGATATCCCATTCCACCCACCATCGTCTCCTGGATCAGGAATAGGAATGCCCTCTTCCCAACGCGCGGAAGTGGGAGAGTTTTCTTGTGTGTTGAAATCTTTTTGTTGATGATATGGTGCCTTTTTTAGTTAGGTTAAGTAAATTTCATTAGTTGTTTGTCCTCCGGTGCATTTTGGGCGTGCGGGTTGTTGTTTCAGTTGCCGGTCGGGAGTAACCCGGAAAATCTTGGGAAGATTTCCCGTTGTGAAAGGAGAGGGGGAGTGTTACACTGCCGTTTTACGGAATGTTTTGAACGGTTTATGCTCTGCTACTGTCGCCGCGTTCAAGTTTGTCAGGTCTTGCACACAGGTTGAATTCTTACTGGTTGGTCCCCGGGATTTTGCATGAGTAGCTTGAGTTGGAACGTTTTCCGCTATCCGCAGTAAGATGGCGCTTCCTGTACCTCTTGGGCGATTTATCGATTTAATTGCGTAACTTTTCGACGCGACGTCGTAGAGCGACGATTTTTTGTTTTGTGTGACGAGGAAAAATTCAGCTCTACATCAAGTCATCGTTCGTGGAATTTGGTTCACTATTAACAGAGTTTGAATAAGGTTGCGTATTTGAGTAGGGCTAGTTTTTGTGCGGGGTTCGAGACAGTGTATTTTCCCATTCATTTCTCCTGTTTTCTCTTAAACTACTGTTCAGATTTGGTCGACCGGGTTATTGTGCGTCTCCGTGGATTTTTCTGCTCCTGACGACTGGTTTCCTTTGATTAAAGTCCCTCTAATTGCCTTTTTGCGAAGTTTCTGGTCCGGTTAGAGCGGGAAGCAAGGCTATATATAGGACCGCATTTTGTTCCTCTGAATTGTCGAGTCTTGATTGTTAGACAAATCGCTGTCCGTCAACTTTATGCTGGAGTCTACGTGAAGCTGTGTGGAAGTGACTTGGAGTTACTCGTTTGTTTGGTGCCTTGCTGGTATACGAAGTATCTCTCGCTGTATGCGGAACCATCCTTCCCGAGCTGAGAAGTTTTAACCATTGGAGTGTGTTATATGGTTGGAACGTCGCCTTTTGTGCGGATCTAGGACGTAGATTACTGTTGGATTCACGGTTAAGCCCGCTCAAGATCTTAGGGTGAGTCTCTGGTTCGTTTATTACTTTGAGAATTGGTTCCTTATTGCGAGGAATATTTTTAGGCTTCTTCTTCGACGTCTATTCATCGTCGGATATATTCTTCGTCTTTGGATATTGATTCTACGTCTATTCATCGTCGGATATTTATTCATCGCTGGATATTTATTCGTCGTCTGGACCTCTTGGATATTTACTCTACGTCTGGTGGCGTTTATCCTTTTCTGTGGTGTCTTCGTCTGGGGACGTTTTCGTCTTTGGATCGGAGGACAACCCTTTCGATCGGAGGACCAGTTTCGTGGAGTAGAGCGTCGGAAGCTGCGGAGAGTTTGCCTTGCTAGGACTGCGGGTGTCTTCGTGGAACGGGGACATTCCTTCGCTGCCGAGGTCAAGGTTTGACTTATATTTATATCTCCACCGGGCCCGCGCCCTTGACGCAGTGCTGCCGGAAGTTTATTCGTGTCGTAATTGATTGTATTTTAATTGTATTTTTGAAGTGATTCTTTAAGGTTTGAGAATTTTAATTTTACAATTTAATTTTGAATTTGAATTGTCCTGGTCATTTGGGACAATAATTTATTTAATATTGCCTAATTCTAATTTATTAATTTTATCCATTTTGACACTGTTGTTAATCAAATTCCCAACGCTTTTCGGTCGGACTCATTTAACTTAATTTTGCGTCTGGAGAAATATTATCCCAGATACTGCGGTGAATTTCGTGCTTGGCCAAGAACGTGTTCGTCGGTTGTCGCATTTATCTTTCGGGTTTTTTTTTGTTTTTCAGGTTAATTATCGGCACTAACGTTGCCGAAGCGTTGCTATTTGATATTTTGGTGTATGTGATAAATTGTATTATTGTGACTCGTTCAGGTGTGGATTACTTGAACGGTGGTCGACCTTGCTGGTCAGTGGATATCTGCCCAAGCTACCGCTGTAATTTGGTGTACTTTTGTTTTACTTTTATTTGTCTGTGGGCATTTAATAAACTTGATTTTCCGGCAACTTTGGTTCTCTTCTTGTCCCTGTGTGGCATCATTTCTCTTTCAGCCAGCTTTCACAATCAAGCGCTAGTCCACGGCGGGGTTGAGATTGTGTGGCGCCCATTTCGGAACACCTTGCGTTTGGATGTTGTTTATCCCCACGCCCTCTCCCAGAGTTAGTCGGTGCAACCCCAAGGACTGCATGAGCGCACAGGTAGAGCTCAAGGTTCCGGAACTTGTTGTTAAAATATTTTATAGCTTTCATTGGGAATAGAAAGTCAAGGTGTTTCAAACTTTGCAATTTTTGCTTTAAGGTTCAATAACTATCGTAAGGTTTAACCGATTTTGAGCTTTCCTAACACAAACAAATTTATCGATTTACACTATTACACGTTTTTGCACTTGGAAAAAAGGAAATAAACTTGGAGTTGGACAGAAACTATGTACTGGTTAAACAACCCCTAAGAAAGTCTCACGGCAACTAAATAAAACAAAAAGTTTTAACAGTTCTTATAGAATGGGGTTTAACAGAAACCGTACACATGCAAACTTGAATATTTTTCGATATGCTTTGTCGGGACAATCATAAATCGTCTAACAGCAAAGTACTGAACAAATTTAAGAAATGCGGAAAGGAATTTTATTGTAATTTTTCTTTAACGGTACATATTTACAAACATTCAGATATTGGGGCAAATACAAAAGCAAAACGTTGGAAATTGATACGGCACTGCAACGGAATAAGTGAAAACCTGACTTAACATGTTAATTTTATTTCTCTACAGGGTGGTCAAGAATCGGTTTAGGAAAGTTATTAAAAAAATGTATCTTTCCAAACATTCGGATATTTGGATGGATTAGGAATTGATGTCTTTGATGCAGAGTACATGAAAACCTGATCAAGGCCTAAATAGACCACAGGGTATCTCAAACTTAGACATGCAAAACAACATGCTGATTCTCCTGGTATCATAAGTTCCACGAACTTCTTTATCAAAGTTACAAAAGCATCATTAATTACAAAGGTTTATTAGACATCAAAGATCAACAAGAATTGAGACGTCCGGCGTTTTGTGCCCCGGAGAGCATTTTAAGACAGCCTAAGTGGTTTAATATTTCTCTTAAATCTAGGACTTATTTTATGATTCTTTTTCACTAATGGTAATACTTCTGCTAGAGTGGCATTTTTCGGCCTGATAAATTAGGTGATCGCACGAAAAATTTATGCATTTGAACGACAAAATATGTGTTTTAACGACAGAAAATGTAAACAAACGACATAATATATGTTTTAACGACAAAAAATTTAAATGAACGACAATATCTGTATTTGACGATAAAGTCAGCAAACTATATGATTTAATCTCAAAGACCAAAGACCATAAATGACAGCAGTATGACAAGCAGCGCAGTTCGCAGAATGACATTGGGAATAATTTAAAATGATTTCTGTGTATAATTGTTGTTCAGTTAGTATTCAGATAAAATACAACTAGAAGTCGAACAGTTGTAGGCAATTGCTTGTTTGTTTTTAGTACATTTTTACAGTTCAAGTTCGACCGTAACAGGCTCTTTACCCTGTAACATTTCTTATTATGTCAATTATACCGGTGCTTGTTTTTTGTACTGTTATCTTTTTATGCAGTATTTATTCATTTATATCAATACTTAAGTGCTATGAAATTCGAGATCGATCGATACAGTACATTAACCCACACATCAATGGGCACATACTCGAGTATACGTTTAATTTAATTTAATATTTTAATTTATACGTTTATTTAATTTATTTTAATTTTCAAATTATAAAGGAAATATTTTTGGTTTGATTACTACAATAAGTTTACATACCACAGTTATTAACTTACATAAGAAAAATAATCAATGAACTATTGAGTCAGAGCACTTCACATATTTCCAAGTAGATGCTTAATTTGTCAAAAACACAATAATCTAGGTGCCATCAATAAACACAATCGAACAGTCTATGAAGAAAACGCAACAAAAAATAGTTTTCATTTGCTCGATTTCGTTCATTGTTGGCCAGGATAGTCACTTAGCTTCGACCATTGTATTTTTGACAAATTAAATACTGGAAAATATGTGAAATGCTTTGATATCGAGATGCATTGTCACCTAACTATGAACAATTTTACTCACAACAAACAACCTCATTAAAAGATTGGACCGAAGTATATCAATGGCTACAATAAAACAGCAAAGTTCTTGAAGTGGGTACTAAATATTACACATTTTCCACTAAATCAACAGAGAATAGTATATTACATTACTGGAGCTGCGACTAGTAATAATAATAATAATAATAATAATAATAATAATAATAATAATAATAATAATAATAATAAATCACTTTATTGCCCATAAAGGAAAGAAAAACATTACATTTTAGAATAAAAATAATTATAAAATGGCAAAGGCGAAGTTCAGTTTGTACTGCACAGCAGCACAACTGTTCTACTTAACCTCAATAAGCACAAAATAAACACAAAATAAACGATAGTCCTAATCGCACTATGACACGCTGCAAAACTCGAAGATATCAGAAATAATTACCAATTAATCACACCACCCGCTCGATCGCACATCCGACTAACATTACGGATTTAGCTGCTTAGTATATTACGTGCGAGTGGAAAGTTAATATACGAGCCGCGAAGCGGCGAGGTTTGTTATTTTTCACGAGCACGTTATATGCGTGTACAGCTCGAATATTGTACATAGTTTTACCAACGAACGACAATTTCAATAAATTGTATCAAAAATGTGAAATAAATAAAGGTAAGGATATTTGACGGGTGACAATATTTGAGGGTATTCGCGCGACAACACTATTGCAACTACGGAGAATTTTGTCTGAAATGTCGACCGAAAATTCCAATACAAATTCATCATAAATATTCACTAGCATGCAATATATGTTACAGCTCGAGTATTGCACTTACCTACGACCGAAAATTTCAATAAATATAAATAGTATCAAAAATGACAATTAATCAAAATATTTGCGCGACATATGTCATTATGACATTAGGTCGTGCGTAAAAAACACAAACGCACAGCCAAAAGCACACGTTTGTTATAAGCGATATACGAGCAGTCCGTGACGTAAGGGACGTTTACACATACGGTCGTAGGTAAAAATATTTTGTCTACTTTGCGTTCGTTATGAACTCATAACGAAACCGGTTTCGGTGTCGTTATGAAAACACTAGGTCACAAACATTTGGTAACTTTTAGTTTTCCAAGGTTGACGTCAAGTGTCAAGTAAGGCTGACATCTCAATAGGTATTGGCTCGCGTCAGTCGTATTTGTGAATTTTACTACCAACTACCAACTGTTGAATATGAAACTACTCTAGATTGTAAGATGACAACCGCAATTTTCGAATTGTAAGTAAATTTAATGTCGCAAAGTAGAAAAAATAGTATATAACACTCGTTTTATAAGACGCATTGGCGCACTCGTTCCATTTCCAAAACTACTCGTGCCCCAATTTTTCTCTTATAAAACTTGTACTATAATATACTATAAATACACAATAATTCATACATATTTTGTAGTACATATTTTGTCGTGCATAGTTTGCCGTTGAGAATACCTAATTTGTCGGGCCGATATATATTCCCCCTTCTGCAATGGCTGTACCACTTTAATTTTAGCAATTGATTATCTTGAAAAGTACACACCTGTGAAAATATAATGCAGAAAACTATTCTTTTATGAAGATTGTCACAGGGCTGTGTAACTGGTTTTGTTATAGATAGCGCTAGTATCGTGAAAACTAGTTATTTTTTTAATATAAATGACTATGATTCATTTATTTATTTTGATTTATTTATTTTACAATCCCTTGTTAAATTCTAGTGCATAAAGTACTTGTTCTATTCCTTACAATTTTTGTGTGCTTTATTTGTCTAAACAAACAGAATTTTAAGAACCAAATTACTTTCTAACTGGCATAGGGCACTAGTTTGAATACAGTTTGTTTTACATGGAAACATATATTTTCCAGATGATCCAGATGATCCAGATGATCATGTTCGTTTTTAATTATGTGAAGTCGTCAATTCACGTTATACATAACGTTAGTGGTTTTTATCTAATTTGCTTAACCATCAGGTCGCTTGTTATATGTTATCAAGTTCTTGTACCATCGGCCACTGTTGCAATACTAGATTCAATATTTGTCTTTTTCGGTTTTAATTTTTTCACGTATTATGTTGTTATATTTGTTAGCCTATGTACGTGCTTGTATATATGGTCCTCAGAGAAGACTTCTATATCATTCAGCAGGTACTTGCCTAATTTTTTGTGTTCTATTGTTATTTGTAATTTCTCCAGTAGGTCCAGTTTGTTTGACTTCTTGCATTCATGCAGTAGTTCTATGTTATCCCCTGTTATCTCATTGTTTCCAGTTCAAAATGTCCCCCATGTCTGTATTTTTGTTATTAATATGTCTCTCAAATTATTCTTTCAATTGTCATATGTATACATTTGGGCAGTTATTGCATTGAATTATATACTACAGCATCGCGTATCTGGGTGCAGTTGGATAAAATTCATATGGCTGCAATACTTTTGCAGTTTCTAGAACATCGAAAAAAATACAATTTGATTGTAATAAACTATTGCTAGCGATTGAGGGCCATACCGTAGGGTCTAGAGGGTCTCATGTCTCACTGTTGTGGACTTTACTGTAGACTATACTGGCGACTGACATTTTTTTTATTCTGCTTTTGATATTTCTGCGATCAGTGCTCTTTTGCATTTTTGGTTAAATGTATTTTTTCCCAAATCGAATTACATGAAATCTTACCACTAAAGTTACCACGTGCTTTGTTAAAAGGCCTGTCCTACATGTGGTTTCCACAAAGGTTGCAACTTCAAGGTTCAAGCTTTCATCTAATCGAAAAATTCTGCCACATCCCCTTATTTTAGTAAGAGCAAATAAAAGATTTTTTTAGAAAAGCACCTATTTACCGCATTTTCAAACTCTTGGTCGTCAGGAGCAAGTAGATGTTGACAATTATCAAAACTTATTTTTCTAAGGTGCCAAAATTAATTGAATATTAATCGCACCATGCTCAATCAATTCGAGCCATTTGTTGGAGTTTGGCCCACCGTAATGGTGGGTTAGTATTAGAACCAGGGACTAAGAACGGAACGAAAACGAGAACGAAAGAACTAAATTAACCGAAAAAATTATAAGAACAAAAACGGAAACGAAAACGAAATTTTTATTTTTCGTTCATGATTGAAAACGAAATAAATAATTTCGGTTACAGATTTTAACGGGTTTACCGTTGCAAAACAAATTATTGGTTTACTTATGACACAAGTGACTGTTGAACGAGCATTTTCAGCACTGAAATATATTTTAAATTGTCAAAGGGCGAATTTACAAGAAAATTTATTGGAAGATGTCTTGCTTCTTCGATTAGTTACTATTAATTTTTATATAAATATATTCATATATACTAAAATTAATAATTATCCTGTGATTTACTTTAGAATATATCTTTTGTTTAATTAACTAAAATTTTTATTTGTTTTGGAATGCTGAATTATTTATATATATGTTTACTATAAAATAAATATGTTACAATTTTTTTCTCTTATTTTGAATAATTATAATAGCTTTATTTCCAAATAACCAAAAATTAACCATGACACAAAATTTTTAAATAAGTAAAAGTTAATTGAAATAAAGCAAGATCAGAGAGGAAAGAAACAAATATTATTATTTAAAATATGAAGCAAAAAAAAAACAAAAAAAAATCTGTCACTGGCATTCCACTAAACTGCATAGCAGTTTGTGCGTGGTTTTCAAGTAACTAAATTTAATGGGAATAAATGAAAGAAACTAAAACAGATTCGTGCCTCTCCAATAAAGAAACGGTCCCAAACATTCTAAATTTTATTTTTAATATTTATAAAAAGCAAACCACTTAAAATGCAGTTGATTGAAATTTTTAACATTTAAGTTATTAAAAGCATAAATTTTATGTTAGTAATTTTTGCCAGCTATGATTAAAATTATGACAAGTGACTTATTTGTCAAATATAAAAAAATTTAAAAAAGCATGTTGGCATACTTTTATTAGAAAAATAGTAAAAAACCGGTTTTAACCGTTATTTCATTTCGGTTCACGAAAACGATATTATAAAAAAATTTTACGCTATGCAGTCTTTGGGAAAGATTTAATATTTATATCATATACATTGCCGACGTTTCGCCGATCTCTTCGGCTTCTTCAGGGCCTACAATATTTACAATAATAAATTATACTATATAATATAATAATAATAGAACATAATGATGAGTGCAGACTTACTCGTATTAGGTTATAAAATGTTATAATAAATGTACGTGAATCATGTCTATATAACACACTACACGTTATTGTAATAGTTCTTGGAACAAACTTATAAATGTAATTAGGTACTATGATGAAACGGCTATAATAATTGTGTACGAAGCTAACCTATAAACGTAACTTAAAATATCGATTATTCGAGGAATGTGGCGTCACTTGTTAAGTTAGTAATAGAACGGTAGTATTGATTGTCACTGGCACATACATGGGCTAACTTCACTGTTAGTTATAGAAAACATAACCTCAATTCAAGGCGGCTGTCAACATAGCAAAGGAAGATTCTACATGTGGATTCGTTTTATATATGACCCATATACCGTAGACACTAGATGATCTTCAATATCTGTCTTGAGATTCATGTTTTTTTGGCTGGTGTATATGTAAGTGGCTTCTTAGAAGAGACGTTTTGCATAATTTGTCTCTTTGTCAATGATTTTATATTCGTCAAATAGGATGTTATGTTCTGGGTTTTTCGCAATGTGTAAGGTTACACCAGAGAGATGTTAAATACATGGAGGGAGCATTGCATTCAGAATTTGAGGTAGAAGAATGCAGAGATATCTTCTATCCTTTAGTCAAACTAGTTTTTAATGCGCGTGCGCCTGGATGGCTACGTTTACTAGAATTTGAAATAAAAAGCGCGCGAAATTTGAATTGATAGAAAACGTACAAAATAAAACAAATATAAATAAACTATTAATTTATTATACAAACAAAGCTTTAACAGAAATATTTATAAAAAATATATATTAAACTCAAATTAATACAAATAAATGAAATAAATATTCAAATAAGATAATGAACAATATAAATATTATCTTATTGGTTTTGTTAATTTTAATTATTGAAATTAATTTATTTTTATTCATTTCTGAACGTAATTAACGTGTGTAAAACTCTTCGCTTTGAATCTGTTTTATTTTGTGTTTTTGTGTAGTGGTGTAATCTTATAGTGAAAAATTTTTTTATTATTATTTTAATTAATTGTATTCGGTGGTTATCGAAGATATCCTGATCTTCAATGTGATTCATCATATCATGATTGTTAAATACTTGCAAATTTACTTTAATCAATACCTTTTGCATTAGGAATAAAGACAGATTTTTATGTTTAGAAAAACTTCTCTCTTCCTCCCTAAATACTTTTTCGCTTATTTTGCAAATTAATACAACATCTTTAGCAGCGCAGGTTAATCTTCCTCTGTTTTTGATATTCTGCAAAGCGCTGGTACTATTGTCTTGTCTTAATTGTTGTATACAAAAATCACATTTGATATACTTGCATATTTTGTTCACAATAAATCCACTTATATAACCGATCACATCATCAACAAAAACGGAATTGTAAATTGTTATAGCATAATTATGATCTGTATTAAAAACTTCCTGCTCCATTTCTATTATGTCATCATCAGTTAAGCTATCTAGTCTCTTGGATTTACCACTTGCAACTTCTAAACAAGTCATTTGATGGAAATCCACACAATTTCCCTTTGTAGAGCCCCGAATCTCGTGGTGTACTAATAACTTTTTATAAATGCTCATAAAACTATATGCAGAAGGGTTGTTATTGTACCCCCCATGACTTCTTACAGAACTAAAAAAGATTTCTAAATGATCCTGACTCAGTTTGTACGATAACAAATATTTCATACTAGTCTCAGTGACTAATGTTTTATATAAATTCAGGACATTTTCGAGATCAATTATGAAGCCGATAAACCCTGTTTTCCTATCTGAAGATATTACATTTAATCCATTTGCATATTTCAAATTTTTTATGTAGGTTGTGAACTCTTTGGCATAAGATTCCAAAATATGAAAATTAGATTCTGACATCGGTCTTTTAAATTCTATTTTTGAAAATATATTTCTGACATTTAGCATATCGAAAGCTTTGTTTATCATCCTACAAAACTTTACAGTACCTTCGCTGTGATGAAACTGTTCCAATTTTAAATTTTTGTTACAATATTGAATGGCGTCTGCAACAGAGTTGCTCAACGTTTGAGCTGCTAGTTTTACATTCATTTTATTTTGTTGCCAATTGATATGATGTTTTGTCAGCTTATTGGCTGCATGTAAACCTTCTTCTACTTGTAAATTATGTAAGTTAATAAAATGATCCCATTTTATAGGGTTATTGCAGTCATCTATGATAATCCCCTTACTGCCTAAACAATTGCGAAAAAGTTTTAACATGTGCACTGCATCGAGAAAAATGAATACTTTTGTATAATGGTGTATAAACCAAGGTTTAAAATCTGCACTCAATACATCAATATTGCAACCTAAGCTGTGACACATACTAAGGTTTGCGGCGGCACCATCAAATGTCAAAGAAAAGGTTTTTGCACCTGTTTCATATAACAAGTCAAAGCATTTTGTTACCAGGCTTGCTTTTTCCTGACCGGTTAATGTAGTAACAAGAAAATAACCAAGGGCAATTTTCCAATAGCTATTTAAAGAAACTGCCATAAAAACTAAAGCATTCTTAGCTTTAGGAATGCTATCTAACGCAGTATCAAAATTTGTGCCCATGTCTACATATCCGTGGAATTTTTTTCCATCCCAATGGATATTCTCCCTTATGGAAATTTCGTCGAAAACTACATTTAAAACAATTTCCTCCCCTGCAATCACTTTGTTCTTGATGGTTTGGAAGGCTTCGGCTGTAAAACCTGCAGTACCGTCGATATTCGCATACCACTTACGAATGGTCACCGGATGTGGTAGCAAATTGTTCAACTTTCTTCGGACATACATATATCCAACTGGAGAATAAAACTGAAGTGTTAACGCAAATTTTCGCAGCTCTGGGTCGTACTTGTCACGTTTTCCTTGTTTGATTCGCTTTATAAATAACCCAAACGCAGTTGCAGTTGCAGCCTACAGTCAAGATAAACAATGTAATAATGTAATGTTATAATAATAATAATAATAATAATAAAGTTGTATTTATTGATAATTTGTAACATTGCATTTAAATTGTAAATTACAGATTCAAAATTATAATTAAAGATCTCTAAGCATGGTTGTTATGTTTAAAACTCTTTGTTTTAAACATGTTTTAAAACAATGTTGTTTTGTTTTTTGTTTTAAAACAATTTGTTTGAAACATGTGTTAAACAGTTTGTTTTAAATGTTAAAACATGTTTAAAACAAGTTTTATTCCTTGTTTAAAACATTTGTCTTTTGTGTGATTTACAACTTGTTTAAAACATGTTTATTTCATGTTTAAAAAATGTTTTTTCCCAAAAGATTAAAAACATAGTATCGTTTAAAAAACATTATTTTCTTTAAAATAACAAAAAATGTTTTTTTATAACAACCCTGTCTCTAAGTTAATAACTTCAAGTTTTAAAATTAAAATATACAAAACTACAATGTAAACTTATAAATAAATAATTAAAAATTAACATTAAAAAGCAGGCCAAAATGAGACACTTCAAATTTTTAGGAACAATAGTTAACAAATTTGCTCATATTTATTTTAATTCATCAATTAATTTAATTCATCAATTATAGATTAAGGAAATATTCCAAGATAATTAGTTTTAAATAATGAAAAATATGTTTCTAATTTAAGCTGTAATGTTTTTTGTTTTTACCTTCATAGTCAATTCTGCTTCAGTAGATATCAAGTTCTTTTGCCGTAAGTCTTTCAGTAATTGATTCTGCGATATAACTTTTTTGTTGAGTCTGCCAACTTTTTGGTTTAACATTTTTAGTTTGTGTTTCTGATGCATTATTGTTTGTAATGCTTTGTCAAAATGACGCTTTGATCGTCTTGGTGTTGAAAAATCCACACATTGGTTTAAAAATTGAATACCGTATGTATGGCGTTTCGTTTTTCCCAAAGCTCGTCGTGGTGTGGTTGTTGTTGAAGTGTCCATTGGTTCTCCATTGCTGATGTCATCTTGTCTCTGCATCACCGTTGCCGATGCAGACGACTGGATCGAAGACATCAATCTAATAGGTGACGTAGTTTTTTGGATTGGTTCGCTCGTGATCGTTGCTGACGCAGGTGACTGGATCGAAGACATCATAACATCTGATGTAGTTGCAACAGCAGATAAATTGGGTACTGAATTATTAATAGGTGTCGGTGATCTAAGAAAAAACGATTTATACCTTTATTAACTTATCGTCAGGTTTACCTAATTTTGGGACTCTTTTGTTTCATTTTATTATTTCAACGAAAATTGTTTACATAATTTACTGACCTGCTTGAACGTCTTTCTAATAACAATGTTGGAACTGCATCTCCTTTCAAGCGAACCGGATAACCACTGAGCATCGGTGAAATGAAACTATCTGGTTCAAAGTGCTTTCCGCACACTCTAGTGTTTTTTAAAATGTCATCTTCCGATAAGTTGAAAGCGTTTAGCCATTGCTTTCTTCTTGTCGCGTTTTTCGGAAACCTGTTGATATATAACAAATTAGTTCAATTGATTGTCATTGTAAAATGATAACACATACAAATGCATAGATACTTCTCTTCTGATTTTACAAATATAGCAATACTGCTTGCTGGACATTTTTCAAAATTGCTCTCTGTAAAATACTGTTGCCAAAACACTTCGTCACGAAACCACAACAAACATAACCAAACATAACAGAATAAATGGGGACTCACACGCTTATAATAGAATAGAATAATACTAGAATTTCTATTCGTGGAGCGCATGCGCACTAAAACCAAGTTTGACCTAAGGATAGAACATACATTAGTTAATAGGAGGAAAAAGAATAGGTCTGTACTTCATTGTTTTGTATAAGCGAGATAGGGGAAAGCTCCCTCCATGTATTTAACACCTGTGTGTTCATTCACCTTTAATTTGCCAGCTGTCAGTCTACGTATGGTGCTTTGATGTTGTTGAACTCTATCCTTTATATATTGTTTTGTCTCACCGATGTAATCATCACCACACGAACAAGTAAGCCTATATATTACGTTATTCTGTAACCCTTTAGGGATATTATCTTTCATGTTTGAGTTCAAGGATCCAATCGTATGAGTATGATAATATACGAGGTCATGTGTCTTTGTTTTTAGAATTTTCCTTAGTTTATCGGATAGACCTTTGACGACCGGGATCCTTAGATGTATAGGGCCCACAGTACCAGTTCCATTATGGTCAGGACTAGGTAACGCAGGCGTTCTGGTTATGTCGGTGGTGGATTGTCCTGAATGTTCTTCGAATCGTAAGTACCTCTTGATGATGTGTAATGGGTAACTATTTTTAATGAGTAACCTTTTTACTTTATCATACGCAGTATGTAAAGTATTGTAATCATGCCGAAAAAAAAAATTGAGATTTTAGCGGAAATAGGTCTTTATGGGTCCCCTGAACATTTTTGACCAAGGTACAAAAAAATGTCTGTGTGTGTGTGTGTGTGTGTGTGTGTGTGTGTGTGTGTGTGTGTGTGTGTGTGTGTGTGTGCGTGTGTAAACGATTTTTGTGACGACGATTCCGGAGAAACTACTAAAGGTATCGGGACGAAAGTTTATATTTAGAAGTTTTATGACCAAACTTAGAGCTGAAAAGCTTTTGGTTCAAAAGGGTCGAAAGGAACTGGTAGTTTATTCTAAGCCTTTTTCAATGATTTTGCAAATGAGCCGCCATTTCTGTAATTTCGACAAAATAGTTAAATAATAAATTAAAGTAGAGGAAATTTTGAATAATTTATGCCTATGACTTTTTTTGGTAAAATTAATAGTTTAGCTGCAAGAGCAAATTCTATTCGATCGAGGTCGATCGCATCTGCACTGATATGAAAATACATAGTAGCCAGAATTTTGACAAATATTTTTTTGTGCTGTCACCACAGAAATGTCTATGGCTGTCACACTCGAAAACAGCTGATTTCATCAGAGGTTGGAGAACCGATATGGAACGTTGCCGCTCTAGTGCGGCAAAGCACAAAATACAAAATTCAAATAAAATAAGATCACCAATTTGATTGTTTGTTGATAAGATATATCAACCCGTTGTTATATCTAATTGTAAAAACGATAAATTGAGAAAGTAAATAATGTATAGCGATGAGTGTAGTTATATTTTAGTATGTTGGTACGGATGTGACATCTACAGTGTCATGAATGAATATAAGTCTGTCAGAATTTGAATTAACTTTTTAAACTTGACGTTTCGTAGAAGTGGTATAAACCTAACATTTCCTATTCAGAAAAATAACCATTTTTGATTTTTTGTTTAAATACATATTTGTCAAAAAGCAACACAAAAAACGTTGATGTCACTCCTGCCGAAAACTACATAGCTTGACCCGCTCACATGCGACGGCGGCGCTCCGCCATCGGTGACGCGCCGCATCACCGCTCGTCGCGCTATTCCGTACTTTCGGCACTTGTGAGATAAACAACTATTATTCTGATGACACTAGGTAGTGTCAAATGTTGATGCTTTGACAATACCTTCTATTGGTGCTATTGACTATCAAAATATCTGTCAAATCCTGGCTAACTAGTTTAATTTTAATGCAGACACGATTTATGTCAGTCGAATAGATTCTCGTGCAGCGAAACTGTTAATTTTATATTTTGTATGATAAAGTCATGTGCCTGGCCACATCAGATTTTTACTTTTTACTTTATCATACGCAGTATGCTAAAGTATTGTAATCATGCCGAAAAAAAAAATTGAGATTTTAGCGGAAATAGGTCTTTATGGGTCCCCTGAACATTTTTGACCAAGGTACAAAAAAATGTCTGTGTGTGTGTGTGTGTGTGTGTGTGCGTGTGTAAACGATTTTTGTGGCGATGATTCCGGAAAAACTACTAAAGGTATCGGGACGAAAGTTCATAATTAGAAGTTTCATGACCTAACTTAGAGCTGAAAAGCTTTTGGTTAAAAAGGGTCCAAAGGAACTGGTAGTTTATTCTAAGCCTTTTTCAAGGATTTTGCAAATGAACCGCTATTTCTCTAATTTCGTCAAAATAGTTAAATAATAAATTAAAGTAGAGGAAATTCTGAATAATTTATGCCTATGAAATTTTTTGGTAAAATTAATAGTTTAGCTTTTTAGGTTATTCTAAGCCTTTTTGAAGGATTTTGGAAATGAGCCGCCATTTCTGTAATTTCGACAAAATAGTTCATTAATAAATTAAAGTAGAGGAAATTTTGAATAATTTATGCCTATGAAATTTTTTGGTAAAATTAATAGTTTAGCTTCAAGAGCAAATTCTATTTGATCGAGATCGGTCGCATCTGCATTGATATGAAATTACATAGTAGCCAGGATTTTGACAAATATTTTTTTGTGTTGTCACATTCGAAAACAGCTGATCTCATCAGAGGTTGGAGAACCACTATGGAACGTTGCCGCTGTAGTGCGGCAAATTTTAAAATACAAATTTCAAATAAAATAAGATCACCAATTTGATTGTTTGTTGATAAGAAATATCAACCCGTCTTTATATCTAATTCCAAAAACGATACATTGAGAAAATTATAAATAAAGTATAGCGACGTGTATAGTTTTATTTTAGTATGTTGGTAGGGATGTGTCATGAACAAATATAAATCTGTCCGAATTTGAATTACCTTTTTAAGGTGCGTTTTCATTAGTGATAATGGCAGTGGTAGCAGACGCCGTTATAGCATTTCCAATAGAAAATTGATAGTGACTCATGTTTATGCACATGCAAACTAATATGTGTCATTATCACGATATGTAAGAAACACTATAATTTCGTATTCTACCACCGCCATTAGCTACCATTACCTACTAATCGGAACGCACCTTTAAACTTGACGTTTCGACAAAGTGGTACCAACCTAGCATATATATATATATATATATATATGCTAGGTTGGTACCACTTTATTTATATATATATATATATATATATATATATATATATATATATATATATATATATATATATATGTATACGTGTAAGTTGTCACCTCCGGGATATAGAGCAGGCAACCTAGGCTCCGGGTGTTCCAGATAATATATTATTGATCTGATTGCATATTTTTAATGAGGGGAACTTTCGCTACACGAGCATCAAAAGAGGGGAAACGATTTTTGATTTTTTAGTAAGTCATATATAAGGTACACAAAGGGTACGAAGTGACCTCCGCAATTTATATATGAACGGAAACTGATGTGCCGCTGATAACTCCAGCGGTGTTGCCAAACCTACGGAAGTCACAACAGGCTATTATTATATAGCATGTATATGATAGGCCGTAAACTTGCTTCTCACAAAATAAACACTCCCTTTTAGTAATAGGATTAAAAATCATTTATTAAGTATTTAGCACTAACATGAATAATATACGAAGAATGATTAAGCATTACACGGCAATATTCATGGGACTTGGTTATAGTTTCTAAGAAAACATAATTGGTTTTATGAGAGCTTTTCTAGGGATATTAAAATGTTTTTAACGCGGATAACTAAGCTCTAAGTGTAATATGGTTACCGTGCAAAAACTAATTACCCTATTTATATGTTTTGTTGCGATGTAAGTCAAACTACCCAGCTTATTTTTTGATGATTTTTTTATTTATATATTTTACGTCGGCCTTCGCAACGTAGGTCAATGTACAACGCTGAGGATAGACTACAAATACAATGAATTTATGTGTGAAAGTCCAATTTAAATTTATTAAGTAGTTTTTGAGTTATATCGATAGTAAACTTATAATTTTATACCTATTTCTTTTCCCAGTTAGGGTTTTTGACAAAAAATAGAAAAAGAGCTGTCACCGCCGCGCCGTCAACCTGCATGCGTGGTCAGCGCTTTATTGTTAACAAACGCTTTACAAGCTCTCTATTGCCGTTTAAAATTGTACAAAGTCCGTTGTTGAGCTTTGTCTAAATACGTGCATTGTTTGGACAATCAATGTAAGGAAGCAAGATGTCCAGGAAGTGAGGTCAATGTATTTTAATAAATACAACCAGATACAACTTCAATTACAATATATGACAAATTACTGAAAAGTACATAACAACGTAACAAAATGTTTTATACTATGCCACAACATAGCCCGGCGCGTTGAACGGCACGTTCAACCATCAACATCTCCATCTAGTGGTACTGGTAGGGGACATAGGTAACGTACTGCTCGCTTGATCAAACCAAGTGCAGTGCGGACAGTGACCACACGCACAACGCCATCCAATCCTGGGTGCAAATGTTCAATGCGTCCAATTTTCCATTTGGATGGTGGAACCTTGTTCTCCCTTATTAGAACAATTGCGTTCTGTTTAATGTTCGCTTGTGGCGTATTCCACTTGGCCCTTCCCTGAAGTTCTGCGAGATATTCAATTGACCATCTTCGCCAGAAGTGTTGTTGAAGTTTTGATAAATATTGCCATCTGGAGAGTCGATTTGTTGGCACTTCGGTCACCTCTTCATCAGGTAAGGCGGTGAGGCGACGACCGGCAATAAAATGAGAAGGTGTGAGTACGTCAAGATCAAGAGGAGAAGATGAAAGCGGATAGAGGGGACGAGAGTTAAGAAGACATTCTATTTCTGTGAGAACAGTTAAGTGCTCTTCATATGTGAGAATGGCTTCAGCTAAAACTCTCTTTAGGTGATGTTTAATTGACTTTACTCCTGCTTCTGCCAATCCATTGAAATGTGGAGATGATGCAGGAGAAAAGTGCCAATTTATTCCCACAACAGATAAAGATTTACTTATGTCTGTGCTGTTTGTGTTAATAAATTCAAATAGCGATTGCAATTCGTTATTTGCACCTATAAAATTGGTGCCATTATCGCTGTAAATATTGTTGGGTATACCTCGTCTGGAGCAAAATCTGCGAAAGGCTGCTAAGAAAGCCTGGCTGCTTAGGTCAGACACTAATTCTAAATGAACAGCCTTTGTCGAAAAACACACAAATACGCATATATATGCTTTATTAATTTTGCATCCACGACCTTGTCTATCCTTGAGCTTAATTGGCCCGCAGTAATCAACTGTACAATTAGTAAATGGTGGTGCAGGAGTTACTCTCAATTTCGGTTGATCTCCCATTATTGGATTGTAAGTGTTAGCATTCTGCCTGCAACAAGTAACACAATTTTTGGTTGTTGATCTCGCAGTGACGCGAGCAGAAAGTGGACAAAACCTCTCTCTAATTATGGCAACCAGTAAATTAGGTCCACAATGTAAATTTTTTAGATGTTCATGTCGGAACATCAGTAGAGTAAAAGGGTGAGACTTAGGTAAGATAATTGGGTGTTTCTTTTCATATTGAAAAGAACCTTTGCTAAGTCTGCCTTTAATTTTTAAAAAACCGTCCGAGTCAAGAAATGGAGTTAATGCATATAGGTGACTATTTTTCGGACATTCATTCTTTTTCAGTAAACTCTGATATTCATTATGAAAAGATTCAATTTGAACGACTTTTGCCAAAGTTTTAATGGACTTTGTACGTTCTTCGGCTGTAAGGAACGTTTTAGTTATTTTTCCATTTTTTCGCCAATTCGTTAGAACTCTTAGAATCCAACCAGTGATGGAAATAACCGTGTTGAAATTTGAAAACTTTGAACATAAGTTACTTATTTCATTCGGTATGTCTGAAGCTATTAAAACGACATGTTTCGGTTTTCTAAGTTCAGGTAACGGATCTGATATGATATTTTGACATTTTGGCCAATATTCGGATGGTTTGGATAGCCAGTCTGGGCCATGCCACCAAAGTTGATTAGATAGAATTTCTTCTGGACGCATGCCACGAGATACTAAATCAGCTGGGTTACTACATGATGAGACGTGTCTCCAAGAATACCAGCTTGTAAAATCTAAAATTTGTGACACTCTATTACGCACAAAAGGTTTTAATTGGTTTACTGGTGTTTTGAGCCAACTTAAAACAACAGTTGAATCACTCCACAAGATGCACCTGCTGAAAGAGATTCGACTTACAGTTGTTACTTTGTTTGCAAGTTCTGATAATACCAAAGCTCCACAAAGTTCAAGTTTCGGTATGGTTAGCGCTTTGATGGGTGCTACTCTTGACTTGCCTGTTAACAGTTGAACAGACACATTTTCTAACTGAGCAAAAGCCATGTATTTCAGTGATGACTGTATTCGGCAAACGCGTACATCTCGGGATTCTAAGCGAATTAAGAAGTGTTAGTTCTTCACGGAACTTTATCCACTGTTCGTATAGTTCATCCGGAAGTATTTCATCCCACGTTAAATTGTATTGCCACAATTGCTGCATAAATGCTTTTGCTTTAAAAGTTACAGGTGTAATTAATCCAATTGGGTCAAACATTGATGAAATAGAAGAAAGCACATTTCGTTTCGTTTCTTTATCAGTTAAAGATGGCAAGTTAATTCTAATACCTAACAAATCGTCAGAATGGAACCATATTAAACCGAGTGGCTTGGATACATCAGAATGTTCGGAAATTGTTAAGTGGTCAATGTTGTTGCCTATCGAGTTACAAATTTCTCGAGTTATATAAGAGTTATTAGAGACCCATTTTCGCAATGGCATTTTTGCAGAATCCAAAATTTGGCAAATTTGCTTTGACGTTTGAATTAATTCCTCTTCAGAATCACTACCCGTTAACAGATCATCTACATAGAAGTCTTCTATTATTGCTACAGACGCATTAGGAAAAGTGTCTTTTGAATCTAATCCTAACTGATGCAAACACCTAATTGCTAAATACGGGGCGCTAGCTGTACCGTAGGTCACTGTACGAAGCATGTATGTCTGGATGTCATCAAGCGGGTTCTCCCTCCACAATATTAACTGAAAATTGCAATCGGAGTCATCAACTAATACCTGTCTGTACATCTTCTCAACATCAGCATTAACGACGAATAAATTCTGACGAAATCGAATCAAAATTGAGAATACGTCGGATTGAATCGTCGGACCTACCATTTCTATAGAGTTAAGGGATTTGTCGTTACTGCTGATGCGTTAAATACTACGCGTAGTTTAGTTGTGAGGCTAGACTCTCTAAGTAGCCCATGGTGAGGCAAGTAGTAGTGAGAGCTTGGAGGTATAGAATTAATCAATGTCATATGAGTTAATTTGGTATATTCTTGCATAAATTGAATGTAACGTTCTTGTAACTTGCGATTTGACTTGAAACGTCGTTCTAGAGCATATAACATTTTTAATGCATGTTCTCGCGAATTACCTAGTACTTGAGGGCTTTCTTTAAATGGTATTTTGACAGAAAATCTACCTGTTTTGTCTCGCTTAATATTCGCGTTGAAATGTGATTCGCACATGATTTCTTCCTGCGATAATGCGCAAACTGCAGGTATAGTTTCCAATTCCCAGAATTTCGCAATTTGTTGTTGCAAACTAGAATTTTCTGACGTTTGAACGACATTGCATGCTGTACTATTACTAGAAACTGTGTCTACTACTGGAATGGGACCAGAAATTATCCAACCTAGCACCGTATTTTGTAGAATAGGTTTATTAGTACCCAAAGATATTTGACCCACACGCAAAAGATGCCAAAATAAAGATGCTCCAATTAGCATATCGACTTGTTGAGGTTGAAAATACGTAGGATCCGCCAGTTGAATATAGTCCGGAATAATTATCAAGGCATGATTAATAGATTTATCTGGAATATGGCCAGTAATTTTATTTGTGATTAAACATGTTGCAGTAGTTATAAACGAGCTAAGACGCGATTTAATAATGATTTCGCATTTATGCTTGATGTCGTTTACTGACTGATTGAGTCCGATAACCGAAACTTTAGTTGAAAGTTTTGGTAATGAGAGTTTGTGCACCATATCTTCAGTTATGAAACACGATTGCGAGCCTGAATCTAATAAGGCTCTACATGGTACAATATCACCAATTGAATTCATGACGTGAACTAATACTGTGGATAATAGAATGTGCGAATTATCATAACTATTTACCGTCATACTGACTTTAGCATCTGGTGGCTCGTTATGATGTTCATATTTGCTTTCAATTACGCAATTAGACAATGTGGGCTCAAAATGTAATAGAGTATGATGACGCTTGTTACACTTATTGCATGTTTCTGCATGACAAGTCCGACATGAATGAGATGAACTAATACACTTTACACAAAGTCTCTTACCTTTAACCAATTGAAATCGTTGATTAGGTGTCAGCTTTATAAATTGCGGACAAGTCAAGATCGAATGAGTGCCATTACAAACTGGACAAGTTAAAGTTTTTATTTTGGAGTGGTTTGCTGACGTTTTATGTGAAGTCTTCACTTTACTGTCAACTAACTTCTGACATTTATTAACCTTCAAAAGTAGGTCGGCCTTTTTCTCCAAGAAGGCTAACATTGAGTTTAACGTGACATTATTACAATTTGACTTATGACGTTCCCATTCCTTAAACGTATGATTATCAAGTCTTTGAGAAAGAATACAAATTACCATTAAGTCCCAGTGTTCAACGGGAACTTTAAGAATTTCCAATGAACGAATATGTTTATTCACGGTGTCCACTAGTTTTCTTAGCAATTCTGAGGACTCTATTTTACAATATGGCAAGTCTAAAAGAGATCTGACATGATTATCAATCAGTAGACTTTCATTATTGAACCTTTTCATAATGAGATCCCACGCTAACGTATAATTATCATCAGACAGTGTTATGTTTTCTATGATTCTTAAAGCTTCGTCTGTCACTGAAGACTTTAAGTAGTGAAACTTTTGGATGTTAGGAAGATCAACATTTTTATCAATAATGGCTGAAAAGCTGTCTCGAAATTCTAACCAATAATTATAATCACCGTTGAACTTGGTTAATTGCAATTCAGGCAGTTTAACATTCATTGAAGTAGTACTAACTGATGGCAAGGATGAAGCTGAAGGAGCAGATGAAGATTCTTGAATATTACTAAGAATTGATTTAGCTTTAGAAAGAACAGCATAGTAAGTGTCCTCAAATCTTTGTAACTCTTCTAGCCGTTCATCTGAACTAGTGTCAGTGCTATCCAATTCAATATGAACATTGACATTTTCTTCAAGAACTTTCTCGAAATTGCTCACGCGTAATTTTAACTCCAATGCATCGAAGTTACTACCCAAATTAGTAATGTAATTACAAAAAGCATCTAATCTTGATTTGAGGAAATTACGTTTAATTAAAAGACCTTTCATTATATCTGTATTTGCTTCTGTTTAGACATAACTAATCACTAAAAAGAGTTTAGCTGTAGTCAATTGAAAATCACAGAGCAAATCAAAATTACGAACTTTAATTAAAATGAAATAGAATGCCTTACCTCAAGAAAATAGACAATGAAGGATGGAAAAATGAATAGAGCCGGTCGTCGCACTTGCACTGGAACTGCCACCCAGGTAGTAAATGCAGATGGTATGCCGATACTCGGGTACTCCTGCAGCTACCAAAGTTGGGCAAGAACACTTTTGGCGAAGGCTGGCAAGGAAAATGTCCAAAATCCTTCCAATTTCAATGTCAGCTCTGACAGGTAATTACAGGCTGGTATAATAAATAGGGCGAATTATAGCACTGCTAATGTTATGCTTCGCTATGTCCCTACTCGGGCGCCAAAATGTTTGGACAATCAATGTAAGGAAGCAAGATGTCCAGGAAGTGAGGTCAATGTATTTTAATAAATACAACCAGATACAACTTCAATTACAATATATGACAAATTACTGAAAAGTACATAACAACGTAACAAAATGTTTTATACTATGCCACAACATGCATTGACGCTAAAACCATGGAATAAATTGATTGAAATAAATAGAAACTGTTACTGAAAAAATCCTTGGACACGCCAAGTTTTATTTACCAAATACATACACATTTTATATCCCCCCCCCCCTATTTACTATGGTATGGTCTATTGAGTTTGACCAGAGTTGGGCAATTGGTAATCGAGTGATTGAGTAACAAGTGATGATAAAATTATTTTAATTAGTTAAATTAATCATCACTCGTTGTGATGAGTTGCGATTGGTCACTTATCAGATTAAGCGATGATTTCTTTACTTACCACTCATAACTGCCGTACACGATTGAATATTCATCACTGATTACTCGCGATTAACGCGTAATGAGTGATAACTATTCAATAGAAATTACACTGTTTTAAAACATATAGAAACTCGATATACTTTCACACTGATGAAAGAAAAATAGAGGCGCGGATACAATTTTTATACAAACTCACAAAATCTAAATCTTTAAACCAAAACTTAATTTTTTTTATAGATATGTGTTATAAAAATTTATGTAATTTGATTTGGAGATCTGGCTTGATTTGTTCTGAATGAAAATTACTAAGAACAATATACAGTCGCATCTATTTTTTTCAGTTTAATTAGAAATAATTGCGCTGTTGTTGTCACCAGACATAATACCGTGAAAGTGAACTAAAGTAAACAATAAAATAAACAATTATAAAAATATAAACACAACGCTTATTTGATTTCCAAATTTTGAAGTGTAAAGAACTGATTTCGCAGTTGAATAATCCCCCTAATTACAGTATAGAATGTTTTCTTCAGTTTTCTTTTTAATTATATCAAGAATTTTATGACAGGTTAGATACGTACACATTCAACGTACATTCCAAATCACATTTAAAGGTACATTGGTGTAACATTTTCAAAAATTAATGATTTGTTATCGCGTATTTAGATTGCACAACATTTACAGAATACACTGTAAAATAACGTCACTAAGAAATTCGAAAAATTAACTGTTAACCAATGGTACATCATTTTAAAGAGGAGAAATGTGGGTACACTATAGAAAATAAATTGTGAGTAATATTGAAAGATGTACGTATCGGAGATGTGAAAAAGTTTCCGATAATCGTGATATAATTGGCTTCGACGAGCCGCACGACTTTTGGCTGTGGAATCGTTAATTTTTCGAATTATTTTCTTCGACAGTTTTACAGTCAGTGTATTCTTTAAATGTTGTGCAATCAAAATAAGCAATAAAATAATAAGCCATTTTTGCGAATGGTACACCAGAATGTACCCTGAATAAGTGGATCACCATAGAATAGGATATAATTCAAAACAGTTATTATTAATGCATTTAGATTCATTTAGGACACGAGTTCAATTCACTACAGTCAAAATAAAAATATAAATCGTTTATTAAGGTAAAGTATTTATTCTCTACAAAAATGCATATTTATTATAAGATAAAGTTGGATACATTAAAACAAAGTATACACACATTACATTTACCGTAATGTGGGTTTACTTTGAAAATAAAATCTATTAAATTGTATTTTCTTTTTCATATTTTTTAAACAATATCATGCAGTCGTTACCGGCAGTCAAAATAGAAACACTTGTTTCTACAATTAATGATTGATAAGTGATTCTTAGATTTATGATTGACGACTAATGAGTGTTGAGTGATTTTATTAATCATGAGTGTTACTCATCTCGGGTTAGTTGAGTGATGCCCAACTCTGAGTTTGACGCAAAATTATTGATCGGTCTGTCCGTCTGTCTTTGTATACGATAACAATACAATTGTTTATTTTAGCACTGGTGTGTGCTAGTATTTTCTGTGCAGAACGATGCATAGAATTCAAAAAAATAATTCAATCAAAGGTGCTGCATTTAAAAAAATTATCTTTCTTAGGAAAACCTGTTTGCTATATTTTGTTGCAGATTATGACCAACCAGTGCACAATTTGGATATGGCAGGTAATCACGCTTATTGAACGCTTCTTACGCAATCATAATCCAAGCCAGAGTAATAAAATTAAAAACCGGTATTGATATATACAATCTTTCTTAGATTGCTGTTTTTCCTTAAAAATGCCAATAAATCAAAAAGTATAAAGTTTATAGTATGTTATGTTATTTTTCATTGTCGTAAAATTTTGCGAGGAATTAAAAATTGTGCCGAAATATAGATTGTTCCATTTAACAAAACATAAGTTTAGGTTGGTACTATGTTATGGAACAGCCTGTATACAAGCTTATAGTTTTACAATGTGCGCCTGGGCTTTGTGTATATATGAGTATACACTGTGGGCAAAAAAAACGGTATAAATATTCAATTCCTAGTATTTCCAAAGATTTTAAGTAAATTAAAGCAAGCATTTCTTTGAAGGACTAATTGCTTATGTTGTGAGGATTGAAAACATACCATATTCGCAATTCCACTTCTTCTTTTTCAGTAAAAACAGCAAAAAACGATGTTTCAAAATTTCACCCTGTATGCAAAAAAATTACCCTGTATTCGATGCAATAAAATCTCTGCTGTCCTTTTTGACCAAAGGAAAAAAAATTCATTACCTACTAATTTTATTACAGCTTGCATTTCACATTAAATTGACACGATGTTATCAGAAATGTTGCATAGCCAAACACAAAGCAACATAACTGTGGATTGAAACGTCCTGTTATTGCGAATATGGTACGGTTTCAATCTTCACACTACAGGCAATTCGTTTTTAAAAGAAATATTTGAATTGACAAAATATTATAGGAAATGCGAGTGATCAAAAATTTGTACCGCTTTTTTTGGCCCACCGTGTATATGAGTGAAATCAGTTTTAAAATATTTTCATTAACAGAGGCATAATCTTTCGAGATCGCACTGTTGATGCACAATTCAATTCAATTCGCACAATTCGTAGTGTAGGTTTTGATGTATTTCGCCCCAGGAAAAATGGGAGTCGAACATGCATCTTTCCGCGACTGTAGCTTGTTACCTTAATTGATATCTACAATGATGATCAATAAACTAAACTAGGTGCGTACTATTCAGGCCTACCACTACAGTTTATTGTGACAATAGGGTATTTATTGGAGATTATAAAAAACAATAAATAAGCTAAAAACCCAGTCACCCGGAGAAACTTTGGCTACTTCTACACTTTTTGTATATTACATAACTGCGGAGAGTAAACATTTTCATGTCTCAAATTTTGAAAAATTGTATGTGGTCGTATTAGCTAAAAATTCCCGCATCATCTTTTTAATATGTCTACTTGACTACTTGATTCAATAGGATTTGTGGTGAACACAAGAAAATGTATGTGGAATTTATAGAATTTATTGATGTAATAGCAACGCAAATAATTTATTTAGTTTTATTTCAAATAATATTTGTAATGTGCGTACACTAGAATAGTTGACATGAAGCAGCCTATGCTATTCAAAATAAATAACAAACGATAAAAACAAGCGGGATATAATCTTGAAACAGAAAATTTCAGCCACGGCCTGGATTTGAACCAAAAACCTTTGTATCTTGCGTACCATGCACAACCCAACTGCGTCCGAGAGCAAAAATAAATACGAAAATACTCATATAATATATGTTTCTTGCGCTATTACCTCCGCAACGTTGCCAGCGTTTTTCGGATGTCACAGCGTACGTTGTACGATACAAAACACGGAGTCATATATGCGGAGGTGACTTCGTAGCGGCCGTATCTAGTATGGGCGACACTAGCGCTCGTGATCTACGCTTGAACTAACATGACTTGTCAGTACATAAATAATGGACGTTATCGGCTCCGACGCAATTTTTGGATTTGAGCTCCCTGAGCCACCTAGACCACATTTCCGTTGAAAACAAGGCGATACGTTGTCACCTCCGATTTTGGAGCCACCAACGTTATATATGAGGTGACAACGTACACTCTGTCATACGCGTTGGAGCCGACACCGTACCAACCATATGTATATATATATATATATATATATATATACAAGATCTTTATTCCAACAATATGGGTTAACATTTATTATATTATATTATATTGCATATATCATCTTCTTCTTCGCATCTGTCGGAATGGGCTATCGACCATGGTCTTTCTGCCCTGCTGTCTTCCATTAGTGTCTGGTCATTTCAGCTTGCTTCATAGGGTTTTTATGTGTTGATAAAGTGTTTTTTCGGGTGTTTTGTATTTTGGACGAGTATCATTGTCGCGGGAAAGGAATAGGTGGTGGATTGATTCGGGGAATTTGGAGCAGGCCTTTATATGAAGTGGGATTATTCGTTCGTTGAAGGGGGTGATTTCTGTTTTTTCATATAATAGGATGTTGGAAGGATTGTGTAAAGGATTGTTTGGGTGTCGTATTCGGGTGATACATCGAAGAGCCGTTCTTTCTGCGACGTTTAGAGCCTCAATTGACGATTTATTTTGGTTGATCAGTAGGAGAGATCCGTATTCTATCATGGGTCTGCATATGGTTTTGTAGATGTGACACGCTGTTTTCACATTAATACCTTTGTTCTTGTACGTCAATCCTCTGAAGTCAGTTGCTCTATTTTTCATATTTGTTTTGATAATATTGACATGTTTTTTGAAATTTAGTTTTTGGTCTATTGTGATTCCTAGATATTTACATGTATCTATATATATGTATAGCATTTACTATACAGAAATCATTTATTTTTTTTAAATACGTATTTCTTAAAAAGCAACACAATAAACGTTGATGTCGCTCCTGCCAAAAACTAGATAGCCGACTCGCTCATATGCGACGGCGACACTCCGCCTTCGGTGACGCGCCGCATCACCGCTCGTCGCGCTATTCCGTACTTTCGGCATTTGTGACATAAATAACTATTATACTAATGACGTAGTGTAGGTAGTGTCAAATGCTGATGATTTGACAATACGTACGAATTATCTCAATAGAATAGATTCTCATGCAGCTAAACTATTAATTTTATATATTGTATGATAAAGTCATGTGCCTGGCCACATCAGATATTTCTTGTTCATATGATACTTGATTTGGTTGGGAGAAATAAAGGGCCCTTTTTACCAGCATTTGAATGATGTTTATCTTTTGATGGAATGGGTGATTGGAAAAGTAATTCAAATATCTATCCGACGCTGTAGGTTTTTTATACCAACTCGTAGTAATGTGTCCATCTTCGTGTCTGGTTAAGGTGAGTTCGAGGAAATTAATTTTTCTATTTTCTTCTGTTTCGACAGTGAATTTTATGTCAGGATGGAAACTATTAAAATCTGCTAATATCTTTGTAATTTTATTTTCAGGGAGAATGAGTAGTAAGTCATCTACATATCTTCGTAAGTAAAAGACATCATCAACGTTGTTTCTAACTATGAGTGCGACGATATTGTCCAATACCAAGTCGGATAAGGCAGGTGACAATGATGAACCCATTGGAAGACCTCTCTTTTGTCTAAAGAACGTGTTGTTACGATATTTTTTGGATGTGAACGAAAAGAACGAAAACGAAATTTTTCGTTTTCGTTCTGATCGGAAACGAACAAAATACTTTTCGTTTTTAGTCCCTGATTAGAACACACTTAATTTAACTTATTCAGAGAACTGATAATTATTAACTAACAAGTATAGACGCTAGGTAAACACGTAAGCTCCGCGCACTCCCAGTGCACTTCTAAATCCTTTTCGGAAGGATGCTCACCCGAACCTTGCAAAACGTATCGCATGTACTAATTAACCACGTGCGCAATATTTGCAGTTCTCCTTAGCGAACATCCGCGGGCATTTAATTTAATTAAATTCAACCCTATCCGGCCCAGTGAATCGACTGAAGCCGACTACAAATTCGAAACGTCGCGACGTCTCGGAGTTAGCTAACAGTAGTGGGTAGTTCGGCTGACCTGAACTTCTGTTTGCTGAAGCGAGCGGCACTTAAGCGGGAAGGCAGTTCAATTCAATTAAAAGGGCGAGGAGGGCGTTCGCTAGACGCCTACAGTAATCGCTCTCCTTCTTCTTATCTCGGACGGTAACGGTCTGACTGAAATGCCTGAAACCGTCTGAAATGAACACCGATTTGAAAACCTCCTGCCAGATGTTTCGCTAATGGTTTCTAGCACCCCCTAGTGGGCTGTCGCGGCGGCGGCGCCCGTCGACATCGAGATGTTATTGACACCAAAGTGACTGCGGCTCGCTATCGCGCGCCTGGCTTTTATGTGAAATGGTCGTTTTAACTTCTTTGGGTACAGCGGAGAGTTTCTGTCGATGATATTAACTGACGAATCTGAGTGACGTTAATATCCTGATATCCTGGAAACAGTTTAAAACGCGATGAAGGAAATATTTTATTGTCCGATGTTACTTTTTGTACTTCTTGTGAAGTAAATCTATTAAATAGCTCCTCGGTTAAGACGAGAGAATCCAACAAAGAATCCAGCATACACCTGAAACAATAATGAGCTTTTTGAAAAGTACTGTGGACAAGTTATTACTATTAATTGTCAGACATAACTAGTCGTGGACTTTATTCCAGACCTTGAGATCCTACTGACAAGTATGCTATTTAGAATATCTAGCTGTATGTGGTTTGAAAATCATTTAACTAGATATGGCCAAAATCTTCCTCAACAGTTATTAATGTTTTGTTGGAGTATTCCCGGCGCATCCACCAAATATGACAAATCACGTTACTTATGCTGATACCAATAATTATATATGTTTTAAGTATCCTTAGATACTTTTTTTATCAAAATGTACAGGGTGTCTCACGGAACTGGTACATTAGAAGTTTCTCATGTTCTACTACTTCTGGAAAATTTTGGATTTAGTATTTACTCGATGTGAGCTCTTCAGCTAAAATATTCTCAAGGTAACTGTCAAATTGAATGATATAATTTTAATTTTATTTTTGGTTTCAATGTATCAAAATACATCATTTTTAATAAGGCTTCCCCCTATACCTAAACATTACAATTTTTGAGTTTTTTGATTTTACCAATTTTTTGGTGATTTTCGTGATTACGTTTAAAATTGAATTCTCGGTTTGTTTAATCTCAAGTTAAACAAAGGTATATTTCTTTTGATTACAAACAATATTCATCCTAAATTCCAATTATAGTAAACTTGACATTGTGTTGTAATGTGATACACATACGCAAGTATTATGCCGTACTAATTATGTGACCAACTTTACCTTGCTAATTCAGCATAACCTTTAGTTGCATAGTGGCGTAATTTGTGTTGTTAATTGTATGTTTGTTATCATAACGATTACTATATATACTCAACCAAATTAGTAATAAAATCAGTATTCATCGAATGCTCGTTTCCTTTCCTCCTTTTAGGTCTTCTCTCCCCTTTCCCTCCCTTATCAAACGTCTGGCATGTCCGGAGTTTGTGCATGGTCCGTCGAGCCCTTTAAAACCTAACTACCTACAATAACCTTTCTTCTATATCTACCATGACAAATGTCTGGCCTGCCCGGAGTTTGCCCATGGCCCTTCAATCCTTTTAATCCATTTTCTATATCCACCATGGCAAATATCTGGCCTGCCCGGAGTTTGCCCATGGCTCTTCAACCCTTTTAATCCATCTTCTATATCCACCATGTCAAATGTCTGGCCTGCCCGGAGTTTGACCATGGCCCTTCAATTCTCTTAATCCATCTTCATTTCCACCATGTCTCGATAGCACATCCTTCATAACACCTTACGTAATATTACCATTCCTAACAAATAGTTCATCAATGCGAGCGGGCACCCAAGTATATACAAGCGCCGGCGGCAGCAAATCGTCGGGCACAACCATTTAAGTCTCTACGGCATTAGTGCAACTTCGTACATCCGTTAGGGCATAATTAATCGGCGTAAGGGCGCAATATCGTCGCCATTACGTACATAGCTCGGATCGCGATGACAACAGCTCGTTCGCGTCCAAAATACAGTTCATTCAAGAGGAATCTGAAGAACTGGAATCGCCCGCAAACAAGATGGATGGGGAAGAGGATTCAAGAAGTTCTTGCCAACTCAACTTCGACTTCGGAGGAACCGCATTGAATCCCTAGATGGTAGAAACAACAAAGACCACAAGCCTATAATTCACAGCAGCAAAGATTCAGAAAACAATGATATTTTGTTGCATATCACTACAGTCCACGATGCTCCAGGACCAGAAATTCTTACCAACTCAACTTCGACTTCGGAAGAAACACTTCGAATCCCTGGAAGAGATGGTGGAAAACGAGAAGAAGGATCACAAGCCTATAAATCACGACACTAAAACAAGAGTGTCCTCAAGCAACAAATAATCTCCGACCATTCCCACCGAATCATGTAAACATATCTGCAGGCCGCAGCTTGTTTAATCTCAATTAAACAAAAAACCAATGGAAGAGCCAACCAGAAGATCAGCCTGTGTCCACATCAACCAAGTGTTTATTTTGTGTCTACAGGCCGCAGCTTGTTTAATATCAAATTAAACAAAAATGTTCCATATATGTTCATTTATTTTCTGTCTTACAGCCCGCAGCTTGTTTAATCTCAAGTTAAACAAAAGTATATTTCTTTTGATTACAAACAATATTCATCCTAAATTCCAATTATAGTAAACTTGATATTGTGTTGTAATGTGATACACATACGCAAGTATTATGCCGTACTAATTATGTGACCAACTTTACCTTGCTAATTCAGCATAACCTTTAGTTGCATAGTGGCGTAATTTGTGTTGTTAATTGTATGTTTGTTATCATAACGATTACTATATATACTCAACCAAATTAGTAATAAAATCAGTATTCAACGAATGCTCGTTTCCTTTATCTCTTTCAGGTCTTCTCTCCCCTTTCCCACCCTTATCAAATGTCTAGCATGTTCGGAGTTTGTGCACGGTTATTATTGAAACTAGAAGTTTTATGATTGGTGGTCCAAACCTAGAAACATAACCAAATACGCCGATGTTTAGTTCAACATGATATATACAGGGTGTTTAAAATTTACAACACAATAATTGAATTTTCAAACGTAAAAACTCATTTTTTACAAATGGAACACCCTGTATACCGATACGCCATTCGATAGGAAATCTGATTCCTTATCAATCAATATTAGGACTCCCTATATCTATTTTTAATAGCTTTTGAGATACTGTCACTTTTTCTTTAAATCCATTTTGAAAACTCCCATTTCAAAATGTGGGTCGAAATTAGACACGAAATTTACAATTAAAATTTAAATAGTGATAGATATTTAGAAATTTTGTGTGGATATGTGAACAATTTTTGCGAAACTTTTCCCTCAATACGACACTGCTTTTATGAAACGGACGGTGCTCTGGCACATCCTTCTCATGTGTATCCATTCAACTTAATCAGATGTTTGACGATACGTAGTTCGGAAATCGGGGAACCTGGCGGTGGTCACCAAGCTCACCAGATTTAACACCATTAGACTTTTATTTGTGGGGTCATGTGACAAGGCAGGTCTATTCCACACGTTAATACTCGAGAAGAATTTACTAATAGAGTTGGACTTCAGCGACAAGAAATCCGAAGAACGACAATGACAGAAGTACAGCGAAGCGTTTTAAAATGTTTGGAGCACAACGGACAGCAATTCGAACAACATAATTAAGTTTTAATTTAAGTTAGATATCGCGAATATATTATGTTAGTTTTAACAAACCTTTTCAATATTTTTCGGTTTTCCTGCTGTTCCAAATTAGTTATTTTCCTATAAATGAAGAAGAAATCGATTTGTATTGAGTTTGCATTCTTTTATACTGACAATATCTCAAAAGCTATTAAAGATAGATATAGGGAACAATAATATTGATTGATAGGGAATAAGATTTCCCATCGAATGGTGTATCGGTATATGAAAAAATAGTATTTTCCGTTTGAAAATTCAATTATTTTGTTGTAAATTTTCAACTCCCTGTATATGATATCACAATAAACTACACATCATCTTATTTGGTTATATTTGTAGTTCTGGACCACCAATAATGAAACTTCTTGTTTCAATAATAACCGACATATTCAATTTTAAACGTAATCGCGAAAATCACTAAGAAATTAGTAAAATCAACAAAAACCCAAAAAATTGTGATATTTAGGTATAGGGAACCATTATCAAAAATCATTCCATTTAAAATAACAAAGTTGATGCCGACTCCGGTGACCGGACGTGACAGTTAATTTGAAAATATTGTAGCTGAAGAGCTCAGATCGAGTAAATTCAAGTTCCAAAATTTCAAGTTTCTAGAAATAGTAGAACATGAGAACTTCTCATGTACCAGTTCCGCGAGACAGCCTGTATATTTATTTGCATCAAACTCAAATTTCTAGGGAAAGTAGAGTAATAGTGCAGATATTTCGTTTGTAGTACACAAGACCTCCGCATATACAAATTGTAAGGAATTAAATTCTCTATATATTTAATTAGAAACGTTTGTTCTTAATTAAAGTTTATTAATAATTTTAAGTTGAATATAATATTACCACAATAATTAGTTGAAAATGACCATTTTAACAAGATTCACCGATTTCACATCGTTATTAAGGATTATCATTCCGCTTTCACCCACAGTAATACGATACTTTTGAAGTCGACCAACTGGAGAGTGCATATGTGTTTCCCGACACCACATACAAAACACATTTGCGCTACTACGGTCCAGGTTGCGAGCTTTGTGAAGTTTCTGCCATATCTCGTCGATTTGTTTCGCTAATCCTTATTATAAATTTTAGGTCAATAATCCCATATTTGCGAAATTATCTATTGTCAATATTATGCTATATAATTTTATATAAATCTGGATATGGATCATTCATAGTTTGCAATACAGGCAAAACAAAGCTTTTTTATTTATATACGATCTTAACTTATATCTTATATCTTAAATGAGCGTTTTCAATTTTAGCATTAAAGGTAGGTTACATTTCAAATTTATTTTTAAAAGTACGTAAATTAGAACCGTTGTATACAGTATCAAGTTTATTATAGTTACCTACATAATATTTCATGACAATAGGGTATAGGCGTTGTGCTCAACAATGAATCAAACAAAAGACTGTTAATTTTAAGTTTCTATCTTCAAAAAATTTAGTGGTTTTTGGTATTGCAAGGAAATGCGGGCTAATATATTTTAATTCTTAGGGCGCGCCTTTATTATTGTTGAATTTTAAAATAGGGAAATGTTTTTTACAAAATAACTTGTCCTCCAAACACGTTCTCCACCGTGTTACAATGAGTATTGCGTCAAGCTGTGGGCATATCATATTTATTGGTGCTGGTTGCAGAATGTTTACACAAGTCAAAAAAACATTGTTATTAAATACAGTAACAATAAAAAGCAATGTTGTAATCTGTAACTATGCGTAAAAAATTTCATTGTCATTTTTGATGCTATTACGGTAACCGTAATATGTATCTTTATATAAACAGAAGAAGTCCCAAGACAGAGCCCTGCGGCACACCACAAGCGAGATGCTTAGTTCTGATTATTCGTTGTAAGCAACCACAAATTGGCTTGTATCCATAAGAATATACGCCACGAGCACTCAAAAGTTATGCATTATGAATTCTTATATTTGTATTTGGATTTGCCAAATCCAGAACTGATCAAACTGGTCACATTTAAAAAATATTCTATTACATATAATTCTAATAAAAATACTGTTAAAACATGCCAGTAGTAGGTGATATAGTACACATTTTAGAAACAACATTGGGAAGATTGGTCATGTGGGGTATCTTGATGATGACAACGCTTTGAAGAGCAAACCAGTATTGTTGAAAAGTTTAATTTTAATTGAACGTAATGGTTAATAGTATCAGTGTTTCTCCAATAACACAAATCGTCGGTTATTTTTATTGTGTTGTTAAATTAAGAAAAGGTTCAGATGAATCATATTTTTTTTATAAAGCAATCGCATTATACATCATACGACCTACCTCCCCTAGAAGTATAGAAAAGCTTTTATAACGCTAAATAAGTTTATCCAATTTTGTTAGTTTCACTTTATTTAATATAGGTGAAAATAACTGAAATAACTGATGGTCCTACAGCTAAAAGTAGTGTGAGTTTGTTGAAAAAGTACAGATGCTTGTCTTATCGTAATAAGCTCTTGTTTTCCTGTACATGTTCGTAACTTGCACCAGAAACTAAGTATGCTGGAACTCCATAGAATGTACAGATATAATCGGGAGTCCGAACGCGACTACCCTTGATAAGCACTCGCCCGATTTAATTTATTTAACCCTCCAGCAGGTTGGAAAATTAAAGTCGGAGATTTGCAATCAGTTTCCATATTAGGAGGGAGCTTAGTGCAACCAGCAAATTTGTAATACCCGCCATGTAGATTACAACTCCTCGAGGCGTTAAATCCTGTTAAGGCTATCCCTATGTCGTTAATTCGGATAGGTGCACTGGCCCGTTAAATAACCCTATTGGAAACGTGTAGTCGTCCTTGTTATTCACGGTATATTGACAAGCATTTCTATAAGAAACCCCTAAACTAAATTGAGAGATTGGAGATGTGAGGTCATTTCTAAAATGTTTCAAGAGACGTACCATAATGCAAAGTGCAAAATTTAGATATATTGACTGGTTTCAATGTCAAAGTACTGGAAGATTTTGGCAGCAATTGACGATCGGTAATGATTAAGAAATTCAGTCGACAAAAATGTTTTTTAAAACCAAACCCGTCCATATTTAACTACAAAAACTAAATCACCAAATCAACAAAACAACGCCAACCAACACATTTCCTTGGTGTTTCTCGGTATGTTCTTACAGATGGTCGCAGATTATATTCCGATGTCCTGTTGCCTATAGGGTGTAAAGAAAAATCGCACCAAATATCAAAATCAACAAAAAACCCAAAATGGACAACTTTCTTGACAAAGAAAGTTTGCTGGATAAGAATGTCGAGCAATACGAAGCAACAAGAAAAAATATCGAAACTGTCCACTATGATCAAACGTCGAACACAGGAATGCAATAGGCACACCATATACCTAATTCAGGGTAGGTAAAAAAACAATTTTTTTTCGTAACGCTTTAATGTGTGAAAGTTGCATATTGTAATGATGAGAAAATCGCCTTAAAATCGGTTAATATCTTCCTGACTTGTAAATTTTTTAAGTTTGTTAACACTTAATAACAAACTATTTAGCATTTTATGCAAGCACGAAAGGAACATGTTGATCGATTTTTATTTTTTATGGCGTTTTTCTTATTATTACAATAGCAACTTTCCACTAAAGCAGTTAACCTTTACAGAACTTTTACACATATGACCTGCTTGAGATTAGGGTTTTACCCCTTCATAAAAAATACTTTACCGTATGACAATAACGTCATATACTTTCAACGTAATACCTGTAAAGTTTATATAATTAATGTGGAAGGTTGGTGTTGTTTTTTCTTAGACAGATTTTTAATGTTTGCTTTAGTTTGTGATAATGCACATCGAAAATCATTGGGCTAATTCCTAGATTTTGTGCATATAGACACTAAAGTTGAAAGCCGCCTTCACATTTATAACTAGTACCAAAAGGAACTAAAATTCTTAAAGCCCTGTCGGATAAAATTCAATATTCAGTCCCCATTTTTGTCCAAAATGTAGCTATATTATAATCGTGGAATTCGTTATTTAATGAGCTGCCTTCGCGTAGTTTCAGAAATTGAACTTAAGCTGAAACGTCTTCGTCTTTTAACATTTAGACGCCTGTACAAAATTGTTTTACCACCCAGGAATATTTCAACGAATGTATCAAAGAAGTTCCTGAACGAAATTAGTGTAGCAGAATTTTTTTCTTCGCTGACAATTGTGTGAACATTGAGGTGCCACCACTCACCAGCTTGAACTTTACATTTGGACAGTTCTAGTTTTCGCGGAAAACCAGCAACTTTATCTAGCGCGATCACAATATTGCACATGTTTCCTTGCAATGAGACATTTAAACTGTTAATTTTACTGAAAAAGTCAGCCAAATACGCGACCATATTATGGATAATTGTGTTGTCTTTTATTTTTGTGTGAAGATTCTTCTCATTTTCTGTTCTGGGGTAAAAAAAACACAAAGATGTTTCTTCTAGCAGATTAAGCACTCTATTCAAAACTTTATCCCCTGACAACATTTTAAAAATTCTAGAATTTGTAGTTTGAAATAGGGACGACGCACACACGAGTGAATTTACCTTAAAAAATCTAGAGATCGGTTACCCATCCCAGATTGTAATGTTACCCCCAAGGGGGTAAATACCCACAGGTTAAGAACCACTGCACTAAAGTGCTCCGATAACAAATATTTATTTTTCAAGGTGTTATTCCCTTGAACTTCCGGACTTTGACTTTGACTTTGACTTCCGGACTTAAATCCAATGTATTAATTTCTATTGGGCTATCTAAAGTCAATAGATTATTCTATTATTCCAGTTTTCCAGTGGACAATGTGAAAGATTTAATAAATCAGATAATTGCTAGGTGTAACTCAATAAGAAATGTTCGGCAGTCAATGAGAAGAAGATTGAATTCTTGCATCCTAGCTGGCATCCTAGCTCATTTTCAATTCTTCTTGTTGACGTGCGGTTGTTCAAAAACCATCAAAGGACAAAATATTCTTAGAATAGGCAAAGGTGTAACCTCTTGATTTTTTGCCGTGTGTTTAATAAACACAATACAATAGATAAAACTCAAAACCAAACGCAATTTCACATTTTTTTTTTAAAACACCGTTTATCGTGGCAATCAGTGTCAGGTGGAAATAACTCAGATAGGTCAAAAATGCCGACAAGACAGCTGAGAAGGCAGGCCACTGACTTCTCGTGCGGGTGTCAAATGTTTTTCGCATTAATACAGACGACAATACAAAATCCCTCGATACTCCGCTATGCGGCTACTTATATCAATTCTCCAAACACGTCACTACCATTATTTTGGTTACCAAACGTCGAGGTTGTTCACATGATTTTTGTGCAAACGCGGCATCTGGAACTCATACTTGAGAACTGCAAGAATTGAGCAATGAAGGTCACCGACAGTAATATTTTATAAAAAAGAATTCCGACATAATGATAATGTTGGGAGTACCAACTATTTGTAACTTATAGCAAGAATAGCAAGAAGTTCTTAAGGAAGAAAATAAACACGTGTTCAACGTGTACAAAAGTGTGTCTGTCTTCGGACTTATCTTTTTCCATTCTTGTTGGAAGTACCAACTATTTGTAACTTATAGCAAGAATAGCAAGATCTCAAGGAAGAAAATAAACACGTGCTCTATGTCAAAATAAATCTATCTGTTTTTATTAATAATTGTTGCTACACAACGTAAATACAAATTATATAATTATCTGTTTGAAAAGGTCAACTTTGATTTTGACTCAACAATAACATCGTTTTAACTTACTTCGTAACAGTATCCTATCTAAAAATATATACGTACCCAATCGTTTTTAAGTCTGTAAAAAAATGATTTTATTTTTAGTGCTTAACTCAAAATCGATTGCAGCTTAATATTTAGAACCGATAATAATAAAACAAATACTTATTAGGAATACCGAATAGTTCAATTGGATTTAAGATCACAGAAAATTAAGAATTAAAACATCCTTCTCAACAAAGCTAATTATGTATTATATAATACTATAAATATTAAAATTTTCATTATACAGATATTTCATTCGTATTAACAATCGATAAAACTTCCAACAAAATGTCTGTCTGCCTGGATGTGTCTGTCTGCCTAACTGATGGCTTGCATGATGGTAATAATGTATTCTTATAAACACTGCTTACTTGATCATTATTTAAGGAATGAGGGCTTTAATTTTGAATTTTGAAATTCTACCATCGTATTTGCACTAAGGTAGCTTCAAATATCACTTGTAGTAATGCAAATCGAAGTGCCTTCATATTTTAGTTGCTTATTAGCTCCACCTATTTATATTCTGAAAGTCTGTCTTCAGGCAACATGTCTCGATACTATGTATTATACATTACAGAAGACGTTGTACACGATTCGGATATTTTGTAGAGGGTGGGCCGCCATAATATTCTGCCATTTTGAATTTTGAGCAAGTCGCTTGTTTGCAAATCCGCAAATAGCTATGTCATTAAAATACAGGAAATACCCGCTTTGTTCCTCCTTTCCTTAATTATAAATGAATATGAACAATCAATCCGGACGCAAAGTCTCGTCTTCAAACAAAGGCATTGAAGTGTTGAGTCGCATTTAGTCGGTAATTGCTTCCTCGAGTCCACCAACTACCTGTAGTTATCGAAGAGTCCGCACAATGTCGATGTTGATGGTCTTATCAAACTTAGTTGAAACGTCAATGGATGGGGGACCCCTAAATAGCTGCCTGAACAATGTAAAAGTTAACAATGGCCCCACCAAAGCCATTAACCGACGAGAGCGTCTCCGCGCAACATGGCGCTAGAGAGTAGACGAGTGACTTTAATGTCCAATATAACGATGCTATCGATTCCTCTTACTTGTCTCGACTTCGATGGTACACCAGCCAGTAATTGTATTGAATCGTTCGAGTATATGTGAATTCCCGAATTAATCGCCTAACGACTTCCTGAATGTCTGGCGTCAGGATGTAATTACTGCGGCCAAGAGTCACTACTTCCTGTCCAAGTAGAACTATCAAATTAATCGTGCAGAAGTTACGCATTCAAAGGATAAAGGTAAAATACTTTTGAGATGTTTTATTGATATAGGCAATTGTTTCTTAATGGAAGCTACTACGCTTTCGGCATCATTTCTATCTGCCCTAGTCATGCCTTCTATCAGAAGAGTTATTGAGCACCAGCCACCAACTGTAGGTGCACGGTATTAGGGTTGGAAGTAAGGGAACAAAACTAAACTTTTTAGTTGGGTTGGGTTGGGTTATTATTTTTATTGCCCAACTAAAATATATCTCCTTGTGATGACATCGTATACTTATGTTGTTTCGAAAATTTGCAGAGCCCATAAATGTATTATGTTGCAAATACTCCACCACATATACTTGTACCAATGACCAATCAGTCGAATGGATCGACTAATTAGTGTCATCAAAATTTGTAACATCTACAAAAATTCTTGAATAGCAAATGAAAGTGTTTAACGGCATACTTTGTCCAAGTAATATTATAGGTTAATAATATGGTGACATACAGGCGGGATGTAAATTTTAGCTAAATCAAAAATTACAGCCACTACCTGGATTTGAACCAGGGACCTTTGCGTTTCTAGCACAATGCTCTCCCATCTGAGCTACTGAAGCTTATGTTTGGTAGTAACCACTACTTCCTTTCCTTGATTTATGACAATTATATCTAACAAATGTCATGGGCCTCAGTAGCTCAGATGGGAGAGCCTTGTGCTAGGAACGCAAAGGTCCCTGGTTCAAATCGAGGTTGTGGCTGTAATTTTTGATTTATTTAAAATTTACATCCCGCCTGTATGTCACCATATTATTAACCTATTCTGGAATCACCTTTGTTCATATCTCAAATTTTTACTTTATCATACGCAGTATGCTAAAGTATTGTAGTCATGCCGAAAAAAAAAATTGAGATTTTAGCGGAAATAGGTCTTTATGGGTCCCCTGAACATTTTTGACCAAGGTACAAAAAAATGTCTGTGTGTGTGTGTGTGTGTGTATGTGTGTGTGTGTGTATGTGTGTAAACGATTTTTGTGGCGACGATTCTGGAGAAACTACTAAATGTATCGGGACGAAAGCCAATATTTAGAAGTTTCATGACCTAACTTAGAGCTGAAAAGCTTTTGGTTGAAAAGGGTCCAAAGGAACTGGTAGTTTATTCTAAGCCTTTTTGAAGGATTTTGCAAATGACCCGCCATTTCTGTAATTTGGTCAAAATAGTTAAATAATAAATTAAAGTAGAGGAAATTTTGAATAATTTATGCCCATGACATTTTTTGGTAAAATTAATAGTTTAGCTTCAAGAGCAAATTCTATCTGATCGAGATCGTGTCTGCACAAAAACTAGTAGCCAGGGCTGCCAATTCTGTAATTTCATCAAAATAGTTAAATAATAAATTAAAGTAGAGGAAATTTTGAATAACTTATGCCTATGATATTTTTCGGCAAAATTAATAGTTTAGCTTCAAGAGCAAATTCTATTTGATCGAGATCGGTCGCATCTGCATTCATATGAAACTTCATAGTAGCCTGGATATGACAAATAGTTTTTTATGCTGTCACCACAGAAATGTCTATGGCTGTCACACTCGAAAACAGCTGATGGAGAACCGCTATGGAACGTTGCCGGGCTAGTGCGGCAATGTACAAAATACAAAATTCAAATAAAATAAGATCACCAATTTGATTGTTTGTTGATAAGAAATATCAACCCGTTGTTATATCTAATTGTACAAACGATACATTGAGAAAATTGTAAATAAAGTATAGCGGTTTTCGTAGAAGTGGTATCAACCTAACATTTCCTATACAGAAATATAACCATTTTTGAATTTTTTTTAAATACGTATTTCTCAACAAGCCACACAAAAAACGTTGATGTCACTCCTGCCGAAAACTACATAGCGCGACTCGCTCACGTGCGACGACGACGTTCCGCCTTCGGTGACGCGTCGCATCATCGCTCGTCGCGCTATTCCGTACTTTCGGCACTTGTGAAATAAATAACTATTATTCTGATAACAGTAGGTAGTGTCAAATGCTGATGCTTTGACAATACCTACTATTGATACTATTGACTATCAAAATATCTGTCAAATCCTGGCTAACTAGTTTAATTTTAATGCAGACACGATTTATCTCAATGATGTAAATTCTCATGCAGCTAAACTATTAATTTGATATTTTGTATGATAAAGTCATGTGCCTGGCCACATCAGATTTTTTAGTTATCTTTAAAGATGGTGGAGAAACTATGGCCATCTTTTAGCTCACTCACGGGCCCTATGCTTGATTTTGAAAGGATTTTTCTTGCATCTGTATCACATGTTGTACTACATTTGTACCAGATCCTTTTGCAATTTTTTTTATTTTTTGGTTTTGTATTGTTTTGGAACTAAAATAAACATACTTTTTATTGAACTAAAATTATGAACGTTCGCTTTTCACGTAAAATTTACATCTTAAAACAAACACTATAGATATAAAAGAGGAACAACACAATGTATTCAGGTTCAGACTTATATTGGAAATTATCTTCATTTAAAAAAATCTGATGTGGCCAGGCACATGACTTTATCATACAATATATAAAATTAATAGTTTAGCTGCTTGAGAATCGATTTTATTGAGATAAATAGTAGGTATTGTCAAAGCATCAGTATTTGACACTACCTACACTACGTCATTAGAATAATAGTTATTTATGTCACAAGTACCGAAAGTACGGAATAGCGCAACGAGCGGTGATGCGGCGCGTCACCGAAGGCGGAGCGTCGCCGTAGCACGTGAGCGCGTCGCGCTATCTAGTTTTTGGCAGGAGAGACATTAACGTTTATTGTGTTGCTTTTTGAGAAACATGTATTTAAAATAAAATAAATAAAAAATGGTTATATTTCTGTATAGGAAATGTTAGGTTGGTACCAGTTTGACGAAACGTCAAGTTTAAAAAGCTAATTCAAATTCTGACAGATTAAAGGTGCGTTTCCATTAGTGCTAATGGCAGTGGTAGTAGACGCCATTATAGTATTTCTAATAGATAATTGCTAGTGACTCATGTTGATGTACATGCAAACTAATAAGTGGCACTATCATGATATATGGGAAATACTATAATTTCGTATGCTACCACCGCCATTACCACCAATCGGACACCAATCGGTTGTTCATGACACTGTATATGTCACATCCGTACCAACATACTAAAATAAAACTACAGTCATCGCTATAATTTTCTACTCAATTTATCGTTTTTAGAATTAGATATAAAGACGGGTTGATATGTCTTATCAACAAACAATCAAATTGGTGATCTTATTTCATTTGAAATTTGTATTTTGTAATTTGCCGCACTAGAGCGGTAACATTCCATAGCGGTTCTACAACCTCTGATGAAATCAGCTGTTTTCGAGTGTGACAGCACAAAAAAAACACACACACGTGTGTGTGTGTGTGTGTGTGTGTGTGTGTGTGTGTGTGTGTGTGTGTGTGTGTGTGTGTGTGTGTGTGTGTGTGTGTGTGTGTGTGTGTGTGTGTGTGTGTGTGTGTGTGTGTGTGTGTGTGTGTGTGTGTGTGTGTGTGTGTGTGTGTGTGTGTGTGTGTGTGTGTGTGTGTGTGTGTGTGTGTGTGTGTGTGTGTGTGTGTGTGTGTGTGTGTGTGTGTGTGTGTGTGTGTGTGTGTGTGTGTGTGTGTGTGTGTGTGTGTGTGTGTGTGTGTGTGTGTGTGTGTGTGTGTGTGTGTGTGTGTGTGTGTGTGTGTGTGTGTGTGTGTGTGTGTGTGTGTGTGTGTGTGTGTGTGTGTGTGTGTGTGTGTGTGTGTGTGTGTGTGTGTGTGTGTGTGTGTGTGTGTGTGTGTGTGTGTGTGTGTGTGTGTGTGTGTGTGTGTGTGTGTGTGTGTGTGTGTGTGTGTGTGTGTGTGTGTGTGTGTGTGTGTGTGTGTGTGTGTGTGTGTGTGTGTGTGTGTGTGTGTGTGTGTGTGTGTGTGTGTGTGTGTGTGTGTGTGTGTGTGTGTGTGTGTGTGTGTGTG